>CM040840.1:25157573-25342573 GCA_022828995.1 Vimba vimba
CAAATGCAAAGCACATGGAGCATTTTACGTTTATTTTGTGCATGGTAGTCCTGAATGTTTATGTGCGTGCGCATAAACTAATCATGTGCTGCTTCTCTCTTTCTGTTGGTGTTCAGCTGGACCCAGAGCAGACTGGTTTCATAGCAGTGGAAAACTTCACCAGTCTAGCTGAGCACCATGAGTTACAGCTGGACCCCAGTAAACTGGAGATGCTGCTGGCGCTGGTACAGAGCAACGAACACGGACACGTCTGCTACCAGGAGCTCATAGAACTGGTGAGACGCACACATGCAACTTCCAGGATTTTTGGATATGTCTGCTGAGAAACACAGTTGTGTTACTGTGTGCATTATAAGCATGCACTGCGGATATGGACTGCACTCATTTTGAGTCATGCAAGAGTCACACGTAAACTAGATATCCACAAATGTTCTGCTTTGTTTTCTGAGCTTCAGTACCATATACATTTAAAAAACAAAACAATTTTTTAATGTTTTTGAAAGACATTAAAAGTCTCTTATGCTCACCAAGGCTGTATTTAGTTAGTCAGTAATACTACATTAAAAACAGTATAATTGTGAAATATTATTTTGATTTAAAATAACTGTTTCTATTGAATATATTTTATACTGTAATTTATATCCTGTGATCAAAGCTGAATTTTCAGCATCATTACTCCAGTCTTCAGTGTCACATGATCCGTCAGAAATCATTCTAATATGATTAAGAAACATTTTTTTTTATTATTATCAATGTTGAAAACAGTTGTGCTGCTTCAGATTTTAGTGGAAACAGTGATACATTTTTTCAGGATTCTTTGATGAATAGAAAGTTCAATGAACAGCATTTATTTAAAATTGAAATCTTTTGTAACATTATAAATGTCTTTACTGTTGCTTTTGAATTTATTTATCAATTTAATGCATCCTTGTGGGACAAAATTACCATTAAAAATAATTAAAATCTTACTGATCCCAAAACTTTGAACGGTAATAAATATATATATATATATATATATATATATATATATATATATATATATATATATATATATATATATATATATATATATATACGGTTTTATTTTATTTATTTTATTTTACTCTGAGACTAAACTTTGATCAGTGTTGTGTATTGAAAGTCATTTAACTAGTGATCGATTTAGCACTTTAGTAGCGATTTAGCTAGTTTAGTGCTAGTTTAGAAACACATTTGCACATACATGCACACTGCAGTGTGTTTGTGTTTATGTGAGCTCATGCAACCATATGGATTCTCTGATGCACAAATATCGAGTGTGATATTTGATTGTCATGTTATTTCTATGAGACCTAGAGCAGATGAATGCCGTTTGCGTGTGTGTGTGTTATAGGGTTGCCACCTTTGATTTGTGAAAAACCGGGACACTTTTTTCTGTTGGGGGGGGGTGTTTTTGCATGATTTTCCAGCGCTGTTTTTTCTTTATATTTAACTGAAATTTTTAACTCTAAAAAAAAATAATCTTGCAAATAAGTGCATTGTGATTGTCAAAACATTTTAGTAACTAAACTGAATTGTATTAGGTTTAGTGACAACATGTTACAATGTTTATATGGTACAATTTCTGGTAAGATACGTTTTTTATTATTGCTTGAAACAAATTTCAGGATTTCAATTCAGTTCAATTCTTGTGATTTGATTTAATTGACTGATTTGGATAAATATTAGAAGAATGTTTACATTACATTCATTCAAAAAACATAATTTTTTCTCAAGAAAAAAATCTCACCTAATGCTGTAAACATACAGAGAGCCTTATTAGCTGGTAAAATTATTTAAGGTTAAAAATAACTTTAACAAATTAAATATAATGCGTTTTTTATTATAATAACAACTTTATTTAATGATAAGTAAATATAATAAATATGTAATATAGTAGCCTATGTTTAGCAAAATAGCCTACTCTCTATAGCTCTTTTTTTCTAGCCAACTAACGTGCTATAGCCTATTATGGTCATCAAATGGCTTTCCTGAGGTAATGTTATGTGACAATTGTTCTCCAGCTGTTTTATTGACCCTTTCCGCGGTTGAAAAACACTGATTGATCGATATTATGTATGATGAATATACATTTCGGTAAGTTGTACGTTTTATTTTAACATTGTTCATTCGTGTTTATTTACTATTAGCTAGGTGATCAGTTCACGTGCCGCTAGGGATCTTTCATGCCAAAACGGTGTTTATTGTTTGAATTTCGTAATAAAATTGACAGAATCTGAGAGCTGAGATTTTTTTATATCACAAGTAACCTGCTCTGTCTAGTCTGTCGGTCTCTGTGTCTTTGCTTCGCGATTTTTCTGTGCGTGAGAAGGGTTACTTGCGCGAGGCAGCTCTGCAGTAAGGAAACGGTTTGAAACCAGGAAATTCTACTTTAGAAGTACATTTTAACAAAAAACCGGGACAATTTGTGTCCCGGGAAAGAATATTAATTTTCCGGGACTGTCGCTCAAAAAAGAGAACAATCCCTGGAAAACCGGGACGGGTGGCAACCCTAGTGTGTTCATGAATGAAAAGCTCTCACAGTCAGTAATAGACTGCAGGTCTCAGCTCTGTAATTGCTGAACCTCCACGTGCTTCCTTTACAAACCCAGCCGTGTTCCTCTCAGGACCTTGTTCACTCCCTCACTCTTGATACGAGGGGGCGTAAGTGTTTTCACTCTGGCACAGACAGTTGAATCAATTTTGCCGCAGGCTCTTTTAATACACACACACACACACACACACACACACACACACATGACTGCGGTGCTCTGTGTTGACAGTTTTGGTGATCTAGCTAGACTCATTCAGAAATATGATACGAAGATGCATTGCACTTTTCTGTTGCTGGAATTCAAGACATACGTTGATTTAAAACCATGTTCTACAGGAAGAGAGACTGAGACTGAGCCGGAGAGAAAGCAATGAATTTAAAAGGATTTGGGTGAAGTGTAAATCTGGGGCATGAGGGAGATGAAGGAAACAGGGAAAAGAAAGAAGAGAGTGTGAGAAATCCTGCATACATGGAGTAATCTGTAAGAAAGTCACAGTATTAAACTGGTCATGTCTCTGATTGTGTGTGTGTGTGTGTGTGTGTGTGTGTGTGTGTGTGTGTGTGTGTGTGTGTGTGTGTGGCTGCTGTGAGGTCTGTTAAAGTGTCTATATGTTATATATCACAATGAAATACACCGTAGAATTTTATAATTGGAAAATTCATATATTAAAATGCTCAGTTTAATTGATTAACTGCAAGCTATCATATTATATTTGGTGAAAAATGATATATTTTAAAAGAAAGTACATAATATATATATTAATTGTAAATACAGTAATTGTAAATACATTTTTTTAACAATTAAATATTAAAATGTGGCTATTGTGAGGTCTATTTAAGAGTGTATATACACAATCACACATGAATACAATGTAAAAAATGTTAGCAATTTTATATTTGGAAAATTCTGATTAAAATTCTAAATTTAATTGATTAACCCAACCGTAAGTCATCATATCATACATGGTGAAAAAGTATTTATTTTAAAAGACAGTACAAGAAATAATCAAATAGTATTTTAGATATAAAATATATATAAATTAATTAATTAATAGTTATATTTTAAAATATATAAAAACTAAAATTAATAAAAAATATTAAATATAGTATAAAATGACATTATTTAATGCATGTTTTTTATTTATACCTTTTAATACCTTATACTTAATGTAGGGCGCATTGCCAGAAGTCCTTGACAGATTCATCAAATTTGTTTACATTTTAATAAAAAAAATGATGCTTTTTTGTTAGTTATGCCTATTAGGGTATTGTATACACTGTTATTTAGTTTAATGTTTATAGCATTTTTTAAGTGATGCTCTGATGGAGGCTTGTGTTGGTTGGTATAACACTGTACATCTATGTGTCATTTTTGCCCACGGTTGCTGGAAAGGACACTTTGATAAGTTGTCTACTGTTGATGCATTTGAGATTATCAATATATTTAAAAGTTTTGTTTAAGTTTATGTTTTTATGTAAACATTCTCATTTAATGATTTAATGAAGTGTGTCAGATACAGTACAGTCGCCATGAAATGTTGTAACAGATGTACATAGGTTAAGCAAGCCTTTCTGCATAAATTACAGCACTTCGCTCTGTCTCCCTCAGCTGAACAGCAAGCGCTCCAGTAGTTTTCGCAGAGCCATTGCAAATGGGCGTCGCACACTGCAGCGAGAGATCCTATTGGATGAGACGGGGCTGGGCGTGTACAAGCGCTTCGTGCGCTATGTGGCCTATGAGATTCTGCCATGTGAGACGGACCGCCGGTGGTACTTCCATCAGAACAGAATCTGCCCCCCCCCTGTGTTCATGGCCATCATTACCATAGTACAGGTACACTCACTGAACGCTTGAGCTGCTTTAAGGCTCTTTCTACTTCAGGTTGCATTATAGGTTCATCAGATCAGCTCATTTGTTTCTTCGTTCTTTAATACACCAGTCTGTAGGTTTTCTAAAGAACTAGAGGGGACGTAGTTACATGTACTTATAGTAATAACAGTAAATTATGCATATACAACTAAACCAAACCCTAACCATAACTCTATAGTAAGTACATGTAGTAAAGTAATATTACTCAGTACTTATTTGTGTAAATACAATGTAACTACATAACAAGCTTTCTAACACTTTATTTTACAGTGTCCTTGTTACATATGTTACATGTACTTACAATAGTATTAACAGTTAATTATGCATAATTACATGCAACTAACCCTCAACCAAACCCTAATCCTACCCTAACTCTATATTAAGTACATGCACTTAATTAATATTACTCAGTACTTAAATATATAATTACACTGTAACAATGACACCGTAAAATAAAGTGTAACCAAAGGTTGTAATTGGAACCTTATTTTTTTAAACTAAACTAATTTCTAAATTATCGACATGATCAAAACTTTTCTGAAAAGCCTGTTACACAATCATGCCTTCTGTCATCTGATTGATAATTCATACTTTTTTAAGCATCATTTTAAAAACGTCCCCCTTCAGGTTTTGGTATACATGTCTTTTTTACTGTGAAATCTTTACTGATTTTGAAAGTAAACATAATAGCTTTAATATCTTTGTATTATTTCAAGATGAACACTTACTGGCCTGAAGCAACTTAAGTTTACTTGATTATCCATACATTAATTGTGATTATGATTATCAAAATAAATAAGATGTATCAAATATGATCTATCAGACTTTTTGGGAATGTTTATTTGTTCATCTCTCAATCATAATTGTATTGCATTGTATTATATGTTTTATAATACAACATCAAATATGATACTCAACACATGCAAACATTTTAAAGATTTATTTGAGTATTTTGTCTAAATGCTCAATAAATGTCATTATTCACAGGGTCAAGACTGTTGAACGTGTGTGTGTTTGTGTGTTCCAGATCATAGTGTTCATGTGTTACGGTGTGATGCTCAATAAATGGGTGTTGCAAACCTACCAGCCGGATTTCATGAAGAGTCCGCTGGTGTATCACCCCGGACACCGCGCGCAGATCTGGAGGTTCTTCAGCTACATGTTTATGCATGTTGGGTAAGTAGACGGATGAACAAACTAGTGTTTAGATCTCCTTTTATTGATAAATGAGTATCAGCTGTATTATGCAACTGGAAACTGTTCCTTAAATAAACTGTTTATCCATGTTTAGAATCTGTTTATTTGAGTTTTACAAGCTTTACATTTCAACATGAACTCAAATGTGAAATACTTTATGTTTCTGGTCTTATTGTGCACTTTATTTTTAAGAAAACAGTGTGTCTTTGTCATCTTTTATCAAAATGTTCCACCTCTGAAATGATTTTACTTATCAACTGATGTCATGAAAACCATTTTTCAACCCATCTCCTCCAATCATGTCATATTGAGATACTTTTTTACCATGCAATGAATTCCTAATGGATTAAATTAGGTCCCGCGGCTCCCGCCCACATTATTCGCTAAGAATATCTTTTTTTTAACTGAGAAATACAAAAGTAAAATGGGCCGTGAGTGTGAACCCTATTTCACATTCATGTTTACTTTAAATGCACCACATGCAGTTTGCGTTAATGCAAGAAACATATTGTAGAGTATAACATATGTTTGTAAAGTAAAGAAATTTCATCACAAATCTCTGTTTCTAATGAAAAAAAAATGACACTGTTGAAGTAGATGTGAAGTGCTCTTCTGATTGCTCAGCAGGATCAGTTCTGTCAGGTATTCCAGGGGAACTTAGAAAGGTTAAGTTCTTAAAAGATGAGAGACAAAAGTTGACTTTGTTCTGAGGCTGATGAGAATCTTATGTGTTCCTCAGTCTGTGTTTAGCCGTCCAGAACAGCTGATGTCTCTCGTTCTGGATGTGTGTCTGTGCAGGTTAGAGCAGTTGGGCTTCAACGCTCTTCTCCAGCTGATGATTGGAGTTCCTCTGGAGATGGTTCATGGGATCCTGAGGATCAGTCTGCTGTATATGGCAGGAGTCGTCGCTGGTGAGTTAGTGTGTGTGTGTGTGTGTGTGTGTGTGTGTTTGTGTCTGCATAATTCTTGCTGTCCTTGCACTGTGACAAGTTTACCAGGAGAATGTGCTCATATTTATGATGGACATGTCACCAGTGGGCAATGACCTAATCAATAATCTGTGAATTATTTACACACACACATATACACACACACAGACACACACACACAGACACACACACACAGACACACACACACACACACACACACACACACACACACACACACACACACACACACACACACACACACACACACGTCCTACAGAGTTTTAATCCAACCCTAATTAAACACACCCAAAACAATTAATTAAAGGTCTTCAGGGCAAGTGTGTATGATTAGGCTTACATATACACACACACTAAATAAAATCCTATTAAATTAAAATGTATTTTTATTAACTTTATTATAAACTTTATATAAAATAAATTAAAATAAAGCAATAATATATATAGTATTGACCTTGTAAATTCTATAAATGAATGTTTATTACGTTTTATTTTTTAAAATATTAAAAAACTATTACATATTTTATTAAATATTAAAATATGAATTATATTAAATTAAATTCCGATTCAATTAAAATAAATTTGTAATGAAATTATTTATTTATTATGAAATAATTTTTTATTTATTGTAAATCATTTTCTTTATTTTTTCTCTTTTAATTTATTTTATTTAAAAAATGTGTGTGTGTGTGTGTGTGTGTGTGATATACAGGTGAAACTCGAAAAATTAGAATATAGTGCAAAAGTTCATTTATTTCAGTAATTCAACTTAAAAGGTGAAACTAATATATTATATAGACTCATTACATGCAAAGTGAGATAATTCAAGCCTTTATTTGTTATAATTTTGATGATTATGGCTTACAGCTTATGAAGATTTCAAAATTTCTGAGATTTTGAATTTGGGGTTTTCATAAGCTGTAAGCCATAATCATCAAAATATAACAAATAAAGGCTTGAAATATCTCACTTTGCATGTAATGAGTCTATAATATATTAGTTTCACCTTTTAAGTTGAATTACTGGAATAAATAAACTTTTGCACGAAATTCACATTTTCCGAGTTTCACCTGTAGGAGATATACAAGTCATATAAAGTGCTGTTTAATTTGGTTCCTGGACCATGTTCTGCTGAGTTCAGAGCGTAATCAAACAGTTGTGTGTAATTAAGTAATCCTGAAGACCTTGATTAGCTGGTTCAGGTCTGTTTAATTAGAGTCAGAGCAAAACCCTGAAGGACGTGACCCTCCAGTCCAGGAACAGACTCGAATAGCCGTGATATAGAATAATACAGCTTAACTATAGCAAATGAGATGAACACTAATATGATGAAATTAAATACACACTTGTGTTATATCATATTTACTCAAAAACCATTACAAATGCCAAATCATCACTACCTACAACACACACGTGTTGTTTTGACATACTGTACGAGCAAGTGTCCATGTTGAGGACACAGAAAGTGAGATGGAAATTAAAGGAAGGAGAAAATAGAGTATGCAAGAACAGATGAGAGAAACGAGGAGAGTCATAGTGTGTGAGAAAGAGATGAAAAGACAAGGAAAATGTGAGGATTTGAGTGAGAGGGATGTGCGAGAAGAAGGAGTTTCAAGAAAACGAAACAGAAAAAAGAGAAGGATGATGAAGATGGTGGTAGAGGTAAAGTGCTGAGCGCAGCAGAGCTCAGTGTGTAGACAATCTGACACACACACACACACACACACAGGAATTGCCAATATTCAATTATCACACCCGTTTTGCATGCATGTTCGCTTTCCAATGAGGTTTTAGTTTACAGTGCAGAATTAGCTTTATTGGGTGTGTTTTATGCCGCTGTGGGTTTGAATGTTCTGTATTAAATTAGGTGGACTCTTTTCACAACACCCTAGCAACCACCCACAACACCTTAGCAACCACATCGCAACTAAAAGCAACTCGGAACACCCTAGCATCATGGCGGTAGGTTTGAAAATGTCGAAATGTAGTTCCTGTAGTGCTTTAGTGTTTAGTCTGCAGCAGAGCAGCTCTGTATCCTATAATTACATGACAACTATTAATTACCTTTATTACATTCATTAAATGGGTCAACAACAGTGATGCCAGGAATGCAGAAATACAGGTTAGTAGGGTTTTTTTATATATATATAAAATGTATTATATATATATATTAAATGTATTAAATTAAATTATTTATTTTATTACATTTTATTTGACAAATTTTGGCATGTCATTTTAATGTATTAAGTTTGATGTGTATATATATGTAATTTAAAATGATTTTTATTAAATGTATTAAATTAAATACATTTATTAAATTAAATAAAAAGTAAATGTATTGAATTAAATTATTTTATCACATTTTACAATATAAAAAAAATCTTAAATTGATCTTTTTTTTAATGAATACAATCCTTATTAAATTCTAATTTAGTTTTTTTTTAATTATTTTAAAGACAGTAAGACACTTTCTATTAAACTTCAAATAATCCAGAAAAATGGGTGTGCGTCACCAGTGTACAGGAGGGACCCCCTCATGTCATTATGAGCCAATTATATAAATTAAATTTGCCTATCAGGAGAAATTTTACTTGATAAAAGCCGCATGAAAGCAACAAACAGACTTTGTAATGTCGCACACAAAGGTACATTTACACAGAATCACAATCACAGGAAACAATGTATCGCATACTGGAATTTCAAATGTATCGATTCACATGATGTCATAACTCTGCATGAGTTCACTACAGTTTGTCTTGGTGGGGGGATTTGCAAGACAAAATATAATGCATACTCCCACTGTTTGTCATTAGTGAAGTCTAAACCTGTGCCGGTGTGTTTCCTCAGGTTCACTGACGGTGTCCATCACAGACATGCGAGCTCCAGTAGTCGGCGGGTCCGGCGGGGTCTATGCTCTCTGCTCGGCACATCTCGCCAACGTTGTCATGGTAACCCAAACTAACTGCTGCCATGGCGACTTGTGTCAGAATGAATGAAAAGGAGGAATCAGGCAGAGGAATAGAGAAACGCAGAGGGATAAATCTCTCCGGATGCTTTATATTGCGGCTTCCCTAAAGATCAAAGAGTCTGTAATCACTCGCACATACAAACAGGCCTGCAAGAGTCCTAAAGTCTCCTCAGCGTCTGTGTGTGCTGACGGATGGCTCTGAACGTCCTCTTATGGGAATATAAGTGCCTTTTCATTTGTGTGTGGGGAATTTAAGGACGATTTAGAAGCTTTACAGCTCACATTTTTGTGCATGAGACTTAATACAAGCACAAATTCAGCATGAAATCAAAATGGACTTTTACATGTTTCTGGTCTTATTGAAAACAATTCATCAGTGCATCTGTAGCCAAATAGCTATTTAGTCATTTTGATATACGGCTTTATCATTGAACATTATGTTTTACTAGAAAATATCATATTATGAAAGTAAAAATGGATTGCATTGGCAATCAGTGTTATTTTAGTATTATTTTTATACTATTATAGTATTTTGAATTTGATTTTATATTTTTATTTTAGATTACAGTAGTTCAATTGTGTGCTTTTGCCATTAAAAAAAGAAAAGAAATTCTATTTAGCTTTATTTTATTTCAGTTTTAGTACTTCAACTTAAATGCAATTTATTTCATTTTCATTTTTGTTTACATTTTTTGTTTTAATATTTGATTTTATTTCAGCTTTATTTGTTACCGAAATAATTTTTCATATTTTTAGTGATTGCAATTTACAATAGCTTCACATTTTTGCTTTTAAAAACGAAGTGGCATACAGTACATCATGTGTCATGACGACTTTAAGGTTTTTCGTAATGCCTTTTAACACGCATGTGTTTGTGTTTCAGAACTGGGCCGGTATGAAGTGTCCATACAAGTTGCTGCGGATGATTCTTGCACTTGTTTGCAGTAAGTAATTTTAGTTCTCTAAATTTGTGCTAAATAAGCAACATCTGAGAGGAACAGACTGAACACAAACACTTGTTTTGTTCTATTTATGAGTTGCCTTTCAGTTCAGTAAAGCTTGTTTTGGAATGGACTCTTTATTGCATACTGCACACTACACAGCATTCATCACAGTATATACTATTACTGCCTATAATATGGAAGACTAACATATTGCATGCATCCAGCTATGAAGTAAATACTAAATTTTGCATACTATTTAAAAAATAGGCTATGGCTGAATTCACAATAGCATACTAGCAAATTAGTATGGACTATTGTTTTTTTCTAAAATAACATATATTCACAATGGAAAACTAGCATGTTAAATATTATGCAGTATACACTAAATAATGCATACTATTTTTTTTTAAATAGGCAATGGCTTAATTCACAGTAGCATACTAGTAAGTTACTGTGCACTGTTGTTTTCTATTTTCTATATTCACAATGGAAGACATAATATACACTAAATACTGCAGTGCATACTATTAAAAAAATGGTCATGTATATCAGTGCAATGATAATCATTTCGAATAGTAGTATGCTACATTGTTTTCACATGACCTCATTACATATATTTTTAATAATTAATTATTGAGCAGCAAATCAGCATATTAGAATGATTTAATGAAGGATCATGTGACACTGAAGACTGGAGTAATGATGCTGAAAATTCAGGAATAAATTACATTTTAAAATATGTCCAAATAGAAAAAAGTTATTTTAAATTGTAATAATATTTCACAATATTTTATTCTGTATTTTTGATCAAAGAAATGCATCCTTAGGGGCCGATCACACCTGACGCGTTTTTCAGGTTCGAAAACGCGAGGTGCACAGTACTTTACATTACACAGAACGAGCAGTGCGCTGCGTTTTTTATGTTGCTAGGCAACCAATGAAACAGCTGTCCTGTCAGTCAAGTAAACGTCAAATCAGACTTTTATTACCTTTATTTACTTTCTGTTAACATTGTGGTAGTTACGGTTCGTGAAGTCGTTAAGCTCCTGGTAACCCGCGAGAGCACCACAAGTTTATCCTCTATCATCGCACTTTCATGGCGTTCAAGCAACTGTAGCTTTCATCACTTAAACGGAAGGCCCGCCTCTCACTTCATTCGATTGGACAGTGGAAAAAAACGCGATGACGTTGGGCGGTTTTTCCGCTCGGAGTTGCTTTTTTTTCAACTTCAAAAACGCGAGGCGCAGCAGGCGGTAAAACGCGAGGCGCAGCAGGCGCATAAACAGCGCGCAGAACGCTCGCTGCCATAGGAAACCAATTGAAAACAGGCGCCTCTCACTGCAAAAAACGCGTCAGGTGTGATCGGGGCCTTAGTGAGCATAAGAGACTTCTTAGAATCCGATAGTATAAGTAAAATGGTATTATGCTACTATTCCAAACATCTGCCAATCTCTTCCTCTGTCTTTAACAGTGAGTTCTGAGGTGGGCCGTGCCGTATGGTTGCGCTTCTCTCCGCCGCTGCCCTCTTCTGGTCCGCAGCCCAGCTTCATGGCTCATCTGTCGGGCGCAGTGGTGGGCATCAGCATGGGGCTGCTGATCCTGCGGAGCTATGAGGAATCTCTGCATAAACAGTGCTCCTGGTGGGTGCTCATCTTCTCCTTCACCACCTTCCTCCTCTTCGCCATCTTCTGGAACATTTTCGCTTACGAGCTGCTCGGGGTTCAGATCCCGCCCCCTCCCTGATGACACGCCCCCCCTCCCTGATGACACACCCCCTGGCGGGTGCAGAAAGCCACGCCCCCTGTCCGACACAGGCCCGACCTCGATCTACTCCACTCGACCAGCAGCGGAGAAAAGGGTGTTAATACATGGAAGGTGTGAAATGAAAAACGCAAACTCACATTCCATACAGAAGCAGCGAACATAAACAGCGTGGTATTTTAATGAACACTCCAAGGCAGCTCAAGGGTCCGGTGAGCTTATTTGAACACACACACACACACATATACACACACGTACATCAGATTTGTTTTGCTCTCTGAGTGCGAGTTTCAGCCAGAGGCTCATTCATGATGCCTTTCTGTATTGTTTTGATTTGACAGCCTCATCTAAGCCTGTTATGCATTACAGATAACATCCATAGTAGATGAAACGCCGTTACTTGAATCCAGGAATCTCGCTGACTAAAAACAAAGCCTTACGCTTGAAGACACGGTAAAGTCCTCACTGAGGTAGGGGGTTGATGTTGATGTTTGTTGTAGGATAATTACGAATAGTATTCTTTTTCAACAAGCTACAACTTGTTTCAAGGGTAAAAAGTGATGTTTCTGAAGAAGTTCCTCATTTGCACACACACTTGTAGACGCTACAAGAGGACAGAAACATTATCTCTGTTCCAAATCATAGTGGGCTGTCGATGTAGGCATCATGTGCACATTATGTTGCCTTCTAAGATAACTTCTTTTTGCTAAATGTGAACATAGCATTCTATGTCAGAGAAAGCAATCCCAGAATTCATTGCAACAAGCTCCAAAGTGTGTGTGTATGATATATATATATATATATATACACACTACCGTAATATTTTCTGCTCTTCTGTCTCTTCAGTCTCTTATGCTCATCAGTGCTGCATTTATTTGATCAAAAACACAGTAAAAACACTGAAATAACATTAAAATTTAAAATACCGATTTTCTTTGTGAATATATTGTAAAATATAATTTATTCCAGTGATCAAAGATGAATTTTCAGCATCATTACTCCAGTCTTCGGAGTCACTAAAAGAGCAGCATTTATTTGAAATAGAAATCTTTGAAATATTATAAATTAAAATTTCATGCATCCTTGATGAAGAAGTCTAAATTTCTTATTACTGTCCTCTCACTTTTGAACTACTTAAAAATGAACTATTCTGCCTAATAATATTTGTATTTTTATGCTTATTAATTGTTTTATTAGCCTATGTTGGCAGTGAACAACAAGGGAGCTCACTAGGTTTTGGAACAGAGTACACACCTGACCTTTTATCTTGACTTATTAAAATATTTCCAGTGATCACATAAACAAAAGCCAGTGAGTGAGCTAGAAGTTTACAAGACAATATGTCTGTGCCACACAGTAATGAATACTTCAGTTATTGCTGTGCAGATTGCAGTTGTTATGGTAACTGCCATAACACCATTAGAGATGCTTTCAACATAGAAACGGATGTCGCGACCACCGGTACCGTATGTCATGGGGAAATTCTGTCTGCCTACATTTTCAGTGAAAGAATAATGATGCTTAAGACTGGTTATTTAGTTTTAAAATGGAAAAATACAACCCTTTCATGACAAGACTGCGAACGATGAGAGAAGATAGACACAGAGTCATTTATGACCCTTAACCCTAAGACAAAGCAAATAATGACACAATTCAGTAGTGCCAAGTTATCATTCGCTAAGCTGCTAAAAGATACTTAAGGGGAATTGATTAAATAGCTATAGGAAAGATTGCTGTGTTCTGAGTTGATTTCTTTTCATTTTCGAAAAGCTCGACCGTGTGTCTATTTAATGTTGTGGATTTTTATGCCATAGTCCTATATTTATATTTTTTCCCGAGTGGCTGTCGTTGTTGGATTGTGGCGTGCGTAAAGATGGTCTTAGACTGATGATTCAAACCTCTAGATGAAATGCATTTACATAGTCACCCACAGAAACAGAAAGTTCTGGAAGACGCAATGCAAAGAAAATGAACAATACGAAATGTTTAATTAATACATTCTCACTGGCTTTGCTGTGCTCAAAGGTCACGGTTATGTAACATAGAACATGAATACTTTTGAGGGAACAAGTGAGTCATTTGAATATTTAGTCGGCATGAAACGGCACTCGCATTTTCTTGCCATACTTGTGAGATATTTGCAAGTGAAAAGGATAAAGAGAGTACAGCAGAACAGGATTTAATAAATTAAATAGTGTCAAGTTTGGTTTCGAGTTGACTTTAAACGTTCTGATCCAGCATGCAAGAGTCGCACCATAGTGAAATGTATAGAGTTCCTGTAATATCCACCTGGCTGGCACTTTTAGACAGGTGAAAAATGAAAAGCTGATGAATATTTATTAGACACGCATATAAACAGTGAGAAAGAGAGAGAGAGAAATGTAATGAAAAAGCTAAGAGCTGAATTGGGATGTGTGATAGGAGAAAATAAGGTGAGAAATAGCTGATAAAATGATGGAAAATGGAGAGAAAACAGCGAATGATGGATGCATTATTTTTGAACACTCATCAAATGGATTCTGGAAGTGTGTGTGTGTGTGTGTGTGTGTGTGTGTGTGTGTGTGTGTGTGTGTGTTAAACATGCTTTAATGTGCTGTATGACCATTGTTGGTTTTCAGACTGTTACAAGCACACAGTAGTCTGTGTGTGTCTTAGGTGAGTGTGGGAAACACTGACCATGGTCTAAAACAGTTGGGATGTGTTCAGAGTGGAATACTAGCATACTGAATGCATACTTTGCAGTTTATACAGTATCCTGCCTACTAATTTTAAAGAATATTATGTGGAACTATGCATTTTACACTTTTTTTGTTTCGTACAGGGCCTAAAATGTAAAAATTGCCATTGGCCGGTAGCATTTATATGAATTCTAACAATGCAATACTGTGAGAACATGAACGGGAACAACGCTCGGGACCAATTTAAATATTCAAGTGCAAAAAGACGCGAAAGTGAACTCAATTCATCACTCAGAAAGCCGTGAATACTGAATTGAGCTCTCTTTAACTTCTTCTTGCGCTTGAACGGACAAATCCACACAAATTATCTCAAAATACCCAGCAAGTATCCCTGTATACACAGTCGGTTATGTCTTAGGTGAACGTAAACAGCTGAGAAAGTAAACGCATGTGTATCAGTTCAGTACCAGTATATTGGATCCGTGTATCCGCTCTTAAAGAGACAGCAGCCTAATATTCCTGCGACTGTCTGTGTTTTTAATGTTAATCAAACAACAAAATACAAAGAACAATCACTCAATGCTCTAGACTAAATAGCTTTTGTAACTTTAATAAGGAATAATTATGTTTCATGGCTGGTAAAAAAATATTTATGGCCAGTACATTTTCTCAAGTCTCCAGCCATTGGCAGGTTGTTGTGGCTAAGGTTAGTTTTAAAACGGACAAAAAAATATGAGATGGGAGAAAAAAAATTATATTTCAAGGTTTCTGCATTCTCTCACATACCATTTTAATTTTTGCGAGCGAACACAAAGCTACTTGGGAGAATGCAAAACTTTTAATTTCAGCTTTATTCATTCATTCATTCAAAAAAAAAAAATAGCTTTAGTTAATACTGTTTCAGAATGTAAAGTCAAGCACATTGCATCATGAGATAGTTTTACATTTATACTGTTGTATATTGCACATTTTTGGCAAATGTTACAGATAAGTCGTCCACGTATGCCATTCACACTGAGGATTTGCATCCTGCATATAGTATGGGTAGTATAGTAGTATGCCACTCCGAACATACTCTCGGTGAAGAAGTGTGCTCAATCAATCCTCTTGAAACTGGGAACAAACCTATTTACCAAGGGCCTCCCCTTATTCCCGCCCACATTACTTCCCAGCCAATAGCTGCTCTCGCAGATCATGGTGTCCGGAGTTTGATTTGTCCATGATGTAGGTGTAGTTTTGCTTTGAGATCATCGCTGCGTCTGTGTTGCCGCCACAACTCTAGTCCTACTGAGAATCGTAGTCCATGTACAGACTTCAAAATGGTGCCAAAATACGAGAGATGACGACTCTTGCAGTGAAATATTCTGTTTACATAAAAAGAAGTTAAAACTAAAAATATAACATAAGGCTAATAGTTTTCTCTGGATCAGATGAAGATAAAAAAAAAAAAAAAAAGATGTAAATACTGATAGTTTCTATTAAATTCTTTATCATTTCATGATGTATTGTACTTATGAAATATTGGGACCTGAGGCAATTTGTTTTTTGTAGTTTTATTTTGTATGGTTTTGTGTTTGCTTTCATTTCTCAGCTGTATGAAATAAAGAACATACTGTGAGAGACGTCTGCGTGTGTTTGTGCGCCCACAGTAAGACACTTTCCACCAATGAGGTATAAAGTACTTGAGTCTCCTCGTGAACTTTACTTTTTTTCAGCAAATTGTCAGTGCAAGGATGTGCTCAACCGTCAGAAATGGTTTAGTCAACTCAGAAAATAAATGTATAAATGTATTTTAAATGTATAAAATATAATTAGTTTGTTTATTTTCTGTGTGGTTTGGCATTTTTGAAACCCTGTTATTAGTTTCTCATAAATTAAAGAAAATATTATTTTTAAATAATTGTATTTTTTTTATTATATATTTTAAATTATTTTAATATTTTAATACATTTTATACATCTTATCTATATATATATATATATATATATATATATATATATACATATATATATATACATATATATACACACGTATATACACACACATATATATATACACATATATATATACACATACATATATATATATATATATACCCTGTTATTAGTTTCTCATAAATGAAAGAAAATATTATTTATAATATTGCTTTATTAAAACATCTATACATAAACAATTACAAATTCAGAAGAGCAATTGTGAAATGTTGCATTTCGTGATTTTGAAGTAGTGCCTCAAAAACACAGAGATACTTTAGCATAGGAATATTTTGACAACGCCCTCTAACTAATATTACAAGTACTATATATTAGGAAAATTCAGAGAAGTGCACAGTTCTGAGTTTAAGTTTTCTTCTGTCTCTTTGATGGCTTTTCATCAGCAGTCTTCCTCTTCTCTGGCTTCTGATTGGTCACTGTGTGTGTTGCATCCATCAGATTGAACTCCTGTATTAATGAGGGCTGAATCTGATTGGCCACGGCCCATGCCCACAAACACTGCTCCACCCGGTGAGGAGTCCAGTCCTGCTGACCGTCCACTAGACCGGAAATAAATACTATATTAAGATCCTAATAAAGAAATATTTAAGCTTAATGTGTGTATCGTACCTTTATTAAGCTGGGATGATTTATGCAGCATTTTCTGGAGGAAAAGTGCATAATGTTTGGCCGTGTACTCGACCGGTCTGAGCTCTGCGATGCTCTCCACGGCTTCATCAGCCATGAAGGCCACTTCACCTGGAGCGCCGGCCGCCAACACGGCTGATGGAGACAGTTTGCTGCGGTTTAAATGTGGTTTATTACAGTTATTGCATGACTGGATAGGTGTGTGTGTACCTGAGGCCGTTGCTGGCCCGACACCTTTGAGTTTGCACAGCTCTGTAATTGCTGCTTGGACATCGGGCAACAAACCGAATGCTTTGCTGGTGGAGCTTTGAACCGCCTCCTCGCTGTTTGAGCCAATGAGCTGCTGCAAACGTGGCCTGAACTTCCCTTTCTGAGAGGAAGCAGCCATCATCATCATCATCATCATCATCAAAGAGAGCAATGCATTTTGTGGATAAGAGTCATATATGTGTGTGAAACGGAGTGATCGTCACTGCGTGCAAACAATGAGCCACTAGCCTATTTCTGTGTTTCTCTAATTATGCAGGGCATGAATCTATTTCTATTGTGCTTACAGTCAGTTTCCACTCCATGATCTTGACGAGCTCAGCATGTGTGAGGGAATGCTGGGATCGAGCTGAGATCGCTGCGGGAAGCTCCTCCTGAAACCTGGGAAAAACAGACAACGTCACTAAGATTTCCTGCAATTGTATTATATTATGATGCAAATACAACTATGAACAAAAAATACATTGTAGGTGTGTATTCCTGAGAGCTCAAGTCTATTTTTGTGGTTGTTTTTCGAGTGAAGCTGCATTTAAGTTGTCAAATTACATGTTAGATAGTAATTATAATGAGTAGACAAACATGAAATAAAATGAACAATATCAAATGAATACAAATATTTTAAAATGTATATAATTTAACCATATTTTAATTACTATAATTGATATTGAATTTTAAATGTATGTATTTTAGAAATGTATATGATTATTAATACAGAAATTAATATTCTATTCTGATGCATAAAAAGACATTTTAGGAACTCAAAATATTTTTTTTTATATTGTTCATGTGAACATTTAAATGTTTTCCATGTCAAATAGAGGCAATACTATAGTCAAATTTCATAATTGGCTAATTATGATGCGTTGGCACAAATTATGAATTAAAATCTATGTAATTTAGAATTAACAGTATTTTATTTTTTTATATAATTTGTTATTATTTTACATGTATATATTTTAGACATTTATATTCGTGATTGATATGATTATTAATATATAAATAAATATTCAATTTCATTCTGGTGCAAATACAATAATGAACATAAAAAGACATTTTTCGTCTGTGTTTGTAAGAACTCAAACCATTTGTCCAGTTGCAGGAGCTTTCCAGAAGCCTTGCCCTTTCCAGCAGATTTAGCTTGTATCACAGTCCAGTATTTCCCATAAACCCCTCTCCACACAGCTGGATCTTCACAGGTAAACAGTCTCCCATCCACAGGCATGGCTGAGAGAGAAGAGAGATAATGCGCGCACACAGTTTATAACATTTACTGCAGATCTCAAACAAGCACGCAAAATAACAACATATTATCATACCAGGATGTGTTATGATAAATATTCCTTTTAACGGCGTTTTTTAACAAATTTCAGTTCTCCAGCAGTGTGACAAACTCGAGCGGCGTGACTGAAGCAGCGCGCGCCTCGTGAGGGGAAGTGACGGCAGCGACAAACGTAAACAATAATTCTACATCCGCTTCTCATGAACGGACACACTTGTGTTTAAAAGGGTAAGTTCTGCGCAGTTATTCCAGCAATATCCAAACTCATATTACAGTTGAACATTCATGTTTGGAAACATGATAATCTGAAGAATAGTGTCGAGCGGCAGGAGTTGTTACTGCTGTACTGAGGTGTTTCTGGAGCAGTGTGACACTTCTGTTGACTGCCACGAGCTCTAAAAGACAAACTTACTCATAGTCCTGTATATATATTATTCCACTCACAAAAAGTACAGCTGTAATGTCATAGTATTGCAAGATGAATTTAATTTGTATTACCTCGAAGCACCAATCGGCCAGTATACACATGGTGAATATCAATAGTTCAAATCCTTATAGAAAATCGCATTTAATTGACCTTTCTGTGCATTACAATAACACACAGAAAACACTGTGTTGATTTGCTTAATGATAATAAAAAATAACTATAGTATAAACCTATACTATACCTATATTATAAACCTACATTGCAGTCAGTGCAATGATCAGAATAACAGTAATAATATAAAAACCTATATTTCAGTGCAGTAAAATTGGATAAGAATATCAATAATAATATGTAAACCTATATTGCTGTGCCATAAAATGGATAAGAATAACAGTAATAATATATAAACATATATTGCAGTGCTGTAAAATGGAAAATAATATCAATAAAAATATATAAACCTATATTGCAGTGCTGTAAAATGGATAAGAATAACAGTAATAATATATAAACCTACATTGCAGTCTATAGAAATTGATAAGAATAACAGTAATAAATAATATATAAACCTGAATTGCAGTGCAGTAAAATTGCAGGCAGACAGCAGCAGATGTACAACATGCAATGAAAAAAATAAATATGGTCATTATATAACCATAATATAATCTGAACAAGATATTTATTATTATTATTAAAAATAAATGGCATGCTTCAGATTATATCAATTGCATAAAATATAAAAAAGGTTTTATAAAATCTAAAAACATCTCACTTAAATTTGACTGCTAATATGATTTCTAAAATTGCATTGTTTCATTAATATTGCTTCTCTGCTTCTCTGAATATTGCTGCCTTGTTTCTGTTCTGCAGGTCAGTGTGTAATTCCATATGAAGATGTTAAACTCGTTGGTGTGGATGTGTGCGTGACGTCACGCACAGACGGTCACGTGAAGTGGTTTTGTTTTCGTCTTGAGCTGTGCGTGACGAACACAGATGGTGAGATAAAATACCTGTATATAAAGTCATGTTGCAATAACATAGATGTTTGTCATTTTACCACCACTAATCATTCCTAGAATAGTCTTTTTTTTATATAAATATCTAATAATCTGCTTATTCAGATATAATCTATAAAGAATAATTTAATCATTCATGTATATTTGTGTTTAAATAATAAACACATTGATGGAATGTGTTTGTTGTTTCTGGCCTCGTTTTCCCAAAGGTCTCAGCGTGGAGCGAATGAGAAAGTCGGAGGTTATTTGAAGTGTTTTTCTCAACACACAAAGCGTAAGTGTGAACTGCTTATCTTATTCATGTATGCTTTGACATGTATTGCTAAATGAATAAGATCAGATAAATGCACGTCCACCATGAGATGTTGGAGTTGATGAATCTGCTGTCCACCTGCTGGCCAGAGAAGGATCTGCAGCCGCTTCATGTCTCGGTGTCTTTCAGCTTGAGATGGAGAAGATGAACAGGGTCAACACCATCAGTGGCCGTACCATGTTCTGTCACCTGGATGCTCCTGCCAACGCCATCAGTGTGTGTCGGGATGCTACGCAGGTGAAAATCACACTATGTTCTCGCCACAAGCTCATATATAAATTTTAAGTGGTTGTTTACATGACTTTTTAAATGTAGCCCATTTTAAAATAGATGCAATGGTACACCAAAAAAAGTAAGATATTGCTAGTAAATTTCACAAACAATTACAAAGAAAGTAACACATATAATTAAATGTGAAATTTTGAAGTAGAAAGACTGAAATGGTATTTTCTTGTAAAAGTTACTCCAGGCAGTTCACTTTTTATGAACTAATTATGAAAAAAAAGTTAAATAAAGGGAACAAGATGAAATTATTATAATGTTTTTTAATTTATATAATCTAACAATATTTTAATTTATTTAACTTATTTTAGTGCTGTCACTAGATAAAAAAAAAAAATTATTAATCGCACATTTTTCTGTAATTAATCGTGATTGATTGCACCTAACATTGAAGTTAATATATTGTTATATTGTAATAATTTAACGTTTAATCTCCAAATTAATGGGGAAGCAACATAAAGACAGTATGTTTTAAATATTTGATCTAACAGGTAGGACATTTACAGAAAATGAATAAAGTTATCAAACCCTTAGCAGTCTTCACTACATAAATTATCAATTAAATATAGATTAATTTTATTAAAGCTAGAAAAGTTATTCAGTCAAGAGCAGTGAATGATTTTCTCTTTTCCACTTTTAACAATGAACAACACTTCTATAGCATTTATTAATCTCAGTTAACTTTCATTTCAACATTTACTAATACATTATTAAAATCTAAAGTTGTATCTGTAAATGTTATTTAATGGACTTGAGCTAACATTTATGTTAATAAAGATTATTGTAATGCTTATTGTTAGTTAATGCATTAATTAATGTTAAGTAATCAGATTTTTATTTGTAATTTATATTGTTATTAATATGTAAATTAATATTCAATCTGTCAATCAATAATAAATTGTCAGTCATAAATATTCATATTAAAAATTCTATTTTTGGGTAATGTCATTAGATACAGTGAACTTGTGATTGATCACGTGTTTCAGGTGGTGGTTGCAGGGCGGAATATTTTCAAGATATACGGTCTGGAGGAAGATGGTTTCGTGGAGCGTCTAAACCTGCGCGTGGGACGCAAACCCTCGCTGAACTTCAGCTGCGCAGACGTCATGTGGCATCAGATGGAGGAGAACCTGCTGGCCACCGCCGCCACCAATGGAGCCGTGGTGACGTGGAACCTGGCGCGCCCGTGCCGTAACAAACAGGAGCAACTGTTCACAGAACACAAGCGCACGGTCAACAAGGTCTGCTTTCACCCTACTGAGGTCAACATGCTGCTGTCCGGCTCTCAGGACGGGTTCATGAAGTGTTTTGACCTGCGAAAGAAGGAGAGCGTCAGCACGTTTTCTGGTACGTACAAAGTCGAAGCATTTACTGCTTAGGCAATGCTAAAAAGTATCATTTAAAAGTAATAATTCACTCTACGAAGCCATCCGAGCAACTATTCTCAATGCATTTTAATTTGAGAAGCAAATCTGCCACTTCTTAGACAGTAAATAGATTTTGATTGGACGCTACAGAGATATGGAAGCTGTGCACCATGTGAACATCATTCTGTGTTTGTGCAGGTCAGTCTGAGAGCGTGAGAGATGTGCAGTTCAGTATGAAGGATTATTTCACGTTCGCCGCCTCGTTCGAGAATGGAAACGTGCAGCTGTGGGACATCCGCAGACCCGACCGTTACGAGAGGATGTTCACCGCTCACACCGGCCCCGTCTTCTGCTGTGACTGGCACCCTGAGGACAGGTGTGTGTGCTTGACTTAAGGTCCCCCTGTAGTCAACAATTTTATGCCTTAAAACTCATCTTTGATCACCAAAATGACACATTTAAACGTTTTTTCATTGAAAAAAAAAAAAAATTCATGCCTTAAAATAGCTTGAATTTAACTACACACTTGCCTCATTTAGTATATGCTGTTCTATGAATATGCAAATGAGCCCCGCCTCCACTCACTCACTCAGCTCAGAGATCCACTCATTGACGATCACACATTGATCTGATTGGTTACAAGGTAGTTTGTGAGGTCAGAAACACCAGCGATTTCAAACCGCGTTTTTGAGACTAAAAAGATTAAAAAGATTGTTTTGTCTAATTTCAATTGGTAAAATGTTACACATTAACTTTCTCACTCTTTTTGGATCTATTGTGTGTATATATATATATATAAGTCCCGTCTGTCTCTTGTAGGGGTTGGCTCGCAACAGGCGGACGTGATAAGATGGTGAAAGTCTGGGACATGTCGACCAATCGCGTGAAGGAGATCTACTGCGTTCAGACCATTGCGTCGGTGGCCAGGGTGAAGTGGCGTCCGGAGCGGCGCTTTCACTTAGCCACCTGCTCCATGATGGTGGACCACAACATCTACGTGTGGGACGTCCGTCGGCCATTCATCCCCTTCGCCACGTTCGAGGAGCACAAAGACGTGACTACAGGAATTGTGTGGCGGCACCAGCATGACCCCTACTTCCTTCTGTCGGGGTCCAAGGACAGCACGCTGTACCAGCACATGTTTAAAGACGCCAGCAGGCCCGTCGACCGCGCCAACCCTGAAGGACTCTGTTTCGGGTTGTTCGGCGACCTGGCGTTTGCTGCTAAAGAGAGTCTGATGACCGGTGAGTGACCCGTGTCAGTTAGTTAAAGGTGCTGTATGTAACCTTTTCACTCTATTAAAGCATAAAAATACCATATGTTTGCATATATTGAGGAAACATGCTAAGTTCACATACTCGTTTCTCTGAAAAACACTTCTACAGCCAGTTATTTTACTTTGAAATGTGCGTTTCCAGGCTGGAATGTTTGTTTTTGTTTTGGTCTGTGATACTGCACGTTGCCAGTTTGCCAATTTTCACTTTTGCGTATATGCTCAAACTGGCAACCCGTGTGAGCACCAATTTGTCCAGTTTGAGGAGCAGGTGGCGGGAGAAACGACGATCTCCGATATTTTTAACTGGACTGCAGTACCTATTTCAACCACTAGTTGTCATTCTTACAGACTGCACCTTTAAGTTGTTTATCGACATTGATTTCTTATTAGAATATTGTCTTTCTTCATAGCTCCCCCTTCTGTAGGGGAGGTAGGGCGTAAAACCTACCCAGGAGGCGATCGGCGGTACCCCATCTTCTTCTTCAAGAAGCCCGATGTGACGGAGCAGTTTGCACAGGTGTCCAGCGCGCTCAGTGTGTTTGAGAGTGAAGCGGGCAGCAGCGTCGGCATGGACTGGTTCATTAACACTGCACAGAGTTACCTACTTAGTGGAAAACCCTTCGCCGAACTCTGTGAGCACAACGCTCAAGTGGCCAAGAGACTCAACAGACTGCAGGTACACACAGATTTATTGTTGTTGTATTGTTTAAACTTGTTTTGGCCGCTGAAGCCATTTTGGTTGCACTTTATCTTACAGTGTCCTTGTTTCATATGTTACATGTACTTACCATAGTAATAACAGTAAATTATGCATAATTACATGCAACTAACCCTTAACCAAACCCTACCCTAACCTTATAGTAGTTGCTTAATATTACTCAGTACTTAAATGTATAATTACACTGTAACAATGACACCTTAAAATAAAGTGTAACCGCCATTTGTCTTGAAATAAAGTCCCCCCTGAGATTTTACGTTGATATTGTAATAAATTAACAACACGTTCACATGTTCAAGGTTCTCTAGTGATGGTTTTCTTTTCTTTATTTATAAACTTTATTTAGTTTTCTGATAAGGCATACACTTTAACAAACATGAGGTCCAAAAAACGTGAAACAGCAGTACGGTACATTCTAACATATCAAATGTGGCAATAAAATAATGTAAACAATATCCCTGATACATAAAATACTAAAAGGTCTCAAAAGACCCCTGATTTTTTTACATCAAGAAGACAAACAAAAAACATGATTAAATAAATAAAAAAATAAAAAATCTTATACAGTGCATAAGAGTATATTCTCTAGTGGTTTAATACAGGCTTCCATATTTTCCTAAATAAATCAAACTTGTCATTGCTGATAAATCGTATTATGTATAATGTTCACCAGCTCTGATGTTTCTGATGTCACATGACATGCAGATAAACAAATAAAACATTTCATATCAGTGTATAATTTTGATTTAAAGTGTTGTTATTGTAGTGATATTTTTTTATTTTAAAAGTAAAATGAAGCAAATATTTACAAATTTTATAGATCATATTTTATTAATTATTTTTAATTATTAGCTTTTCATCAATTCACGAACCCCCTGCAGTTTCCTCATAAACCATTTTAGAGGACTTTTAATGAGTTTTGATTTGTGTTTGTGTGCTATACAGGAATCGACCACATGGACGATGCTGCGAATTATGTTTTCCGAGCCGGCTAATCCGTCCTTGTCAACCAATCACAATCTGAATAAGTCAGGAAACCTTCCGCTCGTCAACAGGTACTGATATTACCCTGTGATTTTGGATTTCTGAATCCCAACCTCTTATACGGTTCATGGTTGCTCAGTTGTGTCTTTTCCCTGCATCCTGCACTGTAGCTTCAGTATGAAGGAGATGAGCGCTGCTCTCAATGAGAGAAACAAGGAAAACAGACAAGACAACATACACAGCTTGGAGACCAACCTCAACAACAATGACGGTGAGACAGACGTATAACATGCAGGGAAGCATCTGCATCCTGATGAGAAACCAGGATGGAAATGCCACATGTTTTTTGATATTTTTTTTACCAAGTTATACTCAGTTAGATTGTGTTTACAGTGCAAACCTCGTGCTTGCTCTCAAAACTTTTGTGTTTCCCCAAGAAACTTTGCTTTTGTTTACAAAACCTTTGCCTTTCCTCAGAAACTTTTGCATTTGTTTGCACAACCCTTGTGTTTCCCTGAGAAACCTTGTTCTTTCTCGTTTAACCTTTGCCTTTTACCAATATACTTTGTGTTCGCTTGCACTAAAAGAAACTTTGCACTTTCTCGCAATGAACTCAAAAGTTTTGTGAGCGAGTGCAAAGTTTTGAGTGAATGCGAAAGAGAACGCAAAAGCATTGAAATATTTTTTTCCTATATATTTTTTCTATTTTTGAAATTCATTTTTCCATCACCATGTCCTTTTAGAATAAAGAAAAGTCAATTAATAAAATCTTTAAACTCCATGGGCATTTTTATGAAGAATATACTCATGTTGTTCCAAACCTACATCATGATTGTCATTGAGAAATGTCTTAAAGGAACACGCCGACTTTTTGGCACTTTAGCTTATTCACCGTATCCCCCAGAGTTAGATAAGTCCACCCTTCTCATCTCCGTGCGTGCCGTAACTCTGTCTGACGCACCCACCGCTAGCCTAGCTTAGCACAAAGACTGGAGGTAAATGGCTCCAGCTAGCATACAGCTCCCAATAAGTGACAAAATTACGTTTTCCTATTTATGTTTTCCAACATTTTCCTATTTACATGTTGTGATTTGTATAGTCACAGCGTGTACAAATAACAAGGTCACATGAGACACAGCCATCTTCTAACCGTATACATACTGGGAATTATATTCTCAGAAGGGAAAGCACTGCTACTTCTGCGGAGTGATTAGCGCAACACCTGAAAAGCACCGTCACCGTCAACAAAACCAATGTGACTAGCTAGCTAGTAGCTAGTAGCGAGCAAATCACGCCGCCCAAGTAGCAGTGCTTCGCCATCTGAGAATATAGTTCCCAGTGTGTATACAGAAGATGGCTGTGTCTCATGTGACCTTGTTATTCGTACACTCTGTGACTATACAAATCACAACATGTAAATAGGAAAATGTTGTCGTTATTTTGTCACTTATTGGGAGCAGTATGCTAGCTGGAGCCATTTACCTCCAGTCTTTGTGCTAAGCTAGGCTAGCGGTGGGTGCGTCAGACAGAGTTACGTCACGCATAGAGATGAGAAGGGTGTGTATGGACTTATCTAACTCTGGGAGATACGGTGAATAAGCTAATAAGTGCCAAAAAGTTGGCGTGTTCCTTTAAATTTCAGTCTGTTCTTCTAGAATAGCAATTACTATATGCTTTCATTGTCCAAGTTGTTATTTTCTATACATTCTTCTAAACTTGTTCCACAGAAGACAAAAAGTCATACAGGTTGGAAACAACCTGTATATGATGACAGAATTTTTTTTTTGGTGAACTAACCTTTTAAACACCCCAGGGATAATGGTTTGGCTGAGGGGCTCAGATTTTGATTCTTGTAATTATGCTTCATGGATTTTTAGCTGCCAGGAAAACCTTACCAACACTAAAGCTGTAGATAAAGATCTGCGTTTCTGTGCGCAGAGAACGAGGAGACGGAGGGCAGCGAGGGTCAGCAGGATTATCTGTTTGGAGATGCTGAACTTGATGATGATGATCTCTACAGCATGGAGCACGATAACCAGGCAGGTCAGTCAACACCCCAACTCATCTCACAGATCTGTGATATACAAAGAGAAAAAACAAGATTTGGGTCTTTCCAGCCGAGGAGCCCGAGTACCTGCTCCCTCAGGAGGCGTTCCCGTTACGGCACGAGATCATGGACCATCCCTCGGCCCCGGAGCCGGTGCAGGAGAAGCCCGAGTCGCCCCACGTGAGCGGCAGCGAGGCCGAGAGCATGTGCCTGACTCCCATGGAGTCCATCAGTCTCATTTCTGTCTCGCAGCTGCTTTTCTCGCCCCACCTGCCGCCCAAGTTCTTCTGCCCCATTGTGAAGGAGATGCTGTGTTACTACGCCGAGCAGGGCGACGTGCAGATGGCCGTGTCTGTGCTGATCGTGCTGGGAGATCGCATCCGTAAGGAGATCGACGAGCTCACGCAGGTGAGGAAGAGCATGTGTGTCTAAGAAATGCCAGTCAAGTCAACATTTATATCTATAGCACATTTAAAAGCAACAGAGTTGCACCAAAGTGCTGTACAATAAAAAATTTTGCATGTAAAAGGAAAGCATAAAAGGAAACCATACAAGCACACAAAATATAAGCATTAAAAAAAAAAAAACTTGAAGAAACTGTAGATTTCTTCATTGCATGTCTCTCTGAAATGCTTATTTCTGATTGGTCAGTCGCAACATTCTGAGGTCAGTTATTCCCTAATAATGATCCTCGTCAATAGCTGTATAATCACTGCTCATCCAGGTATTTGAGGCCGCCGCTTCTTCCATGTCTTTCGTATCATACCGTGTGCGTTTTTCCATTCCACTGCGCTACTTTTCCATTGTTTTTCTATGCAAACCCACTAGATGGGCATGTTTAACCATGAGCACACGTCACATGGTTTCAGTTTAAAGGGATATTTCACTGCTGGAAAGATGAATGTGTATTTAAATTGGGTCATTTATGTAGTAGAAATGTGAAATTATTTTAGAAGTTGGTGCCTTCTAGACTGAGAAAAGCCAGAAAATGTATTTTTGGCTCATGTTGATGAAAGACAACAACTCCCAGAATGCTCTTGCTTCACTGCTCTACGAGGACACTCCCAAACCACGCCTACCGGTTACAGAGGGCAGTGTCGGGAGAAATGATACAACTAGGCTACTAGTCGACTCGAAACTGAAAAGACGGTGTTTTATCGTGAGATCCCCCTATGGGCGGGTTGAACACATGCGGGACAGCTCCTCCTACTGGCTGGAGTCTCTCGCCTCTGGAGACTCCCTGCAACTTGTGCAACTGCAAAAGGGTTCAGCGGAGAAGAAATGTTGAAATACTTCAGTAGACTTACGGTAGTATTGTTGAAGTGTTTGTCTTGATGCTAAAATGATTTTTGTACACTAATGGATTATAAGATAATAATCAGGAATGTTTTTTCTCAAACCAATATTTCATGTCCCCGTCATTATTTATGTGATGGAAATCTGTGTAAGTGATACGACGGTACGTTATCTCTTAAAGTCAGCATAAAACGGTAGTGGCGATAGTCTTTTCTTCCCTGTTGTGACGTACATGCGAGTGAAACGGCTTCTCGAACAAGGACAAAAGTAGGGCAGGGCTTGATTTTGTACATGGGGAATTGATTGGATGGTTGTGGTTTGCTATTGGTCGATCTCCTGTGAGTATCAGGTTGTCCCGCCCTCGCGCCAATAAACACGACATCAGAAAGAAGATTACATTAATTTAAAAACAATAATGATGCACTCAGTGATGCAATAATGCAATATTCCATTTGGAAAAATAAGAATTGTCCATTTTGATTCATGGTAACATGATCCCTCACTCGTGTGATGGTTTACTCAGTGTGTTTGTGTGTGTGTTTCAGGAACACTGGTACATGTCCTACATCGATCTGCTCCAGCGGTTCGAGCTGTGGAACGTCAGCAACGAGGTGATCAAACTGAGCACGTGCGGCGCCATCATGTGTCTCAATCAAACGTCCACCACTTTACACATCAACTGCAGCAACTGCAAGCGACCAATGAGCAACAAGGGCTGGATTTGTGATAGGTACGACCTCCAAGCTCTGGCTTTTACCTGCTCTTTCTCCTCGTCCAGTTCAAAATCATTTAGTTCAAGTTCATTTGTTTATCTAATGTACCGTTTAACATCAGAGCTCATACGGTTATTAGTGTTTAAAGGTGCCTTTGTTTTCAAGATTTTGTATATATTGTGTTATGTATATATTGTTTTTTGTACAGTTGTACAGTAAATATATATATATATATATATATTGTATTGTTAACTAAAACTTAAACCATAAAAATCATATATTCATTACTTGAAATATAATAAACATATTTTTCTTTAAAAAATCTAATAAAAAATGTTGTTGTTTTTTTATAAAATGCAAAACAAAATTACTAAACCCTTTACCAAAATTACAATTAAAACAGAAAATATAAAAATTAAATTTGATTAAAAATATTAACAAAAACTATAATAGTATATCAATATAGCGATATTAGCACTTTGGGTTTTCATTGTAGTTTAAAAGTGCTTTATAAATAAATAAAATGAATATTTTAAATTGTAATTATACATTTAATTTGTAAATATACGTTATTACAAATATATTTATTGTTATTTATTAATGATTATATCATTTACTACTTCATTATATTTACTTTATTTAAAAAAAACTATAATTTGGAAAAATGGCAACAACAAAAAATGCCTATATATATATATATATATATATACATATACATTTTCGTAAAATTTCCAAATTATATTTTAATGTATAATTTAAAATAAAAATAAATGGAATAAAATTAAATAATAAATGATATAATAGTAAATAAGTTATAATAAATACATTTATAATAATGTATAATTCTAATGTAAATTTTAATTTAAAATTAAATACTTTCATTTTATTTATTTACTAAGTGGACCCAAAGGGTGTGTATATGTGTGTGTGTGTGTATATATCTATATCTATATCTATCTATCTATCTATCTATCTATCTATCTATCTATCTATCTATCTATCTATCTATCTATATATAATATTATGTTGTGTATTGTAACCCTCCATAGGTGCCACCAGTGTGCGAGTGTGTGTGCGGTTTGCCATCACGTGGTCAAAGGCTTGTTTGTGTGGTGTCAAGGCTGCAGTCACGGAGGACACCTGGAACATGTGATGGAGTGGCTGAAACAGTCGAAACACTGTCCGGCCGGCTGTGGACACCTGTGTGAATACACCTGACACCACACACACCTGACGTCAAACACTGGACACTCTAAACACAGGACCAATCAGGCTGCTACTCATAACTAATGATCTGATGATAATCAAACACTTATAAGGGAATCTGTTCACTCGAATGTGTGCTAAAACAATCAGTAAGCTTTTTAGTTTTTGGAGATTTTGTTTTATAAATACAATCTAATGTATGTAATTGAATTACACTCAAGATGCACTTGGCTTTGGGAATATGATTCATTCACATTGAAAATACTCTGGAAAATTATGTATATGAACAACACATGAAATAAACAATAAAGCCAGTCTTTGCTAGTCATCTGTGCCATTCTGTGAACATGAGGACTTTAAAGTGACTTTCTTTGGCAGAATTTGATCTGAATGTTTGCTGATTATATAAAACAGCAAAAGATGGGTTTTTTTGCAGATGCCATTTGCTTTCATATTTTGTTATGTAATGAATCCAAGATGTTTTACAGAATGGACTTCCACTCCTCAGATGTTTAGTGTCTGTGTTTTTTGTCTCAGGTAAGTGTTTTCTCTATAATTAAGTTCTTCCAAACAGTTTGATGCTCATGCAAACACGATGTGATATGTCCTACAGATTGAAATGCTTTATTTCCAGACTCGATTTATGTACATTCATGTGACATAATTACAAAACTGACTTTTTCATAATTGAGAACTAATGACAAACAAGCAGATTTACATTTAAAAAATGATCATATAAAATTGATATTCATTGTATTTTTACACATTTTAAAGACAATAAGCTCTTTTAAAAATATAAAACTGACAGTAGCTCCAGCAATACAACCATAAACCTGGATGTGCAGCTGTGGCCTTATTCATGAAACACCAGATAAATTAATTTCTGTGCACATTTCTGTATTGAATTGAACTGAATATGGCAGGTCGAGACCCAATGAGAGTATTTAGAGGATACATAGGATTTAAGAGAATACGATTAGACAAACAATTGAGAGTTTATGAAAAAAAAAAAAAAAAGACATTATTAGGCTTTAAATAGGCATAAAACAAATCTAATCAAGAGGTTTGATTGGTTGTACAGCAATAAACAGCATCTGTGCTTGCAGTGTCCACACACACATGTATTTCTGTGTTATTCACACTGAATCCCTGACAGGCAGTTCAGATTCTCTGGCTCCGCCCTGTCCGACACAGCTCTGTCTGTGATTGGTCAGTTCTCATGATGCAGTTATGTACCATGTGACTGGAGCACAGGTGAGATGACCTGCTTGTCATTTTTGGCCACCCTTTGCTCCTCGTTCGGCCTGTCATCTCCATCCGAACTCATGTCACACTGGACCGACACGAGTCGTTCTCTCTGGCCCGTTCCTGTGGCCGTTTGTGTGTTCAGGGTGGTTTTTCACCCTCCGTCAGTAAAAGCGAGTGTCCTGCAAGGATAAACAGATCAGGTAGAAAATAATTCAGAAAAAAAATCTTCTAAAAGTTTGTGCGATTTAAAAAAAAAAAAAGGCTCTTATGTTCAAGACTGCATTTATTTGATCAAAAATACTGTAAAAAATGTGAAATATTGCTACAATTTAAAATAACTGTTTCCTATTTTGCATGTATTTTAAAATGTAATTTATTCCTGTGATCAAAGCTGAATTTTCAGCATCATTACTCCAGTCTTCAGTGTCACATGATCCTTCAGAAATCATTCAAATATGATGATTTGATGCGTCAGAAACATCATCAATGCTGAAAACAGTTTCTTTAATGAATAGAAAGTTCAAAAGAACAGCATTTATATGAAATAGAAATCTTTTGTAACATATGTCTTTACTGTCACATTTGATCAACTTAATGCATTCTTGCTGAATAAGTATTAATTTCTTAATCTTGTAGAAATACTGTCAAAACAGTTTGTGTACACTTGCCCCATTGTTTTGCTTTGTTTATGCAGACATAATGTTGATTGAGGCTGTGTGTGTGAGTGTGAGTGTGAGTGTGTGTGTGACAGAGAAACTGACCCATTGGTAGCCACTAGGATTCTTCCCAGTTGTGTGAGCTTTTCTCTGAAGCGCTCAGACGCTGGAGACTGTGGAGAACTTCCTTCAGGCTGTCAGCTGGACAGAGACACACAATATGAATACACACATCCACATGAAGGAAACACACACACACACACACACAAGTCTTACCGAGCTCTGCCATGTGAGACTCCATGTTAGACAGCAGCTGAGTGCACATTAACCCGTCGCCTACGACACAAACATCACAGCAGTTATTAAAACACTGAGGTCTGAAAGATCGAGACATCCAAACAGCCTCAGAGACTTCAGACAACATGACACTTCTGTTTTAAAAAATGGTCCAACTCTCACTATTAACTACGACTTTTGCCTCAATAAACTCCTAATTACTGCTTATTAATACTTAGTTAGGTAGTTGTTAAGTTTAGGTATTGGCTAGGATTAGGGATGTAGAATATGGTCATTCAGAATAAGGCATTAATATGTGCTTTTTAAGTACTAATAAACAGCCAATATCCTAGTGATATGCATGCTAATAAACAACTAGTTAATAGTGAGAATTGGACCCTGATTTAAAGTGTTACCAAAAAATGAAAGTGTTAATGACAACTTTCAAGATGGATCAAGCATGAGAGGCATGTAGCAAGTGCTAATATGCTTCTGTGGTTTGGAGTTAATATTGTGTATCCAATTTACTGTTATTATTTATTTATTTTTTGCAAGCAAAAACACCAATGATTTTTCCCTTTTTTTTCAATTGCAAAATAATGAACTGAAAATAGTTTCTCAAGCAAAACTCTAGCAAGCCATAACAAAATATCAATAAATATATATATATATATATTTTTTTTTTATTTAAACAAAATTATTAGTAGTTTTGCATGCAAATATTTTTTGCATACTTCATACTCTATAAAACCATAATCTGGTGTGATTTCAATAACATTTTTACAACTGTGTTTAGATTGCAATGCATTCTGGGAAGTAATTAGTGAATGTCCTCTTGTACATGGATTTATAGCTTTCCTCAATAAAAGCACTGGCAGGTTCTGCACACCTTTCCCCGCCGCTCGCGTGTCTTCCTGCGTGAGCTGTGTGTGAGTGTTGCGTAGTGTGTGTAGTTTCCCGCTCATCGACTGAACGCGCTGTGTGTTCTCCTGCAGCTCTGCCTGAACACTCTTCCACGACATCTTCTCCTCCATCAGACATCCCTCCATCACGGCGCGCAGCTCCTTCTCCTGAGACACCTGAGCCTGTAGAGACTCCACCTCCACACATTGCTACACACAAACACACACACACACACACACACACACACACACAATAACTAAAGCAAACTAGCAGTTATTATGTGATAAACCTATGGCACTGTTTGCCACAAATTGTTGCCAGAACAGTGTTTTTTACAACTTCAATTGTATGCATGGCAACCTTTAATCTTAAAGGGATAGTTCACTTTGAAATTAATTTTTGATATGTTTTAGCTTACCTCAAGGGCATCCAAGATGTAGGTGTCTTTGTTTCCGCAGTAGTTTCAATTTTGATATTTTTAGGTCAAACCGTTCTTGTCTGTCAGTCATATAATGCAGGTCGATGGTCACTGTCTCAAAACACAAGCACAGAGTCCAAATTAAAACAATTCCCCATCGTCCAAATGAAACAATTCCCCATCGTAAGTACACATTGATGGCCTAAGACACGAAACGAGCGGTTTGTGTGAGAAAACGAACAGTATTTATATCGTTGTTATCTCTTGAAAACAGCACGCGTCCAAATGATCTGACGGCGCGGGCGGGTATAGATATATGTCGCCTTGGCTACTGCAGCTCATTGGAACGAAACCGTAGCCAAGCGACATCTAGTGTATACATCTATACCCGCCCGCGGGAGGGTATAGATGTATACACTAGATGTCGCCTTCGCTAATGCAGTTCATTGGAACGAAACCGTAGCCAAGGCGAAATCTATGTATATATCTATACCCGCCCGCGCCGTCAGATCATTTGGACGCAGCTGTGTTCAAGAGGTAACAACGATATAAATACTGTTCATTTTCTCACACAAACCGCTCGTTTCGTGTCTTAGGCCATCAATGTGTACTTATGATGGGGAATTGTTTCATTTGGACGATGGGGAATTGTTTTAATTTGGACTCTGTGCATGCTCTTTGAGACAGTGACCATCGACCTGCATTATATGACTGACAGACAAGAACGGTTTGACCTAAAAATATCAAAATTGAAACTACTGCGGAAAAAAAGACACCTACATCTTGGATGCCCTTGAGGTAAGCTAAAACATACCAAAATTTATTTTCAAAGTGAACTATCCCTTTAACGTGTTTGAATGGATATATTTTATAACATGTCGTTTGTTTTATTGTGACCTGTTACACAACTAAATAAATATAAAGTATAGTTATGCTCTAAGATTTTATTCGTTTAAAGGCAGTTAAACCATATAAACAATACGGTTATATAACAAGAAGCTACCTGAACACTCCCTGTTAACATTTAACAATTATAACATTACTTAGTGAAATAGGCTTAGAAGGTCAACAAGTGCACTAGAGGACAGAAGCTTGACACTGCAATCTTGTTTTTTTGACACTGTTAATGATGTTACAGTGCATTAAATAATAGCAAGCTAGGTGCAAATTACAAGACGATTTTAATTCTCATTCCTGACAGAATCTACGGCCCTAAAATCCTCTGCATGCAAATGAGCTTTATGAAGTAAAGATCATGCCAGTGTTGCTTTATAGTAATAGTATATACAGAAGTATTTTGAATGAGCTTTTATAGTTATATTTTAAAGGTGCTGTGTGTAATATTGACAGTGGTTAAAATCGATACTTCAGTTCAAATTCAAAATGTTAGTTGCTTTTTATGTGCTTTTGTCTGGTTTATATATATATATATTTCTAATTAGCTTTAATTTATATTAATTTCAGTGTCAGTAATTTTAGTACTACAGCTTTTTTTAGTACTACAACTTTTTAAAGTTTTATTTATATTACTATTTTAATTTATTTCAACTATTTTTGTAGTTTTAGTTACCGTAACACTGGCTCATGTGAAAGGAAGTGATGCGGTCAGTACCTTATGAAGCTGAATGGCCATTTCCTGCATCTCGGCCTCCAGTTGGTCGGCGTACGCCTGCTCTAACGCATCACTGGGCGGCCGAGCGTTACTATGCCAACGGGCTATTGCTGATGTCATCTTCCTCTTAGGACCAAATAGACTATGAAAAGAAAAGCTCAACTAGTTAAGTACAATAAAATAAAATAAAATTAACTTTTTAATAAAATAAAAATTAATCTGAATAATTTAAATAAAAAATAAAAAATGTTTTTACACAATAAAATTAAATATGATAGATACAATACATTTGTAATAAAATACAAAATAATAAAATTAAATGGGATACATTTTTAATATAATAAAATAAGTTAGTTTTAATCAAATTAAATAAATCTAATACAATTTTAATTAAAAAAAGCAATAAAATCAAATACATTTTAATATAATAAAAGAAAAAATAGTAAAGTTCAATCAATCAAATTAATTTCCATCCATCCATTCTCTAAACCATTTGCACCATGTAGGAACATGGGGATGCTGGAACAAAAGAGTAACAATAAAAAATAAAATAAAAAAACACAATTATTGAATTAAATGAAGGGTTGCTGAATCTGTGAAGGCAGACTCACGTGATGCCAACTTCCTTGAGGTCGTTCTCAGTGAGTGTGAGGAAGATTCTCAGGTCGATGTCTTGCTCCTCCAGCAGGGGGAGGTACTTACTGAACCCGATCTGCTCCAGAAACTCTGCTAGATCCTGTGACACACACACACACACACACACACTTTACAGGTCAGGAACACATCTCTACATAACACCCACCTGCAAGTGACTAACACACACACACACACCTTGGGTCCAGTGTATGAAGGAGGAGCTCCAGAGGAACACGGCGCCTCACGGTATCCTGAGCTGTTATGGGGAATCCTGCCTTTGGAGTGCTGGAGTTTGTTGGACCGACGTGGACAACTCCTCTTTGCTTGATCAGAGTCCTGCAAACATGAATGAGACGTTCAGTGAACAGTTATCGGAGATGTGTGTTGTGATCTGCAGTGATGCATGATGGTCAGACCTCGTTGCTCTCCAGCGACGCCTCTCTGCTGAGTCCGAGGAGATGAGACAGACCTTCACTGCTGCTGCTGGAGCTCCTCATGGTGGGCATGTCGTGATCAAAGGTCAGCTCATCTACACAGACAGTGGACACAGAGTCACATTCTAGCGGATGCATCGGTGGGAATGATGGACATCTCGCTGAACCGCTCACCTCTACTGCTGTTGCTCTGGCCGTCCAGCTCATTGATGGGGGAAGTGACGTCACGATTGCAGATTCCCTCGCTCTGATCGGCAGCCTCACGTGAGGTCATGTATCCGGGTGGAGCCACAGGAACCTCTGTAATCAAGGAACATTCGCACATTACCGTTCGTTTTTGAAAGAAGTCTCTTCTGCTCATCAAGGCTGCATTGATTAGATCAAAACTACAGTAAAAACAGTGAAATATTATTACAATTTAAACTGTTTTCTATTTGAATATATTTTAAAAGGTTATTTATTATTGACATTATTTACCTCTGTGATGCAAAGCTGAATGTTAAGCATCATTACTCCAGTCTTCAGTGTCACGTGATCCTTCAGAAATCATTCTAATATGATGATTTGATGATCAAGAAATCATTTCTGATTATTATCAGTGCTGTAAAAACAGCTGTGCTGATTCATATTTTTGTGGACACTGATTTTTTTCAGGATTCGTTGTTTAAAAGACCCCAAACTTTTTAAACGGAGTCAGGAAGATTAAAAAAAAGAAAAGAAAAAAGAAATTAATATTTTTGTTTAGCAAGGATGCATTAAATTGATCAAAAGTGAGAGTAAAGATTTCTGTTTGAAATAAACACTGTGCTTTTGAACTTTTAACCCTATTCATCAAAGAATCCTGAAAAAAAAAATTATCATGATTTCCAGCAACATTAAGCAGCACAACAGTTTCCAACATTGATAATAATCATAAATGTTTCTTGAGTAGCAAATCAGCATATTAGAATGATTTCTGAAGTAATGATGCTGAAAATTCAGCTTTACATCACAGGAATAAATTACATTTGAACATATATTCAAATAGAAAACAGTTCTTTTAAATGGTAATAATATTTCACAATAATTTTTTGATCATATAAATGCAGTGAGGAGAGGCGGCGTCTGTTAAAAAACAAAAACAAAATCTTCCCGACCCCAAACTTTTGAGCGCATGTGTGTTGAGTACCGTGTCTGGAGCCGACTCTGAAGCGTGCGATAGCTTGAGGGCCGTCGTGAATGCTGGGTCCTCTGGTTCTACAGCGAGCTGAACGGACTCGAGGGCTCGAACTCTCTTCTTCAGAGGAACTCAGCTCCTCATACTGAGCTACAGAGAGAGATCAGGTTGTGTGATTCTCTGCATGTGTGATGAAAAAGGAAGATTACAAAGGCTAAGGTGTGTGACTGACATGATTTGGCTCTCATGACGTGCATGTCGATGAGGCTGGCGATCTTAGTGTGTCCGTACAACATCGCCAGAGCTCTCGCCGTTTCTCCCTTGATGTTCCTCTCCTCCGTTCGTACACCCTGAATCATACACAGAACCAAGAATACTGAAAAACATACATGCATTTATTATATTCATATAGGGGGTGTAAATATATGCTCTTACATCATTTAGTATAGACTCATAATTACATTTTTGAAATCATGAAAGAAGAAATTTGGTCACAATTTGGTTTGATTTTATTTATTTTTGTTCAATGTAGTTTAACTTTTTAAAACTATGCAAATAATAATTAGAGAAAAATAGGTCTCGATTATCATTTTTCATAATGGATGCATAGAGTTTTCTTTGTCAGACTAATGCACAACCAAAATTATTACAAAAAATACAGTTTTTTTATTTTAAATCTATAATATTTCATAGTAAAGTCACACTTGCATGGTTGAGGAGGTACTGAACGATGATTTCATGGCCTGACGCTGCTGCTTCCATGAGCGGTGTGAATCCTGACAGCGGCTCTCTGTGAGGACAGAGGTCAAACATTCAATGGCTCTCAAACGGACACGTGTTTACTGACAGTTATGTATTGTTAATGTATGAACTGTAATTCTGTCAGTGTTTGGCCTGGTAATGGATATGACGATGTTGATATGTTTGGTCTTGGCGGAGTAGATCTGCTACGCTGCTGTGAGCGAGTAAGACATGCTGCCGCTGTACAATATAGAGTACATTAATTACCTATACAGGTGGAGCTGGGGAAGGAGAAGGTTTTCTGAAAGCACACTTTCTGAAAGCAAGTTTTTGAAGGTTGAGCAGCGAGCTTATTGGCTACTGATACAGCAGGAACCAATCAGCTGTGCCCTATAGAGAATGACGTGATTGCAAGCAGATTGAGTTAGGGATCTATCAGTGCGCCATCTACAGTTTCATGACAGAACTTTGTATTGTGCAGCAAATCATCATATTAGAATGTTTTCTGAAGGATCATGTGACACTGATGCAAAGCTGAATTTTCAGATAGAAAACAGTAATTTTCAATTGTAATAATATTTCTCAATATTACTGTTTTTACAGTATGTTTGATCAAATAAACAGCCTTGGTGAGCAGAAGACCCTTCTTTCAAAACATCAACAAATATGAATTATTCCAAACTTTAGACAGCCAGTGTATCATTTTGCAAAAAAATAAAATAAAAATTTTGTGTAAAATAAAAACTATTCTGTGTAAACCTTTCAGCAGACTTCAGATCAAAAAATATGTCAAGATACTGAAGAAATCAACTTCAATTTATTCATCATATCCGAAATGAAAAGTCAATGTCTAGGGCACAGTGCATTATGGGATTTTAAAATGTCCCATGCAACAGAAAATGTATATATACTACAAAAGCAGTATTGTCTGCTATTCTGAACAAAGCTTGCGTGTGTAAGAAAGTAAGAAGGATATTATAGAAGGATATTACATTTGCTTGTAGGATGGTATTAATGAACGTGAATGTTACTCACTTGACATTTGCATTGGCGTGATGCTCTAATAAGAATTTGACCATCTGCTGATGTCCAGTAGCCGTGCTGTGCAACAAAGCCGTCCATCCGTGCACATCCTTACATTCAAGCTGCGCTCCTTGCTGTACAGAGAGAACGTTTCATCCAGTATTGTACAGTGACAGTGGCTTTGAGAAAGAAACTGCATAATTCAACTCACAACTTTTCTTTGTCGATGTTAACAAATTCTCAACCTGAATCTCACCTGCAGTAGGAAGTGGGCGATGCTCTCGTTTCCACAGCTGGCGGCGAGCATCAGGGGTGTGAGTCCTTTAGACGTGGTGGTGTTGACACTGATGCCCGTCTCCAGCAGCAGCTTAGCGATGCTATCGTGACCGATATACGCTGCGTACATCAGAGGAGTCCAACCACCAATGTTCTTCCCATCCAAATCCACGTCTCCCCTGAAATAACATTTGGAAACAATAAAAAAGTGGAGATTTTGTAAATAAGTCTTATTGTCGTATTTGGTGACGTTTGGTAAATGAGTCATCAGGTATCATGAAAACCTTATTAGGGCAAATTTTATAGTGTGGTATCTGCATTGTTTGTATGTACTGAATAGATTCTGAATAACAGCTGTAATGTAAGTATTAACATTAATGTTAACATTCTAGGAATTATTTTTTTCAGTTTTTTTTTTTTTTGTTAGGGTTTCTGCAGGTTTTATGAAGGTAAATTTAAGACATTTTAAAGATCTTTTTAAGACCAAGTAAAGAAAATGTAAGGAATAGATTTAAGGGAACACAATACATCAATATGTTCTCGAAATGTAAAACACAGTGAGTCGTTTTAGCAACACTACAGAGTTTGAAAATAAAACTTGTTAATTCATTTTACAAAGAAGTAGCTTGAATCGCTCCCAACCAATACAATATGGAAATTACTTTTACTGTATCTTCTGATCACATGGCAAAAAAAAGTTATTTTTTCTTTTCTTTTTTTGTAATCCAGTTTGTTTTCCTTTTTAAGGTCTTAATTTATGTGAGGGAGGATTAAGACTTTTTAAGACCCACAAAAACCCTGTTTTTACAACCAAAAACATTCTGACGCCCGAACCTTTTCTATAAAATATATTTTGATTAAAGTCTTGATCGTTTTTTCTTCCCTATCGTGATGTATATCAGAGTAAATGGCTTCTTGAATGAGAAAAAAAAGTAGGGCGGGTCCATGGGGAATTGATTGGATGGTTGTGGTTTGCTATTGGTGGATTTGATGTGAGTGACAGGCTGCCCCGCCCTCGCGCCAGTAAACACGTCATCAGAGAAGTAATGTTGCTGCAAGAGGGAGGGGACTATTTTTGATTAAGGATTAAGGATTAGAGGGCACATGAATTATAAAAAATAATGATGTGCACGGATAAATTATTTATAATAAATCCTGCAATATTCCATCAAAAAAGAATAGTCAGTTTTGATTTCATGTACTTTACAGTGCAGCATCTGATTCTGAAACATGATAACAGTGCATGTATCTATTTTCCACTGTTTGTATGCACACAGCCGTCCCTGATTGTTAGTTTTAACATTAATGGGTTTTTTTTAGGTTTTATTTTTTACAACCAAAAACTAACGTTCTGAGAACCAGGACTGTTTCTTTTAAATCTATTTCTTAAAGCAAACTGGACTAAAACATGTCAAAATACGGCCAGCTAGGTAACATGCATGAACATCAAACGTGTTCAATATTACCTGCGAATGCATTCGGTCACCACATCATACTGTCCGATAGAGCAGGCGGTGTGCAGATCCAGCGGCACGTTGAGCTCCTCCGGGCCGATCAGAGCATCTCCACCGTCCGCCAGCCACACGGACAGACTCGCGCCCAACTGGTCCGACTCACTGCTGGCCTCGTCGCTCAGTTCAGACATGCTCCTATGCAAATGAGCTTTGATATTTACAGTATATATATGTTATTATTTATTTTATCTCTCTCCAAATAATTTGCAGTTTATTCAGTGAAATTATATTCCGTTATTTGGTCTCGGAAATTTAAAGGGCTATTGTCCGTGCATCAATTCAACTCAATTATGCTATCTCATACTCGTATCCATATTCATATTATGTTTATATCATGGTTATGATGCTGAAAGTTAGTTAAACCAAACACTAAATATGGAAATTACAACTTCTTACAACAACAGTTAATGCCATAAACGCTTAACCCAATAACTAAATAAAGCACCCGGCAACTAAAAGCGTACAAACCTTGAAATAATTAAAACTTTGTAATATTCAAAGTTTTTTTCAGAAATCGCAACAGCAGCGGCAACTCAAAGGAAGTTTTGTGTTCCAACCGGGCAGTGTTGTTGAATATGTAGTATGGAGCACACAGGGAATTGTAGTCTTTTGTTTGTTTCCCATAATACAGTATGAACCGCAAGTGCGCAATGTAGGACTGCATATCCCATGAGCCTCTGCTCCGGCACTGCTATTTTACGTGCCTGACGACTTCAAACAGCAACACGTTTGTTGATAAACTGCGAAGGAATTTTACACATAAAATTAAAGGTTTGTTTTCACGAAAAGTGTTGACTCAAGGTGAAATAACGCACTTAAAATAAGCCGATAATTCTAATGTAACGTTAAGCCTTTTAAATACGTTGTCATAGCATCTTACACTACATCGTCAACACGCTGCCACAGATATAATAGTAACGTTATTTGTTAAAGAAAAAAGGTACATATAATAAATTATACAAGGTATACATAATAAATATTATATAAAAATATACAGCATTAAACTTTTCACAAAAAGTGAGCAAAGCTTAGCATTTTTTTCCTTGGTTGTTTTCAATGGCTTGAACATTTTAAAACGTAAAACATGATTAGCAAAATTTTATTCTTAATGAAATTCATAAAGAATGTACAGCAAAATCATGCAATAGAAGTACCACGTGTCTACATAAGGCACAAATCCTGCTGGTTGATGTTAATGGGTACAGTCACAAATTGAAGTTGAAGCAAAACTCTTCATGTGTTTTAGTGAAAACAAAAGGTTTTGTGCCGTCATCAGTCTCTGTGTGTTCATCTGTCTCCCGGAGCTCTTGAGATGGGTCTGCTTTGTCTGTGGGTTGTGTGTTCCTCTCAGCTCTCCGGTGGAACACTGGTTTGCACTCAGAGACAGTGGTGACCCGGGCCGAGGTCATTGCTATGGAGACAGAGACAGCTATTTTAATATCATACTGTCAGGGGTTTCAGGGGCCACAAAGAGTGCAAGGGGTCAGTGAACAAATTTAACGGAAAAAACAATGTAAAAAATCAAATGTAAAAATTAAAAAGGCAGATATAATTACCTAAATAGTATAATGTAAAAAATTTAAATAAACAAAAAATGCTTAAAATAAATAAAAACTTATTAAAGCAGGGCTGCCAACTTCTGAGTTTAGCTTAGAGTGAGAATTATAGTACTGACACAAATTTCACAATTTGATTCGATTCTGATCTCAATTTCAATTAGATTCAATGTTGATTCAATTTCATTTTGATAGTGTATATCAGGTACAGTACATTATTTTTTCTCAAGGAGAAAATCCGATGATATGATGACAAATTTTCATTTTTGGGTGAACTATCCCTTTAAAAGTTAAAATTAACAACGGATTTGTATACAGTTTCATATAAGGCAGTTTTTATAATAATAACGTTATAATAATAACTTTTTAGTGATATAAGGAATGTAATATAGTGCATTGTTTTTTTTGTGTGTGCAAAATGCTACTCTAGAGATCATATTTCTATCTAATCTTTCTAACATACTATGGACACTGAGTGGCTTTTCCTGAGGTAAATGTAAAGTTACGTTACATTGTTTAAAGCTGTTCTAGGACGTCTTTCCGCTGTTAAAACACTGATTGAACGTTTACATGAGACTTTTCAATAAGTTGTACTGTATCTTTCAGCAAACCTTCTGATCATGTTCATGTTTATTTTAATCTATAACTACAGAAAAGAGGAAGAGATATGGCGATCTCTTACGCCACATTAAAGAGCACATTTATTGTTTGAATTTCGTAATAAAATTAGTTTTATATCAAAAGTAAACTGCTCTCTATCAGCAAGTTGTCAGTTTCCTCTTTGCTCCTCGATGTATTTTTGTATTTTGAGAGTTGACAGCCCTGGTAAAGGAAATAAACAGTAAATGGTGAAATAAATTATTCAAATAAATAATACCTAACAGCACAGTACTACAGTGAACAGAAAAAAAACATAATAGAAACTAAATATTTTAAATATTTATACATTAAAATATCTAGATCCCTCACATAAGGATAATTTGTAAATTATACCAAAAAAAAAAAAGTATAAATATATAAATGTAGATGTATTACCTGACTGTATGAGTTTGAACTGCTTGGCTTTTTCCTCTTCGATCTTCTTCCTGTAGTCTCCAGAGATCGCTCGCATTACCTGCCTCTTCTTCACCAAAGGAGCTTTGGAGCTTCGTAACGTCTTCAGAGCACGACTTGCTTCTTCCCCTAAACGGAGACATATAAGGTGTGTTAACGCCATGTCGTAATTACCGTAAAAGGAGTTCACATCCTCGTAGCATTCGTAATTACAACTTGTAATGCCTGCTACAGACTGTGCGATTTTGGCAATCCTACAAGATCATTACAAATCACACTGTATGACATGGATCTAATAAACTTTGGTAGGACATGTATGTAGACTGTATGATGATGACATCTATTGAATCATAGGCTTCGACACAAGTTAGAATAGAAAAATAAAACCTCATCAGTGTGATAGTGGTAAACAAATAGAGCAAGATGAATCGCACTTTGGCAATTGTGGTTTTAGTGCGTGCTGAAAAAAGGAGGAGGAAGCGAAAGAGGAGAATGTGGACGCGGTCATGGCTTGGGAAAAGAGGCCAACTTGGCATGCTATTTTGTAAATGGAGCTTGAGGAAATTAGTTTTAGTTTTAGCGCCATGTCATGTTGATCAATATGCCATTTCATGTTGCATTTTGATTGGCTAGTCTGTAGATGTAGGTCGTAGCAGCAAACACACTGAGATGATCGTGCTGAATTTATGCTCTCAGTAAATTAGACTATCTTTGGTAGCAAGACCGTGACAACGGCTGTCTTTGAAACTCCATCACTGTATGACATAGGACCAGCGTTTAGGAGCCATGATCATAGAAATCAACACGATTGGTCATCTTTCATCTGGGACGGTCCAAAATCCTACATTATGTACCGGGCACAAGATAGGAATTTTCTGAGAGCTCCAACTTGTACCACCTGACCGCTGTACCACCTGACGCTGTACCACGTGACCGCTGTACCACCTGACCGCTGTACCACCTGACGCTGTACCACCTGACCGCTGTACCACTTGACCGCTGTCACCTGACCGCTGTACCACCTGACTGCTGTACCACCTAACCGCTGTACCACCTGACTGCTGACCGCTGTACCACCTGACTGCTGTACCACCTGACTGCTGTACCACCTGACTGCTGTACCACCTGACCGCTGTACCACCTGACCGTTGTACCACCTGACCGCTATACCACCTGACTGCTGTACCACCTGACCGCTATACCACCTGACCGCTGTACCACGTGACCGCTGTACCACGTGACTGCTGTACCACCTGACTGCTGTACCACCTGACCGCTGTACCACCTGACTGCTGTACCACCTGACTGCTGACCGCTGTACCACCTGACCGCTATACCACCTGACCGCTGTACCACCTGACTGCTGCAGATTCATTTAGGTTGTTGATAGTGGTGCTGTAGGAATGTAACATTCCCAGTCTGACCATTTCTAAATTACGGTAATTACGACATGGCGTGAGCGCAGCATATGTATAGCGAGAAGTCCAGTATTTTTGTCCAGAGTTTGTGTAAATATATATATAGATGTTTTATTTGTAGTGTTGTCAGTCACACTCACTTTGTTTGCTGGATGTTTTTTGAGTTCTTAGGCCCAGCTCGAGCTGTTCGATGCACCAGTCCAGCTCTCGGTTCAGCTGCTCATCAGGAGTCTAACACACACCGTTATAAAGTCCAACTTATTTATCTTTCTTTGCCACAGCTTATACATGCAAACACACTGATAAATAATGTATACATAAAGTATGTGTAAATATAATGTACATATTTTTTATATATTTTCTATTCAGTCCTTGACGATTCCTAATGAAAATGATTGCATGCATGCTTAATATTAAAAGCATTCAAATGTGTATGTGCTTACTAATTCTGTAGTCTCTTGTTTCGATGTTTCATCAGCTGTGCTTGTTATTCCTTTCTGCTGACCGTCTTTCCCATCTGCTGCTGTTTTCTTCTTCTTCTTCTTGTGTTTCTTAGCACTGGCAGGAGCCTCAGCTGTTTTGGGGTCCAGCACTGTGTCAGTCTCTGCCTCTCCACTCTTGCCATCCGTGCTTTTCTCATTTCCCAACATTCTGGATGTTCCTGGAAAGAATACACAAATTGAGAGCATTTATCTGGATGTTACTAAGCCATACAGATAAATTAAAAATGAAAGTCTGCACGTATATTCAATAAATTCACCTTGAATGGTTTATGATCTGCTTTGCATGGAAATCTTACCTGTTCCAGTTGACGACTCTGTCATAGCTGGAGTTTTAATTTTCTGAAAACCAAATACACTCGTAGTCTGCACACTAACGATCAACTATTAAGTGTGCAGCACTTAAGGAAAAAAAATAACAGAAATGTGACAGAGTCAGTTAACTACTTATGAATTTTAAATGCATGATGTTTACAAATATTAGATACTCGTGGGTTAATATCCCATGTGTGTGCACCAATCAAAGGGTTCCGCCGATAACAAATTCGCTGTTCCAGACGTTCCTACAGCAGCGTGATATAATTTACAATGGCAACACACAAAGACTGCACTAAAAAAAGTAGATGATCTCAAAAGCATTTGTCTTCATTGTTTTCAGGGCAACGATTGGTGCAATAATGTATCAATAATATTTTGTATTAGTTATTATTATAAGGAATCGTAAGGGACGGTTGTTCTTGCACGATGGTTATGTAATCGACACCAACATGACTAGAAATGAAAAGCTTTTTAAAAGCATCTAACGCCGATGTTTCATGAAGAGTGTTGATAAATAGTCATGAAGCCATTTGAAAACAGTTAACTGTTTAAACAATCTGAATTCATCTGCAGAAACAAGACGAAAAGGGTTTAAACAATTACATCAAAACCGCGCTATAACTATTATAAATAAATACTAAAGAAGGGTAAAATCTCCCCCTCGGCCCTTCAGCCAATGAGCGACGGCGTGGGCGTGGCCTAACGCGCGCACAGACGTCAGTGCCTGTATAAATATAGGGCAGCTCGCTCTGCGCGTGACCGACGTTCCTTGTTTTGGGTTTGACGGATTAACCGAAACAAAAAATCGTAAGTATCTTTTAACATTCGGTCTTTAACTAATAAACGCCTATAGTATCGTGTATTTAACACACTAAAGATCGTATGTATAATATTTTTAGAACACCGGTCATGTTTCAGTCTGTTTTCAGTGTTTGAATTCGCAAGCGACGGTTTTAGATCCTTTTTGTCGCGGTAGCAACAAGCTAAGCTAACGAGCGTGAGTTCATACTTACTTGTGCTTTATTTTAGAAGTTATTTCGCTATTTTAGCCTTAATTATGTGCTTTTAGTATGTAATCTAACAACACGTGTCGTTTTTCATTTAAACACTTTTATATGGAGTTACTGAATTGTCGGTGTAGACAAAGAGAAGGCTATAATTGGTGTTCTTGGGCGCCATGTTACACATAAAGGCAGAAACGTGTATGTGTCTCATCCTGAGATGGTGGACTTCACTACTGCATAAATCAGCGCTTCTATATTTCAATTTGCCGGTTGTTTCTCATCTCTTTCGCTAAAATCGAAGCGGACATGGCGTATTTGTAGTACTACTTGCTGAATGGTTGAATGAAACCGACTACCGTTGAAGATTTTTGCCTTCAGGCAATGTGTGTGCGTTGAATGGGACTCGGTTATGTGTGTGTGTGACCCAGTGTCCCACTGTGAGTTGTTCAGCTTATTGTTTCACTACAACACGCGTTTCTAACTTACCTGCTTATTTATCCAAATTACTCGTAAATTAATTCATAAAATCCGTACGTTTTTAAAATTTATAAATTTTAATTTTTCCAGCTTTAAAGTTCACGTTTATATTCGATCTCCTAAATGGCGCCAGCAAGTTGTACATTAGCATATAGGGTATTGCTAATTTACTACGGTCCTTTCCTAAACTGTACATTCTTTATGCATGACTTTATTATGGGCGGGACCGAAAGAGTTTTGTTATTGATTGCGTCATTGTATGCGTAGTTCCCCTCGGCTGCTGTTCTCATCGGCTCTTGTTCCTCTTTAGACCGCTTCATTAGAGTGCCATGGCACGTACTAAACAGACTGCCCGTAAGTCCACCGGTGGTAAAGCCCCCAGGAAGCAGCTGGCCACCAAAGCGGCCAGGAAGAGTGCGCCGTCTACAGGTGGAGTCAAGAAGCCCCACAGATACCGGTGAGAAACACAAGTTGTTTATACATGCATGTGCTTGTATGTGTAAACATTTTATAGACTTTTTTTATATGCATGTACATTAATTCACATTTTTACTATGCAAGCATGCATTTATGCATGTGTATACACTTGCTTGCACTGTGTAATATATTGTTTGTATATGCATGCATGCTTTATGTATATAGTGCATATTATGTAAACGTAAACCATTGCATATAATTTCTTGCATGTATATTGCATAATGTGTGTATAAATGGTACTTTGCATTTAAAAAAATAATCCCAATAGATACTAAATGCATTTTTTCTGCCTTTCCCCCTAGTCCAGGAACTGTGGCTCTTCGTGAGATCCGTCGGTACCAGAAGTCCACCGAGTTGCTGATCCGCAAGCTTCCGTTCCAGCGTCTGGTTCGTGAGATTGCTCAGGATTTCAAGACCGACTTGCGTTTCCAGAGCGCTGCCATTGGTGCCCTGCAGGTGTGTGTTCTAGCTGTGGATTTTGTATAGCTCTATCTAATGCAGCAGATCGAAACCTTTTTGTCCACAATATTTGACAGCCCCTTTACTCAATTTCTACCAAATAAAATTTTAGAGCATGGCAAAACTACAAAGATGTATATTAAAGTAACCAAATATATAGATTTTTAGTAGTTTTAGCTCATTTTAATTCAGTTTGAGGCCCCCTAGTGGACCCTGAGATCCAATGACCTAATGCTTCAGTTTTTTTATTTTTGGTCTCTCCTAATAATGTTTTGTCTTTGAATTGTAGGAGGCAAGCGAAGCATATCTGGTGGGTCTGTTTGAGGACACTAACTTGTGCGCCATCCACGCCAAACGTGTCACCATCATGCCCAAAGACATCCAGTTGGCCCGTCGAATCCGTGGAGAGCGTGCTTAAACTTTACCATTTACTCAACTTTATTTTTGTGTGTGGAGGAAGATGAGGGATGGGTTTGTTGTGTGGGTGGGTCGGGTGGGAGGGGCATTGGGGTTCTTATGCTCTTGACTATAAATGCCTGTGTAGTTTAAGTTTATTTTTTGTATTTTTTGGTAGTTGCGGTAGGGGAGGGGTATCTTGTGGTTAAAGTTGATAGTAGGGGGGGCAGCGTCAGAACATTCCGGGAGCTCCTCAGGGTTTTAAAGTTTGTATTTTAGACTTTCATATACCTCTGCCTAGTCTGCATGCTTCATGATGAATTAGAATGTCCATTTGATTTCTATCGTTATTATATTGGGTTTCTCTTCTATTGTGGCCATTTGGTTGTAAATAAACTTTCCACTACCTCAATCTTGCTGCTCATTTTGTCTTTAGTTGGGTTTCACATGTCAGTCTTTTTTCTTTTGACATTTTTGAGGTTTGAGGCATCTAGGTCATGGATGTCTAGATCAAGAACTTTTGTCCTGTAGGGTCACTGTCCTGCAGAGTTTAGCTCTAACCCTGACTACTCTCCTTCCTATATCTTCCTAGTAATCCTGAAGACCTTGATTGGCTTGTTCAGGTGTGATTGCCAAAGTTGCACTTCCATGATCTAGAGATGCTAATGTCCGCAAAGCTCCAATAAAATTGAGTTTACTTGGACTTGATGCCCTCTAGGTTCTGAAAATGCTACCTTGTTGACTTGGCTATGTTGTCAAAGTAAAAAGATGTAATTTGTTTCAGTAGGAAGATTTAACTAAATGGGTTAAGTCATGTTTTAGTTTAAAATTCAATGTAATTTACCCCAGGTTTCACAAACAAGGCTTAGGCCTAGTCCCAGAATAAAATTCATGTTTTAACTGGAAGCAACTTGTATCTTAATGTCAGACCCATTGTTTTGTCTCAAGATGCACCCAGTAATGTTTCTTCTAAAGCACGTATATGAAAGCTACTTAAATGTCCTAGTTGAACTAATGCCTAATCCTCACTTAATCTAATCCCTGTCTGTGAAACCAGGCCTTAAAGTAAAAACCAACTACTAAAATAAGTTTACACACTTTATTATACAGATCAAGCATTACTTTATGAAGACCCATTCTCAATGTGTTCGATCATGTGTTTCCCTGATCAGCAGTAACACCACAAATGCAATTCAGAAGTTTCTCCATTAGCTTCCTATCTGACTTTTCAATATAAACCTAACTACAGGTTCACTGCACTCGTAGTGTCTGGACGGTCAGTTTGATATTTCAACAAATTTGATTTCTGACTCTTTGGAGAATGCATTTTTACTTCTGAAGGCATCATTCAAAGATAAATAAACATCACAAATGCAAAATGTCTCTTAAGCCACTATGATGGTTTGTTTTTGATAGCGACTTGCTCCTGTTCTTCGTCGGACAGCAGTCCTGGTAAATGTTCGTACAGGTTTTTATCCAGAGTCTTGTCCATCTCGGTCTCCTTCCTGAACGCGCACCAGAGGAGGAAGCCCACTCCAAAGATGCTGATGGGTACAACTTTCCACCAGGGACGCTGGTAAGTGCTCCCCAGGGAACGGTCCACATTCCAGGTGCGGTGACTGGCTTTGCTTGTTGAGAACTTGATGGGCTTGGATATCACTTCATCATCCTCATCATCATCCGGAGGTTTTCTGGCCTTTGCATAAAGCTGTGATGTAATGGACAGCATCCTTGTGGCACATGGTCTACAGGTTTAAAAGTAATGAACATTTAATAAAACACATTACTTTTTTTTCTTAAGATCTGCTTAAATATCACAACATTAGAGATATTATAAATACAACCAGTGCTTATTTTTGTCAAAAACAATGATGTACCACTGATTGTGATATCCTTCCAGCCAAGGTCAGCTGACAATTTAAGAGATCATTAAAGAGTGTTAAACGAAAAAAAAAGAAATCTGTTTAAGAAATACATTTCAATGATCAACAAAAATGTTTTAATTAACTAAAAGTTTTCATTAATGTCCAACGCAGAGCAATTTGACAGCACAAACCCTATCGAGGTGAATGATTGTTATTTCATAATCTATACAAAGACAAAATATTCACTTGCCTTAAATTCACATTCCTTTGCCTTGTAAAAACATTGTGACTTAAAGAAAGTCGTGATAAATTAAAGCACGCTCTTGACATCTTCAGAGCTTCTTCATATCAGACGTAACTCTCCCAGGTCATGTAACGAGTGCTACTGTAAACTCCACCCGGGAGGAAACTACAATTCACTGAAATGTAGTTCCGCTTTCATCTTTAGACGTTTTAAGAGAATAGTTTGTCTAATCACTTCAAATATACTATAGGGCTGCTCATAATACAAATATTATAAAAACATCATCGTATTCTAATAAAGTGTAAATGTAATAAAGTGTATTCTAAGATTACGTGACGGTTAATTTAAGAACTACATTACCCAGAGCTCTGAGTATCAACCAATCAGCGATGTATATTTTGCATAGCTCCAGAAACGTCATCACGCGGGGTCCAGATTACGGTTTCATGGCGCTGTCCGTTCACACGTGAATCTGAAGAAGCATTGGAAGATTTTTTTTTGTTTGACTTGTAAGTAAACTTAACACGCTACTATTTACTCACTCGACTAGTAAATTAGTTTGTGTGTGCTGTGTGGTTTAAAGTCCATGAATGCATTTCTACTGCTATATTACTATACGATTAAATCATCATTTACCTACAAAAACAACATCTTGTTTGTGTATCTAAGAAGCAGTTTATGATTATTTTTACTTACAGTTTGATATATGTTTGGATTAATTTGGTTTATATGCACTATTGTTCAAAAGTTTGGGGGTGGTGTGATTTATTAAGTGTTTTTGAAGGAAGGCTCACTAAGGCTGCGTTTATTTGAACATACAGTAAACACAATAATAATGTGACATTATTACAATTTAAAATAACTTGAATATATTTTTAAATGTAATTTATTCCTGTGATTTTCAGCATCATTACTTCAGTCTTAAGTGTCACATAATCCTTCAGAAATCATTCTAATAAGCAGATTTGCTGCACATTTCTGATTATTATTATAAATGTTGAATACAGTTGTGCTGCTTAATATTTTTGTGGAAACCATGATATATTTTTTCAGGATTATTTGCTGAATAGAAAGTTCAAAAGAACAGTGTTTAATTGAAATGGAAATCTTTTGTAACATTATAGATGTCTGTCACTTTTGTGACAAATTCTACACTTTTGTACAGTAAATGTATGTTGTAATCAAATTCAAATTAACATGTGCTATTCTTTTCCACTCAGAACTGGTGCCATGACGAAGAGTCAAGCTCTTGTACCTCAGTTCGATTCTCACAAGAAAAAGAAACTCCAACTCAATGTAGAAGAAATCACATGTGTACAAGATGAGAGAAAGGAGGAGATGAATGGAAAGAAGAAAAAGAAGAAGAAGAGAAAGGCTGATGATGAGGTGTGTGGTTATAATAGTACTAACAAATGTCGGATAATAACTGATAGATCCACATATCAAATGAACTATAGCCAGAAGATGCATTTTTTCATAATGCATGTAAGTCAATATTTGTTTGATGCTCATAATTCTCAGGTGTGTGAAGATACAGAAAACATTTCAGAGGAGAATATTCAGATGATTCAATCTACTGAGGAAAACACTGAGATACGCAAACATAAGAAGAAGAAAAGTAAAGCTGAGGTAACCGGCTGTTATTCTGCATGTATACATGATTGTTTAAATTAATGTTAGAAGCTTACTCTACGTTTAATATTGTGCACTCATGACTATATTTATTTGTTCTTTGGAAATGAAAGGGGCTTGAAACAAGTACACAATTAAATGGAGATCATGAAGAGAATATACGCAAGAAGAAAAAGAAGCCTGAAGTGAGTGAAAGTGATTTCCCTTTTTAAAGGATGTATTATATGACTGCATATGAATATCATAAATATAAATCACCATATAGTTTGTGTGTGTGTGTATATATATATATATATATATATTAGAGCTGCATGATTCTGGATAAATTGAGTATCACAATTCAGTTTGTTTAAAACAGAGGTCACGATTTTGACAACTATACGAAATAAAATGTAATTTACTTGAGTTTCTGACAAAATGTAAATGGCTGCAGTCTTTTAAAATTTTTTTAATTAATTAGATTAAATAAAAAAATCTGTTTGAATGAATGATTCAATGACTCACTCATAAAGACTTCACTTGTTTTATTACTGGATGAATCAGTGTTTTTGAACAAATCTCCTGGAATGATTGAATGACAAATAAATCAATTTTTAACAGTCTCTTGTTGTAAATGATACAATACTGATACAGTTGAAAAATCTATTTGTCAAGCCGTTTCATATCTATAGATGACTACTGCGCTCTCTGGATCAGCGGCAGATCTGAATGTTTGCTGTGATCGTACTTGTCGAAAGTTTAATAGATATAGCATATGGTCTCTCTTGTGTGTGTGTGTGTGTGTGTGTGTGTGTGTTTTCAGGTACGTGTTCCTGTAGAAAACATCACAGAGGAACCGCAGGACACTGAACCGATGGAGGAAACACACAAGCAGGAAGATCACACAAAGGAGAAGAAGAAGAAAAAGAAACACAAGGTGATGAGAAATACTTTTCTTTCATATTTTATGTTTGTCAAAGTTTTGGAATGATGGGTAATGCTGTCCAGAGAGTTGATGCTGAATACTTGTGCTGTAAAATGCATGAATCTCTTTATTATAACGACACATAAGCATTCATATTTTCTAGTCCTCTCTAATCCATTTGGTTCTCTGGAAGAATTAAATTGCTGTTTGTGAGCTAATATATTATAAATGATTTAATTTGAATGCTGTGAATATATATTGTAATAGACGTTTTGAATTAGCAGGACTCTGAAGCTGTTGTTCCTGAATCAGATCCGGTGACGCCACAGGAAGAAGAAACAAACACACACACTGCTGAAGAGAAGAAACAGAAGAAGAGAAAGAAAAGTACAGCTGAGGTGAGTTCAAATAAACTGATTCCTTCCCATCCTTTACCACTATATGTCTATGTTTAGCATGTATGATAAAGGCAACATAATAATGTACTTGATTAGTTCATAGTAGTTATGTAATATGCATATAATATTATTATATAACATGTCTAATATGAACACACCCCGTAACATGTAATTTTGTAAAGCTTGTTTTCCCAATGGATAAATCAGTATGTCACTTTCATTATACTGTTATGTCACTTATATCATTATTCATATATAAAACCAACAATGTTCAGTTGTGATGTGAGTTTGTAGGCACATTGGAAGGCTAATCGTCCATGCATGGGTTCTCTCAGAAACTTCAATTTAAGAGTACAACATAATGTTTGTGGTGAACACTACTTGAAGATATTTGAACGTTTTTTTTCTACAACAAAAATGATGCTCTCAATTTTAAAGCACCCCTTTGGATACCATCTTTATTGCAGTGTGTAATAGAGCTGTTTGTGATTGTAAAGGTCTGCAAAGTATCGAAGTACACAATAAATCAAGTTATTGTCTCCTAAAATAAAGAACTGATTCTGAATAGATTGCCTGTAATGAGTCGTCAGGAATTCCAGTCTTATTTCCTGCACAAACCTATGCAGGTTTGTAACAAATTTGCATAATGCCAGCCTGTGGTTTTCATTGGCTGCCTGCGAACAATGCCTACTTTGCTCCGCCCCCTTAAACACTGTAGTTGTTGCTGAGACTGGAAGAGCCTAGTTCGTGTTTTTGACAAGTCGAGAAGAAACCGTTTTCTTTCTAAAGCAAATCCACTTTAAAGGATGGAATTGATACGCTAAAACCAACGCAATCGTTACTGTTCGTATCACTGTGTGTCACGTGCTGATGAAGAGCTGAAATTCAGATATGGTAATGGGGGGGGTTTCATTTCCGACATGCACTGTTAATGTTTGTGAAGCCATTTCATATCTAAGATGACTACTGCTCTCTCTGGATCAGCAGCAGATCTGAATGTTCACTGTGATCATACTTGTCAAAGGTTTAATAGACATAGCATATATATATATATGAAATGATCTCTCTTGTGTGTGTGTTTTCAGGTACGTGTTCCTGTAGAAAACATCACAGAGGAACCGCAGGACACTGAACCGATGGAGGAAACACACAAGCAGGAAGATCACACAAAGGAGAAGAAGAAGAAAAAGAAACACAAGGTGATGAGAAATACTTTGCTTTTTTATTTTATTTTTGTCAGAGTTTGGAATGATGGGAAATGCTGTCCAGAGAGTTGATGCTATTATAATGACACATAAGCATTCATATTTTCTAGTCCTCTCTAATCCATTTGGTTCTCTGGAAGAATTAAATTGCTGCTAATATTTTATATATGATTTTATTTGAATGCTGTGAATAAATATTTTAATAGATGTTTTGAATTAGCAGGACTCTGAAGCTGTTGTTCCTGAATCAGATCCGGTGACGCCACAGGAAGAAGAAACAAACACACACACTACTGAAGAGAAGAAACAGAAGAAGAGAAAGAAAAGTACAGCCGAGGTGAGTTCAGTTTAACGTGGTTATTTCTGAAATGATCCTCAACTCCCTCGGTGTTTTGTATTACGGCATGTATTACCATATTGGGTAACACTTTACAATAAGGTCTCATTTGTTAACATTAGTTATCATTAATGCATTACTTAACATAAACTGTGAGCAATATATTTTTACAGCATTGGTTAACCTTTGTTAATATTACTTGTTAAAACTACAGTTCATTGTTTGTTCATGTTAGTCACAGTGCATTAACTAATGTTAACAGATAAAAACAGTAATATTGTGAAATATTTTCCATTTTAATATTTTTAAAATACAATTTATTCCTGTGATCAAAGCTGAATTCTCAGCAGTCTTCAGTGTCACATGATCCTTCAGAAATCATTCTAATATGATGATTTGCAGCACAAGAAACATTTCTGATTATTATCACTGTTGAAAACAGTTGTGCTGCTTCATATTTTAGTTGAAACCATAAGCAGGAGTGTTTGATGAATAGAAAGATCAAAAGAACAGCGTTTATTTGAAATAGAAATGTTTTGTATCAATATAAGTGTTTTTACTGTCATATTCAATCACTTTTTAGGCATCCTTGCTTAATATAAGTATAATTTTCTGTCAAAAAAGTTTTTATAAAGATAGTGGATAAAATCAAGAACTTGTCGCGTGTCATTACAACATGACTGTTTATCCCACTCTGTCACACACACACTCTCGACCCTCCTCGCCGCTCCTGAGGTCTCGCTCTTCCTCCTGCTTATTCTCATGCGAGCACGAATGGTGCGCATTTGTGCAAGTGACGCATAGACAGGGTGGCGTCGCGCTCACATTCTGCCCGCATGTGTGCAGGCAGCGCACGTGGTGTGTGACAAACACTTGCAGTTTCTGTCTGAACGTGTTTCCCAGCAGGCTGTAGACGAGCGGGTTCAGGCAGCTGTTGGCGCAGGCCGCCAAGGTCACGACGTGTCCCGTCAGCGGGTAGCGCTGCCATAATGTGTGGTTTCCTCTCCGCCGTGAGGCCTCAGTGTCGCCACTCAGGAGATGCACGCTGATGAAAACATTCTCCGAAAGCCAGCACACAAAAAACACACTCACGGCCGCGACGATCATGCGCAGGGCTTTGGTTCGCTGCGGCCTATCAGAGCGTAGAAGCACACGTGCGATCAGGGTGTAGCAGACGCCCATCACGCAAAAAGGCAGGGCGAATCCCAGCGTCACCTCCAGCCATTGCACCTCGGCCACACCCGCAAAACAGAAGCCACGCCCCCAGCCGTGATGCATGTGCGCAGTAGCGAATGGGATCAGCGTGCACAGGGTGGCCGCCACCCAAATGGTCACGCAAGCCCTACGGGCGACTCGCGAATGGTGTGAGATGGAAACGTTTTCGGGTAGCGCACGCGTGCTGAGGCCGGTCAGCGCAACGCACCGGTCCAGACTCATCCAGGTGAGAGAGAACACACTGCTGTACATGTTGACCTGCAGGAAGATCGCCATGCAGGAGCACAGCACTGCGTCGTCGTAGTAGTGCTCGCTCAGGTTGAACACCTCGATGAGCGAGTCCAGCACCAGCACCAGGTCGGCCAGAGCCAAATTAGTGAAGTAGAGGTCAGGGGGGCTCATGCGTTGACGAGGGTCAAAGTTCACCAATAGAATCAGGATGTTACCCACAAGGCCGAGCGGGAAGAGCAGGACGGTGTAAATGCAGGAGAGGAGAAGATTTATGGCGTAGGTGTCCGGGGAAGTGGAGTTCGTTTCGTTGGCGTCAATAACTGGCCAGTGCAGGGTGGAGTGATTCAGTCGAACGGTGGGGTCAAAGGTCATCGGATCTTCCATCATCTTCCCTTCTATCACTTCCATTGTCACATAATGTGAAAATATACTGGAGTTTTCTGCATTTTCTTCTTTTTTCAAGTACTAAAATGCACAAAGACACATGCACATTTATGTTAAACTACTAATCTTGATGCATGTTTCAAAATATGTGTATTTAACAATATTTCTGCAGCATTTATTAATTATTTGTTAAATGTAAAACAATAAATCCGTGGATTATTTTAGTTGCAGTCACATTTACTATGCTTGGCGAAATCCAGTTATTCCAGTAGGAATCCGTGCGATTGGGAGTTTTGCAAAAGGGTGAAGATATTCCCCATGCAGATTTCGCACATTTTCAAGTCATTCACGTGAATTTTTCACGCTGACCAACAGAAAGCTGCTTGGTTTGAAAGTACCTTCTATGCGAGCTGCGCTTTATACATCTCTATGCTATTTACAGTAGACTATGGATTTGCCTGCAGAATTTTACTAATGTGCATTTTGCTGATTTTCTGTTTATTTTCACTAGTAATCCGCTGATAGTTTGAAATGAAATGGTCAAAATTATGATCTTACCGTGTGTATTGTATTAGACTTTTATCCATATTTTTTAAGTTGTCCTGGTTTGTTCTTGTATGCATGTGTATATCCTTTAAGGTCATAGAGAAATGTAGAAGTCTGACATTTGTTTCTTTTTTTTCCTCCGTTCTTCTCCGTTCTTCTCCTTCGTTCTGCAGACGTTTCTCCTGGTGAATTCTCGCTGTCTCATGTACAAATATATAAATACAGGACGGCCAGGTTATACACGGACAATGGCCGCCTTTGTTTACACCAAACAATATGATGGATAAATGCTCCATTAGATCCTCTGAAGATATAAAGCTGCACAGTGAAGGAGAACTCGATTATTTGTGTGTGTGACGGGCAAATTCTCAAAACCAGAGAGATGTATTATTTTATATATATACATTTCTTGGCTAACTGTGTTGGTTATTTTTGTTCTCCTTCAGTTATTTTAGACAAGATTAAAATAAAGTTTAGTTACACTAACAATAGGTCAATATTTAAACAAAAAAAACTTAAGTATGTCTTGGCAACAAACTGAAATAAAATAAGTTGAAGTTGAAGTGCTAAAAATAACTAAAACCTTCTATTTTAAACAGTAAAATTTACAAAAGCACAACAAAATTACCAAAAATGTAACTACAATTAAAACAAACCTGAAAATATTAAAGTAAAAACTAAAGTATACAAAATATGAAAAAAATACTATAATAGTGTATAAATAATACTCAAATATTACTGGCTTCGATCTTAAATGTCTTAAACTTCACATTGTGTGTACACTAAAGAATGCTGGGTTGTTTTAACCCAATTTTGGGTCAAATATGGACAAACCCAGCCGTTGGGTTCAATTTTTATAATGCATTTTTAATCCAACTTTTGGGTTTGTCCATATTTGACCCAAAATTGGGTTAAAACAACCCAGCATTTTTCAGAGTGTACTATGACTATTATCAGCTCTTATGATAAAAGCATCTGCTTTATGAATAAATGTTTTGTAAATGGTATTTGAATATGATAATCATTCAGAATTTGTTTCTCAGTTAAAATCAGCAATAAACGGAATTAATGTAATTAAGCATTTCTATAAAACAAATGGCTTTTTTCTTTCTTTGCCATGTAAGATATTTTTTTTAAAAAAATTAGCACTTATATTCAACAATGACACATTAAATTGATCAAAAGTGACAGTAAAGACATTTATAATGTTACAAGACTTCTGTTTCAAATAAATGCTGTTCTTTAGAGCTTTCTATTTATCAATGAATCTTGAAGCGATGTGAATTTTAAACAGCACATGATTTTTCAGAGTTCTGGAGATGTGAACACCTCTGGAGTGGAGGATGAAAACGGCCTCGATGGAGAGGAAGAACTGAGTCCTGAGGAGAGACGAGTGCTGGAGAGGAAGTTGAAGAAGATTCTGAAAAAGGAGGAGAAGAGGAAGCTGAAGGAAGAAGGCAAAAGCATAAAACCAGAGAAGGTTAAGACAAATGTTGCAGAGACGCAGGCGCTGGAATACCTCACATGGTAGTACAAAAACATTTTTTTTCATGCATGTAAATGTTTCCTTTTTCTATCAGAGATTGTTAAATATAGTTTTAACTGATTTATTTTATGTTTGTTAGCTGGTCTAAGAAACGAGAAGCGTGGAAGTTTAATAAAGCCAGGCAAACGTGGTTATTGCAACACATGTATGACAGCGTGAAGGTATGAGAAACGTCAATCATCTACAGCTTTACACTCTTTTTACAGTAATAAAACATGAAAACGCATGCTTTCCTAATCACAGCGATCATATTCTTTTTTTGTGGCAAAAATGCATATGCATTTCTCTCTCTCAGGTGTCTGATGATCATTTTGAGATGCTGTTATCGTATATCGACGGTCTACAAGGATTGGCACGATCCTCCACACTGCAGAAAGCTGAAGCGATTGTGCGTTGGGAAGGACAAGGAGAAGAGGCAGATACAGCAGATGCTGAAAAGAGGCAACAGAGAGCCAAACAGGTCGTCCAGATGCTGTGATGGACCCGTTCATTAAACAAAACATCAAAATGAAACGTTTTCTGTCTCTGTATAAATGTATACATTTTCACCCTTTCAAATGAGTAGTCATAATGTCTTAGTTTGTATATGTAAAACGTGACGTTCCATGAAATAAAATGATTACTTTGGTTTTTACCCATTGGCTGTGTTGTTTTTTAATCATGTTTTAAAATGTAACTAGGTAGGTCTTCCCTATGTCTAACTTTTTTTTTAAAATATTTCACTAACAAAAAAAAGTATCATTCAACTTCCATGGTAGTACGTTAATATTATTTTGCCTTATGTAAATACCATGGTACATGAATGTGCTAATCATTCTGATGCCATCAGTACTTTTATGAGGTTTAATCTCAAGGAACGTACACTGTTTGTTTCTAAAGCGATAGGAGAGCATTTAAGGTTATTAACTGGGCACAATGTAAACACTTTTTTTAATCATAACGTTCAAATAATACATAACTTTTACGCTTGGCATCACATCCACCGCTGGTAACATTGGCCTACATTTCCCATAATGCCGTGTGTTGCACGTTCTTTTGACGTCACGCATCTCGCCAGGTACAGAAGTCCATCGCGCAGAATGAAAACAACTTTTGCTTAAACTTCATTAACAGCGAGGGAGCTGATCGTCAACGGATTCACATTTTGGGTAATGTAACTCTGAACTTTATTTCACGCTTTGTTGTGACTTTTCCCCTCACGGTCGTATAAGTGAGCTGGTGCAAAATCACCTCTTACTTCTAGTACATGTGGATTTTTAGTAGTTCAACTGTTATTTGCGGTGTGAGCAAAAGATGAGTTTTCACATGGTTTGTATGGCTTTGTGTGGTTCTTTAGAAGCATCATGGCAGAGAAACCTCAGCTGGTCAGTATTTCGCCAGAGGACATCGGGACTGATGAGTGTTTGCGCACATACACACACATCTACAGCCCTGATCTGCTCATGTAAGCTCAATAGACTACTTTGAGTTTTCATTTTTGCATTGGAAGTCCCTACATTGCTCAAAGACTAATGAGGGCATTCTAATATGCATATATAGTATCAGTATTTATAGTATTTGAATATAGTATAGTATTTGAATATTAATAAATAAATACATATTTATGTATTTATTATTTCTATTTTTGTATTTGTTTATATATATATATGTGTGTGTGTGTGTGTGTATATATATATAATACTGTATAATAATAATACTTTTTATAATAATACTTTTTTGTGTGTTTGCCCAGTGATCAGGTTGCCTTTATAACCGGCGGAGGCTCAGGTATTGGATTTAGAATAGCAGAAATTTTGATGCGGTGAGTTTTCAGTGATTTTCCACTAGTTTCTCACTGTCAACACTTTGTCAAGATTGAATTTTTTTAATCTGACACTTTCACTCACTCACTCACTTTTTATAATGACATTTATAAATTGATCTTTAACCTTTGTGAGTGACTTTCAGTAACATTTTCTCAAGCCTGCATCTTCAGATTCATCTGAATATGTTTTCTGATGTTCTTGCAAAAGTCATTTGAAGTTTATTTATTAAATTTTTTTTTTTTACTTTTCTTCCTTTAACAATTCATTCAGGCATGGGTGTGACACGGTCATTGCCAGCAGAAATCTGGAGAAACTCTCTGAGGTACTGTCTCAATAAATCTCCAAACTCATTTATGGAATTTCTTTGATGAAGAGTTATTAATCTTTGTTTGTGTGTTTTAGGCAGCAAAGAAGTTAACCAGCGCTACTGGCAAGCGATGTTTGCCGATAGTAATGGATGTGCGTCAACCAGAGACAATTACTGCTGCCGTGGATGAAACGTTGAAGACATTTGGACGTGTTGACATACTTATTAACAGTAAGGCTTAAGTTAGAAGTTACCAGAGGTCAAACACAGTGCCTTAACAAAAAGAGATCTTGAGATAGATATAGATATGGACCAGCTAACACCCTCTGACCAAGTTTCTTTTATCATTCTCTGTGATTACATAATATAGTGTACGTAGTTAGGCCGTCTACTGGTACTCTTACATCAGGACTCCTTTTCCAGAAAAATTACATTTATCAATTATTTTTTCTTTAATGCAGTACTCAGAGTAATTATAGTATAGACAATTTCTTCCATTACTTTCATATTAAAAAAATGTTCAATACATGAATGCCGTAACAACGTCATGTCACAGTCATGGATTTGTTTTCAATATATATTTAAAAAAAATAAATAATATATATATATATATATATATATATATATATATATATATATATATATACATGCATGCATACATACATACACGCATGGATGCATGCATACACACGTACATGCATACATACATACATTCATGCATGCATGCATATATTATTTATGTATGTTTTGTGGATTGTATTTTTCTTTCTCAGATGCTGCTGGTAATTTCTTGTGCCCTGCTACATCATTGTCATTTAATGCTTTCAAGACAGTAATGGAGATCGACACCATGGGAACTTTCAACGCTAGTAAAGTGGTGTTTGAAAAATGGTTCAAGGTAAAGATTTACATTGACCTTTGCAGTACCAAGAATTTTTATTACATCTTGGTTTTTTTTTTCCTCACTTTGTATCGATCAGTGATTTATAGTCAGTGTCTCATACTTTGTGGCTTTATTTTTCTCCCTCAGGATCATGGCGGCTCCATCGTCAACATTTCCGCCACACTGGGGTACAGAGGTCAGGCTCTCCAGGTGCATGCTGGGTCAGCAAAGGCTGCAAATGGTCAGTGTCCTTTTTTGGTTGATGTTCTGGTATAAGTGTCTGTTTGACTGCTTTATAAAGTCGTATGATTTCTTTTATAAATGTTAGAATATATTGTATTTAAGTATTATAGGACTAACAGTGTTACAACAATAAGACAACAACTGTATTCAGATTAATACATCAAGGTAGTATGAAGGGTGATGTTACTCCAAATCACTTTGGATAAAAGCGTCTACTAAATAAAAAAAATGTAAATTAAATAAAACCATATTACATCTGGTGATTTAAAATGGCATGAAATCAAAATTACCCCCATTTATCCATTTATTTTAATTCATGTTGCTGGTCTTATTGTGAATGATTCACACATTTTTTTTTTTTTTTTTAATTTGACCCCATAATGTTGGTTGCAATATTTTTTTCATGTTGACTGTTAAAGGGATAGATCACCCAAAAAAGAAAATTCTGTCATTAATTACTCACCCTAATGTCGTTCCAAACCCGTAACACTTTCATTCATCTTCAGAACACAAATGAAGATCTTTTTGATGAAATCTGAGAGCTTTCGGTCCCTCCATTGACAGATACACACTATCCCTTTAAGGATATGAAATATTCTATAGGCTGAAAAAAATTACTTATTATCTGCATATGTATGTGTGTTTGTAGATGCCATGACAAGGCACTTGGCGGTCGAGTGGGGCCCCAGTGGTGTGAGGGTGAACACAGTGGCCCCAGGGCCCATCTCTGGCACAGAGGGATTCCGTAGACTGGGTAAGACCAGTTGTGTGTGTAGCCAAATTTTAGTGTCTCTATTTCTTTTTCACTATCAATTTTTTTTTTCCTCCTCTTCTTTCAGGTGGTTCTCATGCCGAGACAGCAGGGGCTTTCCGCGGCATCCCGTTGCAAAGAGCCGGCAATAAGACGGAGATTGCACATGCGGTTCTTTTCCTGGCCAGCCGCGCTGCTTCATACGTCACTGGAACTATACTGGTCGCCGACGGAGGGGCGTGGCTTACCTCGGCCAATGATATGGAACGGATGCTGGGTATTATCTCATCTCGCTCTGCAAAACTATGAACAGACAGCACCGCACACAGGTGTGTGTGTGTGAGGTAGAAGACAGGTGTTTTATAAGAATCTTATCTAAAATCGTTTAATATAATTAATTATAATTATTCAAAGGCTCAAACACAATTATGAGAATTACTTTTCCAAATATGTGATCTGGTGAACAAAATCTGCCACTGTATGATTGACCTGTGAATATGTGGATTGTAACTCATCGTAACTTATTTTCCCTTGTGTTTCTAGGTTTTTGGTCTGCAGAGAAAAGAAAGGATAAATAGCACGACTGAAGTGGATGAAATAACCGCAATGGACCAGTTGTGATCAGGCCAACATCTTGTATGAAGATATTGTTGAAGCTCACAAAAACATCCCTTTCACCTTCAAAAACCAAAGAAAAAAAGAGAAATTATATTCTGCATAAAGAAAAATAAGCCTATTTTTAGGACCATTAAAAACTTAAACTTTAAAATTAAGTAGATTTCCGCCCCAATTCTAATTTTCATAATGCTCTGTTGTACTTTTTGAGTTAATTATTAATCATGAGATTTAAGGCTTAAATTAATGTCAGAACAACAAATAAAACTATGAATTATGAATGTTACAATTTTAATCCGATTCATTATTTTTTTCTCTCATTCGTGGTAATGAGAAAATAGACTGCAGTTCATGCAAATACATTTTCAAATTTTCTTTTGATTTTGAGGTGAGATATGAAAGATGACCAAACTCTGAGTCACCTGGTATATATTTATAGATACCTCTGAACTGTGCATTCTTATTACATAGCAGTTGTCATATATTTCAATTATGTTTAACCACAAAGTATTAGTAATTTTAATACATTAAAATGTCTGTTTTACTTCTGATGGCATGAATAACCACTCTAAGCACTACGTAAATGAGTGCCTTTTTTAATTTTCAGCTACAAAACATTGTGAAGAAAGGTAAATATTGTATTCTTACAGTATATACTTAACAGTTTTCATAATAAATCTTTTATAATGCTCATATTACTTTTTCAATCTATGTTATTAGCTGTAATGCTTTGTTCGGACACAAGGGGGCGCAAGAAAATCACATTAAATTACTGAAAATAACACTGGTTAACAAATAAGCATTTCTTCTAAGTAGTCGATTATCTAATTTAATTCTGGCGAACTCTCTCGATAATGTTAGCCACTATTTTACCTCCAGGAGTGTTTTTTTAATAACAAATTATGGTATCATAGTCGCCAGTTAACAGATGCGCGTGAATGTGACATAAACATGCCGTTATAAATCTACATTCCATCATCACCAAAGCAACCAAATGCACAGATAACAGCGCGAGGAATAGATTCTTGACGCCTGTGGTTTAAAGCTGTGGACTGCGGCGCCGGCGCTGCGCATGCGTGTTGCTTACGTCGGTTTGTGTGCGTGTGTGTACCCGCGAGTGTGTATGTGTGAATGAGACAGCAGAGGTTGTGTATGGCTGCTGATGAGAGAGCGAGAGACAGATATAACTGAAACATCATTATTCGACTAAAAAAAAACCAAGATCTCACGAGCTCATCTTAAATCTCGGATTTCAGATTAACGGATACATCGCCGCCGAAGGATTTGTGGGATTATCGGGGGTCTCGAGCTGATTTTATCCCCGCTAACAGGCTAATAACAAGCGCAGGTGGATGACTCGTAAGACTCGACCTGGATGTTGGCCTGTTTAAGGATAAATTGAAGAATAAATCACCCAGCACCAAATCAGATTAAGGGATTAAATCAACTCTGACGGTGGACCAGAAACATATCAAGGCTTTTATTTTATTCAAACTGGAAATTAAAATGAGAGGGGGTCGTTTGGGCCAGCTAACGTTAGTCGGCCATTGGGTTTACATCAGTTGTGGAGGATGCTGATGCTAACCGCGCTAGATCATTCTATGATTTAAGGGTTTTATTTTATTTTTCTTCAGTCTGACAACACAATGACAGCTGTTTAAAGTACAGCGTGTTGTATTAACATTAAAAATTGCATATTATGCTAAGCTTTACTCTCTCAGATTGCGAGACAACCTTGTTTATCTGAGTGAAATGATGGAATGCACTGCCCCATAACATGATTAATTGTTTACAGAGTGTTATTCATTACAACCAGACTTTAATACTTGGTTGTTATTCCAGGGAAGTGTCAAACCATTAATGCAACCTTTATAAATGATTTGCTTATGAGACAGGCTCAGTTTTTTAACATTAGGAAGTTGAAGGCTAACAAAATCAACTCGTGTAATTTGGATGTGCAGTGTGATATTTGCAATGATATAGCTCTCTATTTTATGTAGTTTCATGTATTCTCTAATACATGTACATATTCTAAGATTGTATTTTTCATTATGAATTTCTGAGTTTTTTTATGGACGGCAATCTTAAATACTGCAGTAATCCTGTTGTTATTATGTGTTGATTGGGATGTGGATCAACACGCTTTGAGAAGTCTTATGTTAAATGGATTAGATGTGAGTTTGAATGCAGAACAGGGAAACAAGGCCAACCTTTTTATTCATGGAGAGGTTTGCATATCGGAAAAAAATATCTCAGCACCACATGGAGCTGTGTTACGCAGTGAAACATTATCCTTGTGTCTGCAAAAGTAAACAGTAGTTGATCATTTACAGGGAGGTGGACGCTTACGCATGGGTCTCGACAAGGATATTTCTTTTGGTGCGTATGCTGGAAGAGGCCATCAGTTACTTTTGAATTCCGAACATTACCTTGTGGGATCATAACAAAGGAATTTCTGGAATATTTCCATTTGTCAGAGGAGAGAACTCTTCTTTTCAATGGAGCAAGTTCTCTCCAGCCCTCAGGGGTGTTCAGAGTGGGAGGTGAGTGGGAAAGCCGAGTGGGAATCCGAACAGAATCCCCTTGGATTTCTCCTTATGGATAAAGATAACAGTTCTGTTGGTGATTCTACTAATGAAATGTTTCAGGAGAACGCCATAAACCTTGATGACTTATTTTGGGCTTCTCAGTATTCTGGGCAGACGTATTCCTGGGAAAATGATCTGGAATGTGTCTATCCCGAATGGAAGACTCCGCCGCCTCCTTCACAAGATCTCAAAGGAGAGGGTTCTCCTGGAAGTTTGGAAATTGTGGATGGAGATCTCATCAGTTTTAATTCTAGATCGACTAGTCCTACGTTCTCAAACTTACCCATGCAGAATCAAAACAACTTTTACAATCATCCTGAACAGGTGCCTGATTTCCTGCAACCGGTGAAGGTTACTGCCACTTTAAACCCTCTAGATGTGTACACAGGTGAGCTGGTTATTAACAACCCTACCATTCAGACTGACAAAACACTATTACAAGAAACTCACCTCGATCTTGAGGACACGCATTTAACAAACTGTGAGTTCAAGCATAATTCCCTAGAGGACAGAACATTTGAGACATTTGAAGACGGTCAGAGCTTCCTTCCACACGGGACTCATTTCACTCTGTTATCTGAAGGTTTGTTGCCCGTTTCTCCCGTGGAGGTGGCGTGTATGGATACAAACTCAAATTCCAAGCCTTCAATTATTTGTCAGGCTACGTCTAAAGACATCTACCTCCCATCCTCAGCCATTTCCCATGAGCCAATCCCTTCGATGACATGTTCAGATCCACCTGGCTCACCGTATGCACCCCTTCAAATGGATGAGGGACAGATGTTGTTACCCGAGCTGCTGGCTGGAGGTCTGTACTCTGAACAGGAGAGTAGTAAACCCTCAGCTAGCAACGACACCCATGATGATGATCTTCAGAGCCAAGAGACAGCAGGCGCTAACATAGAAACAACACAATTATCCTCTGAAGCAGAGACTGCCTGTATGAGTCCATTAGGTGAGTCTTGCATATCACCTAAACTTTGTGAAGAAACATTACGTGATTTATCCGCAGAAGGCTCATTTGGTGTACAATTGGACACGGTTGGCGAAGAGGTAAGAGAGGAGGCTGTGCCCAGCGCTAGACCTGATAATGTTTTTTCTGAAGCTAAAACAGAACTCACACCAATTGCTTTTATAGATTTACAAGCAGAAGGTCCTTCAACTGAGAGCCTGCTTGACATAGACAGACAAGAGTCCACATTAGCCTTACCGGTCCACACACCTGAGCATAATGCCTTACTTGAGCTCTCACCAGAAGATGACATCTTACCTGAGGATCACAGCCAGCCCACACACTCACCTGAGGCTGAAGCCTTATCTGAGGTGCATCATGGAGACCTTAATCCTGTTGCCATGTTTGAGATCTTAACAGACAGCATCTCTTGTGAAGCTGTACCATCTTTAGACGTTGTAAGTCCATCTGTGACGGATGCCTTTGAGCTAACAGATCAGGAACAATGTGGTGCAGACTCACCTGATGCACTCACACTTGAATTTCAGGATAGTATAGCAAGTGTAGAAACAGGCAACCTAGGCGATGACCATGAGGCAACGGAGAGGCATGCAGATGATACAACAGAAAACACAGAGGATCCAGACACACTCAAAGTTTTGGAGACCTCAGATTTGCATCAAAATCAAGTGGCAACCAATCTGAAAAACAAGTCGGACAACTTGCAAAATGATTGTTTAAATCTAGATCGCAGTAAATCTGACAACAATCAAGAACTGAATGCAACAATAGAAGCCTGTCAGGAACATGCTCAACATAAAGAGAGTGTACTTGTGGAAAATCTCACTCTTGTTGACCAACTGAATGACTCTTTGACCCCTAAATCAAGTGCAATTGTAATAGAGACGCCTGAAGGAAATGTGACAGCTCACCGTGACAGTCATAATACACCACTCAAAGTCAAAGAGAAACTTCAAAGAATGTCTTTACAGGGAGGGGAGGGATTGGATTGCAGAATGTCAACTCAGAATGAAGTCATTCCTCATTGTGCCAGTAATCCTGATTCTTTAGAGTCCACTCCCTTTACCTGTGTGTGTGATCAGCTGACTCTGATGGGTGGACTTGTGGGGCCGGATCTTACCGACAACACAGAAACTCCCAGCCAATTGTGTGAAGCTACAGGAGAGGGAGAGGTGGGGTTTGCAGCTCAGTTTACACATCAGGAGGGTTTCCATCAGCTGACACCATCACCAATAGACCTGGCACAAGAGCAACAAGTGAGCTCAGTCTCCCCCAGTTCTCCTCCCTTGCATAGAAATGTATTTCCCTGCGGATCCAGCCTTGATGGGGAGGCCTACCTGACCTTGATGGAAAATACTCCAGAAACTTCCAACATTTCCAAACATGCAGAAATGACTCTGGATTTGTGCAAGGCCTCAGACTTGCTGCCAGCCAAATCGCATCATGACCAGAGGGTCCCCGTGGATTTGATAAACGTGCCTATAGTTTCCACAACAGCCCATAGAAGCGAGGAGCAGTCGGCTCTCCGAGCAGTTTTCCAGGCTTTGGATCAGGACGGAGATGGATTTGTCCATATTGAGGAGTTCATCGAGTTCGCAAAAGCATATGGAGCTGAACAGGTCAGTGTTTGGTGTATCTTTGTCTATTTGTGTGAGTTTGTGGGTGGATAAATGGTGGGTGGAGGTGGGGGTGAATGTTATAAACATGCTTTATGATTACAGGACAGTGTGTGTCTTCCCTTGAGTCCCAAAGCTCCAAGTGAAACTTGATCGTGGTGACACCCAAGAACTGCTCTTTTATTATTCAAACCCTCAAAGACTCAGAATACAACTCTTGCCCTGTATCTCTCATGGAGTCTATCCTGGTTTAACTATCAGCTGCTTTGCTTAAGTTTTAACAAAGTGTTAATACACTTTTCAGTGCCTTGTAATACTTCATACCCAAGTTTTGCAACTTTTGAGGTATTTTTCTTTTACCTGATTTTATGTTTAATTACGTCGTGACTTTGTTTTTGCTATACTTTAACTTGAACAAAAACTGTTTAAAGGAATATTAAATGTTCAATACCAGCTAAGCTCAATTGACAATATTTTGATTTGTCCTATGTTATTTCTTAATTAAAAAAAGAGCAAATTTTGATTACGTAGAGGCATTTGCAAATGAAATTTTAAAAGCAGAAATGTGAAGCTTAGTTTTTTCATTTCTTTTAAAAGTTGTCTGAGCTTTCAAACAGTTTAAATCATAGTTTTTACAGACATTTTATTTAAAGTTGTACAACTGGGTATAACTTTGCATAAAAATAGTTTGCAAGATTTGTTTTTTACACTGAAATCATGTTAAAACTCGTATTTTTTGTGTGGCTATACTATTGAAACAGAATATTGCAACATTTATTAATTGGCCCCATTCACTTCCATTATAAGTCTCACAATATTTTCTTATTTTAAAGAAAAAGTGGCAGTTTTTTGTTATTATTATCGATATTAAGTCACAGGTTCTGTCGATTTTGCTTCATTTTTTGTACTAAAACAGGAATATTACTTTTAGGTAATTACTTTTAAAACCTGTTTAACTGAATTTGCATGTCACCTCATTGACACCTAAACTGAAGGTAAATCAATAATAGTTATTGCATGGAATGTATGAATTGGTTTGTGTTTGTGATGCGAGTTCATCTAACAATATAGGATGTTCTTTACTGTTTGAGTAGTGTTAATGATGTTGCACACTAATGTTTATAGATGGGCTTCATGTCTGTGCAGGTCAGTAGATGAGTGATGCTGTATATTCATTAGGGTGTACCTTATATTTAAACTTTTAGACATATAACGTCAAGCACTGATTTCCAATTTTAAAATCCCTCTGTGGTTATTTTTGCCATTTAGATCAGAATATAGATTTGCGTTTCCCTTTAACTCCTGATCCCCCAGACACGCGCCATTGTGCGTTTAAGAGAGGATGGATTTGATGCCGGAAGTCTGTATCTTTTGTGACTGTTAAAACTGCTGATCCGATCAGCTGAAAGGTTAAACGGCCAGATGAACGACATGGAGGGGTGCATGTTTAAATGCACACTTTTATTTGTCTTTCGTCATTGTTTTTCATCTTTCCTCAGATGCACCTTGCACTGTACATATTTAAAGTTTCATATGACCTCTTTCTTTGTGCAAAATGGTCATTTTTGAGTTTCTCAGATTTATTTTGTAATGAGCTTGTGTCCGTGTGATACAGGTTTAAAATTTAACTCCCCTGTTATGTGAAAAAGAATCACACAATTGCAACAGTAAGCAAGTTTGCGTGTTCTTTAAAAGGTATTTTATGGTTTCAAGGAGGAAACTGCATGCCATATTAAGTCCTAGCCTCAAGGGTCATTCCTTTGTCTGCGTGACAGTGATTGGACTCAAATCTCCAGATATTTCTTCTCGTGATTCAAGTGTACATTATAAGAGCTTGCTCAGCTGGTTGGCTCACTGAGATGATTTATGACAGAAGAGTTGGAGAGAGACAGGTAGACCAAAACCGATCAAAAGTACTGTACACACTGGAGAGTGATTGTGTCTGTGCTTGTTATACACTATGATGTTGTTTCCATGTCATTTTATCTTTTAATGATATGGTTGCTATGGGTTTGCATGATGTTAGATGCAAATTCTTACCCGGAAACAGCATTTGCCAGGAAGGAACTGTAATTGGCATCAGGTTACTGTGCAAAAATGTCCATGTGTGACTCAGTCCATATCTATGAGAAAGCTGATACAGTGCATTTTAAAATGTAATAAAGGTAGAATAATTAATCTAATTCAACTGACTCGTGATTCGCCATATTTCAGGCCTTGAGTTGAGATGCTTCTGTACTGGGGTTAAAACAGCTGACTCACATTACATTTACTCATTACCTCAAGCAATCGCTTGGTTAATTAAAGGAATATTTGATAGTACAGGTGATAAAAAACCTGGAATAATCTTTAAATGACTGCATACACGGTAGAAATTATTGATAAACTGCTAGTATTTATTATGCAGCTCTCTGGAATGAATGATTCTGAATAGTGATGATAGATCATTATCATCAATTTACTTAATCAATTCTTGCTGGTTTTGGACGTGCCTGACAGTCACTATGACTTGAAATGAGCTGATATCATCCAGGAGTGTATGATCCTATGATGCAGATTTTTGCAGCTCATTTAGCACTTCAGTTAGTCCAACAGTTTCCTACATGGTAATTTAAACTCAAATGAATGTTTGTGTGTGTGTATTTGATAAGTAGTTGTGTAATTTGATGACATAAGGGCTGAAATATGACACACACAATCAGAGGTAAATGTGTAGGCACCAGTTTCATGTTTTGATTTCTCAGTCGGAGGTATTTGAGCGTGTTTGGTGTTTCTCTTCAATTGTGTTTCTCTGAGAACTTTGATTTTAGAATTCACAACTGTAAGTTCTGCTGTTGCCTGGTTACCAACTGTGCAATTGTGTCTGTTCACTGGAGTGTAGCTTGTGTGTGTGTGTGTGAGAGAGAGAGGGGGGTGAAGGAATGTGTGTTCTGTGTTTTGTCACTATATGTTAGGGATTGACAGATTTTTGTCTGTGTTTTGTTTATCCTTAAGTTACAAAAAAGATATCATAGTAATGTTTTGTTCCTAAATAGAAGGTTAGATGGATAAGAAAAATACTAAATGAGCCCGTGTCACTTTTATTGAATATCATAAACTGTCTCTTATTCTCACTTGACATTTTTTGATTATTTTAATTTGTGCTGGAGAAGTTGACATCTTTACATATTAAATCCTCAAAAATCCTCTTTTTTTAATGAAAAAGAAAGACTTTTAAGATGACAAGTTTCTCCTACATTTTTCATTTTTTATCTTGTGGGTAAATCCATTTATGTGTGTTTTGTTGTCAATAAATGCATGATAACATCATTATCTCTGCTCTGTTTGTGTAAGATGAATAGTTTGTTTGTGTAAGATGAATAGTTTGCTTGTGGTTTCAGGTGAAGGATCTGACACGGTTCTTGGATCCCAGCGGTCTGGGTGTGATCAGTTTTGAGGATTTCCACAGAGGCATCAGTGCTATCAGCAATGAAGGTACAGCCGCACAGACACACACACACACACACACTCAAGTCGTGTTTTAAATCACACTGGGAGTTTCCATTAACATCTGTTGTTCTTAATTACAGATTAATTATATAATAGTCTAACCCAAACCCTAAAATACAACTTTTGTCATTTTCAGAACAGAATAAAAATATAATTTGAACCTTTATACAGCATTAATTCATTTTATTTGTTTTTTATATATATATTTGGCCTGGAAATTCATCATCAGTTCTGTCCTCAAAAGAATAGTAGAGTCAGAAACACAGAAAATCTTGTTTTCTTCATGACTGAGTGATAATCTGACACTATTTGATAACGATTTTTCAGATGAAAACATCTCCTGAAATACTGTGTAGATAAACACTGTGAGTAATTCACAGATGCTCTGACTCATTATTTTGCACAGTGAATCACGCTGCTCAATTGGGAATTTTGAATTTCTTTTGGAGAAAAGAGTCTCACTTGCTGATAAACAAAATCCGCACAGAAGCATTAACATGACTGATATATTAAGAGTATTAAAGGTGCAGTGTGTAATTTTTAACGGCATCTAGTGCTAAGGTTGCGAATTACAACCATCAGAAGTTACGGTAGCGGACAGGAAGTGATGTCGTCGTCTGAGACAGCAGAGAGTAGCCAGTTAAGCAATGAGGTTTCTTTACAAAGATAAATTAAGAAATTAGGTTTACTTAATTATTCAATAAAACGATATGTTTTTGCGAATATTATTGTTACTTGTTCATCATTGAGTCAGTGTTTTATTCGCTGACTTTAGCTAGCTTCTTTGCACGAAGAACAACATAGTAACGAAAGCGTTTGTCCGTTTAGGGCCACTGTAGAAACATGATGGCTCATTTCAATGTAAGGGGACCCACGGTGTGTGTAGATAGAAATGGCTCATTCTAAGGTAATAAAAACATAACGGTTCATTAAGTAAGGTCTTTATACACCACTGAAAACATAGTTATGTTTATGATATTGCATTTCTGTCAACAGATCCTCCCAAATATTACACAATGCACCTTTAATAGCTAAATCAAACATTCTTACGAAAGGCATAGTGAAATTACACCAACATATCTGACAGAACCAGGGTCCGGTTTCACAAGGATAGACTTTGACTATGGCTTAGATATAGTAGATAGTCAGACTTCAGATAGACATCTAAATCAGACCGTTGCACAAAGCACTTAAGACCCTGACTATCTTAAGTAGGACTACGCTGCAATGCATTCTGGGTAAAATAAGACACTTTTCAAAACAAAAAACATGGCGGATCGACTAAGCGCATTCAACCGCTCAGTGCAGTTTACCCCAGCGGAAAATATGTGTTTGTTGGAGGAGTGTAACAGTGACAAGGACATTTTACTTGGGAAATTTAGCGGAGAATGTAGTAACAAGAAGAAATGTTTAAATTATGAGCCATTTTCCCTTTTCTTTTGGCTGTTTGTAATGTAACTGATTGTTACTGCTGGTTGCCAAGGTAACAGAGAGTCTTAGACCTAAGTTAGCCTGGGGGTAAGAGGTGTCTAATTTTTTTGGTCTAAATTAAGTCAGTCTTTATTTTTGTGAAACAGTCTAACTTGCATTAGACTAGTCTATGAGCAAATTTTAGACTTGTCTAACACTATAGACCGGTCTAAAATAGCTTTGTGAAACCGGCCCCTGGTCTTAAATGCAAAGATCACGATCATCCTCAGTTGTTTTCTTGAAGACACTTGGATACGACACAGATGCTGTACATTTGAATCTGCTCTAAACCTTCAGAATAGTTAGTCTGAGTTCGGTTAGACTGTTCCTAGACAGTAGTACTATTTAAAGTACTATCTAGGTTGTAGACATAAAAAGCATTTTAACATGCTTATTTCCTTAAAATGTGGTCTATGTTGGCTTCTCACTATTTTTCCGAATAGAGAGCATACACACTCCCCATCTCGCTTTAGATTGATCATGATGATGGTGGAATAGTTTGAAGCACTTTGCTTGGGTTTTCTACTGATATCACTTCAGTAATGAGGATGAGGTCATGTTTCTAACGGCGCTCTGTGTTTCACGAGTCAGATTTCACTCATCACTAATGGATGAGTTACTGGAGCATCTACCTCGCTCTGCTTGTCAATTTGTGCTCAATAGCATTTACCAGGTCATGGAAAAACAATTTTAAGGTGGAAATTATATAATGTGCTTGCTAGAAATGATGGTTTAGATATCTCCGTGGCTGTGCATTTCTGAACTCTTGCTTTTATGTGTTAAAAAAACAGTTGCCGTGGTGTGCCAACCAACTAAATAAACACGCATCAGTGGCGGCAAAATCACATCATTAGGAGGATCTACAACTGAACTCAAATGAACTAATCTGGGGTACAAAGACGTAACTCGCTGCTTAACCACCAGTACGATGCATCGTTGGAGAAACTAGCTAGCTAGTCATGACTGTTTCTCGAAAACATTGTAACTTTGTCGCACATCCATCAATTGAAATCACATTGGTTCAACAGTATAGTTAATGACTTGAGTACTAGAGCTGTTTAAAATCAGGCCTTTCATTCTCTTAACAAACTAAAAGAAGTATAACAGAATTTTTGTATATATTTGGAATAAAAGATATAGAAAGTACTCCATATTGCTTGCTAATTTTGCTTATTTAGCTCCAAATGTCATTTTAACAAGAAACTATGCTTCTAAATCTATAGCTAGAGAGCTGTAGTTCCAACCACACAACTTACAACTATTTGTGTGATGCTGTTTGTGAATGTTCATTGGGTCTGTGGTTTCAGGAAACACAGAATCATTAATCTATTCTGGGAATGATGGACCTTACGGCTATAGTTGGCTAACGATACTTTTGGGAAACACACCCCTGGACCGTGTTGTTAGCTTTCTTCATAGCAAGAAACATACATTTGGGTAAAAGGGAAATACATTAGGGAAATTTTTTACTTTTGTATGTAAATGTAACAGTTTTACAGTAGAGTTTTTTTTTTTTTTTTTAAATGAGGGTCTGAATCCAGACCAAAACATATGCTTTTTTCTATCCAGCCTCTTCTCATTCATGAATATTCCAGCTATCTGAAAAAGACTCATTACAGACATTACATAAATAAAGTTTCCTGGACTCCAGACAGCCCAGATGCTCCGTATATTCCATCCATGGTGACTGTTTACAAATTAAAAATATAGGCCCGGTTTCACAGACAGGGTTTAGATTAAGCCAGGATTAGGACATTTAAGCAGCTTTTATAAACATGCCTTAGAAAAGAACATTACTGATGTGATGTGCAACTTGAGACAAAACAATGGCTCTGAGTGGCATATTTTGAGATCTGTCATCGGAAATTGCTTTCAGTTAAAACAGCTTAAACATGCATTTTAGTCTGGGACTAGCTTAAGCCTCGTCTGTGAAACTGGGGGTTAATGTGTCATAAACCGCTGTATGATCAACCCAGTAGTTGTTTTTTTCTATATATCCATTTAAACAAACATTTATCCATCAACCCACTGCCATAACTCAAAGTTTTAAATAGGAAATGCTTTTCTTTTTGTTTCTTAATCAGGTTCTGATCCAGACCTCTACAAGACTCATCTCAGCGCAGTGGAAGCCAATGGACCTCCAGAGGAATACGACGAGGTAACACACATTGGTTGTGGTTATTTGGCTCGTTTTCTCCTTCCCTCTTGTCATGATAAATATAATAAATCAGAATTTTAGGACCCCATTATTGCAGAATGGTGGAATCCAGACCAGCACATTCCACACATTCCCCAAAAGATTGAAAGACCACAGACGAGCTGCTGAGAACATGAGAAGCAGAGCATGTGCATTGTTCTGCCACAGCGCCACCTGCTGGTTTAGCTCAACAGCTTTTGTTTTTTTCAACACGTAGCAAAAACACTATTTTGCATTGCGGTCCATGAAACCGTTCTTTTAGTGAAATTTCTAGGTAAATGCTGTTGTTCATTACTATATTTGCAACTCATTTATGAAAATTAGGGTGTATTCTAGGTTTTTAGTTCTTTTTAGTATTTTCCTCTAAGTTTTGATTTGTTGAGATTCATGAGGTTCATTCAAAAACGTGTTTTTGTGATAGAAATGGTTTCTTATGTAGGTTTTTCTATTTTAAATACGGCTATTTAAGGTTTTAAGTAATCTTTTATTTCAGTTTTACTTTTATTTATTTTGTTAGTAATGTTGTTTTAGTTTTTTGTGATGGTAAATTATGTTTTTGATTTATCATTATATTCTATGGAAACTTAAATATAACTATTTTTATATTTTAGGCTAGCTCGACTAGTTTCACTATAGTAAATTATGTTTATCCTAACATGTACCCCTCAGTGTTTATGGACCTGACTATCATAAGCTTTAATTATAATGAGGAATTAGCCTATAAAGTTATAATTTGGTAGTAAATTCATAAATTGTGATTACAGAAACACAAGCTCTTTTCCAAAATGCATATGCAACTCATTATTCACAGGAATATTTAGCATATTTATTCTGTAAATATAGAAATGTGCTACTTCGGAGTGTTGTTTTTCGCAATCTGATTTTCCTTTTTCTCATTCCGGTCTTCCCGTCACTTCTAATGAAACACACACACACACACCTGTGTGTTTTCCTGTTGGTCATGAATGGCTGTGCTGTTTCCATGTTTGCTTTCAAAACACACTGGCCGAGGTGGTGTGTGTAGCACCTCATCCAGAGGAACAAACACACTTACACACACATATGCTTGACAATATACAGGACAGGCTGGTGATAGATTTTTTTTTATAACACACACACACCTTTCATTCATCAGAACATATGATTGTGTCAGCACATGCGACACTGAATAAGTGTTTGTATATGTTGGGAATGAAGCGTTAATGTTTTGCTACATGGGAAGTTGGGAACAGATGAATAACAGCAATAGTCTGTGTCATAAAACCTAGTAAGCCGTCTAACTAGACATCAGTTTTGGTCATCATAGATGCATTAAAATACTAAGTCGGCAGCTCACTAGGTTTTGAGTCACATCCACATAATATATGCACATATGCTGTTTAGACGTGTGTTGAGATGTTCTGTTGGCACATGAGGGTAATGTTAAATAAAAAGGGGCGTGGTTACGGGCACAGACTCCACCCATTTCTGGTCCTGGTGCCCTTCAGACATTGTTCTTCATTTTCCAAAGAAGCGGAGTAGGAGTAATATATATCTCTGTTGACTCTTTCTGTGTGGAGAGACAGGAAGCATTTGTTAGTCTTGCGGTTAGTTGGTGAACCTGTTTTTCCCGTGTGGTGGTACTCAAGTAGGGAGAATGGTTCTGGGAATGGCCTCTCCTGTTCTAGGAGCTCCTCTCGGACTCAAACAGGTACGTTTCTGAGATGCAGGTTTATGTGGATTTCTTGTTCTTTTGGTCAGAACCGATTGACCAACTTAAGGTTTGAGGTTCACTCTTGAATTTAATCATTTGTAATGTTCATCATAATATCTGGGATGTTAACCCAGTTATTTGGCTGCTGTGTATAGTATAAAAAAGGGGGAAAAGGAAAATATAAACTGTAGAACATGGGGTTTGCATTCTGTTTTATTTGTAACTTTCTTCTTATTATAGATTTTTCAAGAAAGTTTTACATAGTATAAAACTGAAGGAAAAATAAACAGTAGATCAAGGTCTGTTTTTTTATTTGTAACTGATTTTTCAAGAGAAAAATGTTTTACATATAAAAAAAAAAAACAGTAGAACAAGGGTACAAAGTATACGTTCTGTTGAACATTAAGTTTCACAGTTTTCCAGGTTGTTATTGTTGCGTTTTTTGCTTTGTTCCTAGATCTTTGTAATGTACCAAAATTACCATTTACTGTTATTATTATGATTTGTACGGCTGTATTATAGGCAGAGTTCTATAATCACACATGAAATTATGTTTTTAATATGAAATTAATAGTCACGTTAGACAAGATGCATCTTCAAGGAACATGCAAACTCAGCAAAAAATAACAGCAATGGTTTGTATGTCTTTTGAGGGTCATTTAAAGTTTAAAACCTTTGTTTTAGTGCAGTGGATGATTGACAGGTGAGTAGGTGGTCCTTCACTGTTATCTGGAAAACATCGGGATGGATTGGCATTTACACAACAAATGCAATGCGGTCACATTTTTTTTAACCACTTGTTGAATGCGTCGGATCATATTGTTCCTTAAACATTCATCACACACATTCATAACCTTCAAGCCCGTGTGTGTTTGCATGTCGGTGCTTCTTAATAGCATGAGCAGGTAGAATGGACAAAAATGCAATGCAAAGTCTGCACTGAAAATCTGAAATCTCAATATGAACTCAAACATTTCTCCCAAACCTATCAACATTTAATTTTTAGGTTTTGACTCTTAGTGTGTCAATGTGATTCAATCAGGGTTTTTTTTTTTGTGGAGAAACCTCATAACCAAGAACACCATTATGTCTCCAACTTCATAGCAGTAAAAGTTTTGTAATCAGTGTGTGTTTGTTTGCAGCAGGCGGAGGTCTCTGACAGTGCGTATCTCGGCTCTGAGAGCGCATACAGCGAGTGTGAAACCTTCACGGACGAGGACACGACGGCTCTGGTCCATCCAGAACTCCATGAGGACGTGGAGACTGACAGCGGCATTGAAAACACACTCACAGATGGAGACGACCGCAACAGGTAACGCACCCATACACAGCTGTCAAATAACATGCACCAAGAGACTGGGTTCATAAATCACTCAAAATTACCCATAAATGCAGTTTTTGTTGTTATTGTTAAGTAAAACTAAAAAGTAAATTGAAATAAAGTGTAAATAAATATATATTAAACACACTCACCTGGGCAAAAAAAGACAAAAATGGCAAAATATTGAGTGTATTTTAGTCTTTTAATGGTCTTAACCATTTTAATCACAAATCACTGGTCAGGAAATTAGCAAGAATTGAAAGAGTCAGTGTTGTTCCTCTCAATGTTAATGGCTTCTATATAAACTATAAAAGTAATAATGTCATAACTTCATGTTTTAGTAGCCTTGAATGTAGCCGCAATAATCTTAACAAATAAAACAACTTCCTGATACGGTGTGTCTACTCAGGACACGGTGTTCTCTACAAAAACACCGTCTGGTGTTTCACTTTTTGTAGTCTTATGACGCAAGCATCATGAAAACAACTTTAATGCCACACAAGTGTTAAGCAAAGGTGTCTGGATATAACACGGAACTAGATCACGACCAAGATCCTCCTTAATGTTTGACGTTTTATTGCATTGCATTTGTCCCAAGTTTTGTGCAATGCAATTGTGCATTGCTCAGTGTTGTTGCGCACACAAGTAAGGCCTGTTTATTTATGTTTATGCAAGAATCTGCTGACTAGAGGTTGTTTTTTTTCCCCCCAAGAGCCTCAGCTGACCGAGGTGTTCCTGTTTCCCGTGTTATCGGTGTCAGTCTTTATTTTCCTGTTTCCCAGTCGGAGGAAGTGTGGAGTTTGCTCTTTCTACCTTCCTGCTGCCCAAAGCTTATCCATCTTTCACTCTCTAGGGTCCGTTTCTCTCTCGCTCTCTTACTTGCTTCTGTCATTGTAAAATATCCTGGCTCTCAGCCCTCGTGTGTTTCTCTTGATTTAGCGTTCCTGTTGTGTCAGGGTCACGCCGTCTCGCCAGCGCTGACTCTTCCGAAACTCACGTACAGAGTTGTGGAAAAATGCGTCATCTAATTTTACTATAACTTTCTCTGGAACTCTGACATCCTGTCTCAGATGTCAAAACTTTGCATTTGGGGTTTATTCAGATCCATAAGATTAGCCTTGGTTAACCATGTTTTGTTTAGTCAGTTTTGTTGCATTATTAAGTCCTGAGTGATGTGTTTCTGTGTTTAATGTGTTTGAGTGTCAGCCGGGCGATGTAAGTTCTTGCATATGGAGATTAAACCAATTAAACAGATGCTTGTTCTTGTAGAGCATGCTAGCACACACACTGGGTCACCGTTACTGAGCTCTAAATCTGATTAGACGCACACACACCGCCACACAGACGTACGATTTAAGCATATGTAGTTTTGCTTGCGCAGGAGATTTTGGCTGTTAATTCAGATCTACCGGGTCACAAACGTCCGGCAGGAATGTCCGGCGGATTGAACTGTACTGGGGAAACTGGGAAACTACATGTAAATAGAGTTTAATATCGATTGTGGGAGTTTAGTTTGCTCTGACACGCTGTGTGCCCAGTTGCTCAGAATCGCCAAAGAAAGACCGAATCGCTTTAAGATGCGGTCGCCGTCTTCACGCGTGCTTTGTGTGACCAACCGCAATGTTACAGTGAAGCGAGGGTAAGTCTTTGAGGGATTTATTGTTGGATATAAAGCTAATGCAGAAAAAAGTTGAATCAGTTACATTTGTTTTATTGTGTGTGAGTGCGTATAACCTTCATTTATCTTCAATTTATTTCTTAAAATGTTCAAATGTTTGGACTCAGAAATCATTTTTTTGTGTGTTCTTGTATTCAGAAAGGCTGCATTTATTTAATCAAGAATACAGTAAAAATATTGTAAAAATATTTTTACAATTTAATTAACTGTTTTCAATTTTAATATATTTTGAAATATAATTTATTCCTGTGATCAAAGCTGAATTTTCAGCATCATTACTCCAGTCTTCAGTGTCACATGATCCTTCAGAAATCATTCTAATATGATGATTTGCTGCTCAAGAAACATTTATTATTATTATTAATGTTGAAAATGTTGTCTTTTCAGGATTCTTTGATGAATACAAAGTTTAAAAGAACTATTTATTCGAAATAGAAATATTTTGTAACATTATAAATGTCTTTACTGTCTCTTTTAATCAATTTAATGCCTCCTTATTGAATAAAAGTATTATTATTATTTTATTTTTTTAAATCTTTTTGAGCCTAAACAGTGCGGTCACTGAGTTAACCAATCAAACACATGCACTGGGCTGTCTATGAAGACACCAGTGATGATGTGCTGTTTTTGTGTGAATTGTTTATGTTTTACGCTGTTCTTTCATTTAATCTGGAATTCCTCAGACGTTTTTAAGGTTGCCAAGAGATTAAAGTGAATTATCAGATTATCATCCTAAAGACAAACTGTTCAAATTCTGTCTCGCACACAAAAACACTAATAAGAAGTTGTTCTGTATTTTTTTATATTAAGAATAGAAAAGAGCAGACATTGAACAAACAGTCAATCTGTTTAAATAATAAAGATATTAAAGACATTATAAATATGATGTGGTAAAGTTTTATGATTTCTCCTTAAGACTCAAGAAAGTAATACTCAAGTAGTACTTAAAATTGAATAAAACATTAAGATCATAGTGATGAGCACCAAAGCACAAAAAATTGTGCAGCAAATCAACATAAAAGCTGAGAAATAAATGACTTTTTAAAATATATTAAAATAAAAAACTGTGTTTATAAATTGTAATAATATTTCACTGTATATTCATAATATATTACAGTTTTACTGTATTTCTGATCAAATAAATTCAGCCTTGTTGAGATGAGACTTCTTTCATTTAAACAATTAAAAATTCTTAACAACCCCAAACTTTTGAACAGTAGTATGTTTATTTTTATGTTAATGTTTTATTCACAAAAAGAAGTGAACCTTCCATGTCCAGGCGGAATTAAACATTAAACATCCTTATTAAAAACAAAATATTAGCCTGGTGTTTTTCACAGTGTTTAATTAAATATGCACTGGTAACGCATTATTTTCCATGTGCTTCTGTGATAGGTTCACACTGGGCTCTGATTTGAATGGTCACACCGTGGTGGCCGTGATTGGAGGAGAGGAGGAGCACTTTGAGGATTTCGGTGAGAGTAACAACTCTTCAGACCTGCTGCTGGCCAATCAGGAAGAGGGAAGGGCGGGGCCAGATGGGGAGGGAGATGAAGAGCCCCTCCCACACTCAGAAAGCCCACTGCCCCGCCCACTAATGCTGCTGTCACCTAGGTAACACATACAAACAAACTAGATTATTTAAAGCAGAAGTTTCACATATTTCTTAAGAATTGTCTTGTTTATACACTCCATATATTTATAAGACTGATGTTTCCTGAGCTAAACTTGGCAAGTATAAGCATAGGTACTGTAAATGTTTATCTGGGCTTACTGAATGAGCACCTTGACTGCAGACACAAATAGAAATACCTTCTATTTCGAGTTTTCACACTGAGAAAGAGAATGTGAGTCAGCACATTGTGTAAGCCGAAAGTCGTATGCATAATGAGACCTTGTAGAGCAACATCCTGACCACAGATGGCAAAGAGTGTGTGTGATAGACAAAACAAAACGCGTATGGAACGTTTGTGTGTGTCTTGATGTTATGATGTATGTATCATTATTTCCGTAGTGAAATATTATTATTGCTGGGTAAAGGTCGAGTTACTGTGGTTATTGTTTTACTGCAGTGCTGGTGTTGTCAGGCGTATGAGGTCCAGCACACACACACTCATACACTAGAGAAAAGAGCATGGAAACACGATACACTTTCAAACCTGTTGAGATAAACACACACACCGCTCCTGCTGCACTGTAGTACTCACCTCTCCTAACCTTCACCGGCTCAACTGAATGTTCCCCGTTTTCTGCCTTCCTCTGCTCATCCTCGTTTTTAACACACACACGCTCTCCTCTCTGCATTTCTCCTCTCCTCATTGATCCTCCACTCATATTTTCTCTTCTCTCTGCATTTCTCCTCTCTTCATTGATTCTCTACTCATTTCTCCCATCATATTTTCTCCTCTCCGCATTTCTCCTCTCCTCATTAATCCTTTCTTCTATCGTATCTTCTCTTCTCTCCGCATTTCTCCTCTCCTCATTGATCCTCTACTCGTTTCTCCCATCATATCTTCTACTTTCTCCTCTCGTCTGTTAATTTTTCCTCATTGATCCTCTACTTGTTTCTCCCTTCATATCTTCTCCACTTTCCTAATTTCTCTTTCCCTCTGATAATTTCTCCTCATTTCTCTACTTGTGTTTTCTCCTCTCCTAATTCCCCCCCATTTATCCTCTCCTACTAATTTCTCCTGTCAATATTTTTTCTCTTCATTTCTCCTCTGCTCTTTTGTACACACTTCTCCTGTTGTTTCATCTCCTCTTTTCTCCTATCCTCCTGTTTATTTCTCATCATTTCACCTTTCCTCTGCTCATATCATCATCTCACTTCATTTCTCCTCTTCTCTCATCTACTCGTTTGTCCTCTGCTCTACCCATTTCTCCTAATTTCTCATCTCCTCTACTCATTTCTCCTCATTTCTCTCGTTGCATCTCCTCCTCTTCTCCTCTCCTCTGGTCTCCTCAGCCCCAGCTCTTTTCCTGCTAGTTTCCAGAGTTTCCTTCAGTCGGAGTCGCTGGAGTTTTTCTGCACTCACTGTCATAAGCAGATCAGTCGTCTGGAGGATCTGTCCACGCGACTGCAGTTACTAGAGATGAATAGGTAACGCGCTCACAGCGTGTGCATGCCTCCCTTGCGTGTGTTGAATTTGACCACTACACACACACACACACACATTCACTTTCTGCATGTGTGTGCTTCATTAATATGCAGTGTCACATTACTCTTGTTGGTTTTGGTGTCAAAGCTCAGTGTTTGTACAATCTGTAGGTGAAGTGTGTGGTGAACATAGATGCTTTGCTGTGATGTGTTGTTTATGTGTGTGTATTTGATGCATGCACAATAGTCTAACTGTTTGTGAGGTAAATATTAACAGTATAATATACAGTAGTCTACATAATGCACAAATGCAAGTAAAAGAGCGTTTTGTAAGAACTCACAGGTAAGCAAATTTCTTAGAGACTTTTTGACATGTCTGATTAAATATTCAATGTTGTCTTGCATGGGTCTGTGTTTCCAAAACCAAAGGAAATAAGCCTTTTCCTAAATTAGGAAACATAACTTCTCCAACTTTAATATGAGTCCAGTTTATGTTAACATATTAATAAATGGTGTTTTGTTCATGGAAAATCCTGGATTGTCCCAGGCACCAGGATGGAACAGTTGATGTAAGTCTGTTCAAAGCAGTTTCTCTGTCTTCAGACTTGCTCAACAGGAACAGAATCTCCTTTCACGCATCCATGTTACACCTCCAGAAAAACAGTGTGTTTATTTCCGTGTGCTTTGAGGTCATGACCATTGAAAGAAGAGCATTGATTCAGCCTTCAACCACCAGAAAGAGCTGACGGCCCAAACTTCAGCACTTCACTGGGTGTTTTTGACCTGTGGTTCACAGGTCATGAATGGAAAGAGAGTTTGTTCCCTTTTTCCCGCTCTCTTCCTGACTCATTTCCTGTTTGTTCTCTCTTTTACAGTTCCAGCAAAAGGATGTCCAGTAAGAAAGCAGCAAGGTGAGATCCTCCCTCTAAATGCACCAAACATCAGTTTAAGGACACAATGAAATTGAAAACTCATCATTTTGAAAACTCAAAACTTTGGCAATGTTTTTTGATGAGTCATTTTGGATGCTGGTTTTCCCAGCATCCAACTAGATTAACCAACAAAACATTATTGGTCAATCAGCATCATGCTAGTCGACTAAGTCTAAGTTTGCTGGTCCACCAACTAAAAAAAACAGCAAAAAGTTTTTGCTGCATGCACATTTAGCAGGGAACATGTTAAAAATGTTGCATATGTTTAAACAGTATTTTTGTGTTTTTCAGACACTTGCAGCAGTCCATCAATCTGGATGTCATGGGAGATCTGACTCCAGACATTTTGGACCTTGCGGATCGTGACATCACAGACAAGGTTCGGAAACTAATATGAATATTTTGCATCAAACTTGCATCCAATTTGTGTTACATTTCTGACCCTGGTTCAAATGGTGCATTTGATGTGGACTTCTGGTTTTGTGGCTTTAGTTTGTGCTGTACATTAGTTTCGTCATCAAATGAGAAATCGGTTCTTCCTTTTGGGAGACAATAACTCCATTTATCTGCACCTTTTACAATCACAAGCGGCTATATTACACACTACATGAAAGGTAATATCCGAAAAAGCATAATAGAAGCACTTTAATAAATGGTAATATTACCATGAAAAAATATGCAGTTAACATGATTCCATAGATGGAATAGAATAACTGATAGTTTTGTAAATGCATGAACAACAGCAGAAGTGATTTGCATGAGGAACAAGTGTCTGTCCCGCAGGTGTTGCTGTTGGAGAAGCGTGTGTGTGAGCTGGAGAAGGACTCAACTGAGAGTGAAGAGCAGCATGCACGCTTGCGGCAGGAGAATCTCACTCTCGTCCACCGTGCAAACGCTCTGGAGGAACAGCTGAAGGAGCAAGAGCTGCGCGCAGAGGAGAATTTACTCACATACACCCGTAAACACAGAGATGCACTGAACAAACTCCAGCGAGAGAGAGACCTGGAGATCGAGAACCTCCAGGCCAGGTGAGTGCGGACAGAATGGATCATTTATGATTAATGTAGAGTGGAATTTTAAGAAGGAGGAAAAAAACAGGTTTGGAAGAATATGAGGGTGAGCAAATGATGACAATCCTTTGAGCCCATTTTGAGTTTTTATTTTATTTTATTTTTTTATGAGCTCCTCCTGAGTCAAGTCCCCTTCATTTATATAGCACTTTTAACAATATAGATTGTTTCAAAGCAGCTTTACAGTGATCATAGGAAATTAAAGGAACAGAGATTGTAAGAATAAAGTTTGTATTTGATTGATTCATTTCCGTTGCAAAGATCATTAGTTTCATTAGCATACACGACACCGTTTTAACTGAAAACAGAAAACTTTTAATGTGCTCTGGCCGTTCATTTGCATGACAACAGTGTTTTGTGGCTGAGGAACTCATTAGCTCAGGTAACTTCAGTGTCTCATAACAGCAGAGAAATAATGAAGCCATCAGACAGTTAATGATGTCTGTATTATTTTGTCCAGCTCTTCTGTGTGTGGGTTAGATCTGTCTGCCATCTAGTGGAGAACAGCAGAAATTTGATTTGATTGCCCAAAGGAGCTCTGAGATTACTTGGCTCAGCGTTTAATACAATCCGGCTGTGTTAACAGAGACTTTTGTTTCCTCACAGCCATTATTGTTTTCATTGTGCACTCTGCCCAAAAAGAAAATATCACGGTACATTTTTGTCTGTGTGCCTGTGTGTGTTCAGGTTGCATCAGTTGGATGAGGAGAACAGTGAGCTGAGGTCATGTGTTCCCTGTCTGAGAGCCAACATCGAGAGACTGGAGGAGGTACCTGACACACACACACACACACACACACACACACACACACACACACACACACACAGTCTAATACACATCTGTAGATCACATTCAGAGATGTCCTTTTTATCACTTCTGCCAAAGACGAGTGAATTAAGAATAGTTATTGGCCATCAAACCAGTAAAAATTAGTTTTTCACTTCATTTTAACTCGGTATTTTAAATTAATTTGATGCCGACCCTGCAAAGAATTGTCCAAAAGATTTCTGAGATGGAGTAATTTTTTCAGGAAAAGAGGAAACTTCAGGATGAGGTGGAAGACGTCACAGATCGATTGAATGAAGAAATCGAATCTCGCACGAAAATGTCAGACAAAATGAGCCATGAACGTCATACGAACCAGAAAGAGAAGGAGTGCACTCAGGGGGTGAGAGGTCTTCTGTTTGTCTTCATAGGTGGAGTCGTGTGTGTGTGTTCGTCTCTGTTAATGGCTTCTCTGCGTGTGTAGTTGATAGAGGACTTGAGAAAGCAGCTGGAACACCTGCAGCTGTTTAAGTTGGAGACTGAAGCGAGAAGAGGCAGATCAGCCAGCTCCGGCCTACAGGAATACAACACTCACATGAGAGAGAACGAACTGGAGCAGGAGATACGCAGACTCAAACAGGTAAAAACACAATCAAACGGGTAAAAACACAATCAAACTGGTAAATGTAGACTTAAACAGGTTATGAAAACAGATTCAAATGGGTAAAAACACTCAAACTGGTAAATACAGACTTAAACAGGTTATGAAAAACATTCAAACGGGTAAAGACACTCATACAGACTTAAAAAGGTTATGAAAACAGATTCAAATGGGTAAAAACAGAGTCAAACTGGTAAATACAGACTCAAACAGGTTATGAAAAATATTCAAATGGGTAAAAACAGAGTCAAACTGGTAAAGATGGGCTCAAAAAGACTTAAATTGGTAAAACAGAGTCAAACTGGTTAAAAGCAGACTCGAACAAGTAAAAACAGACTCAAACACAGGTTTGAACTTGTAAAAACCGATTCAACCTGGCTACAACAGGCTTAAACTAGTAAAAAACACACTTAAACAGGTTAAAACTAAAAAGACTCAAACAGATCAACAGACTCAAACAGATTAAAAAATAAATAAAAATAGGCTCAAATTGGTTAAGAAAACTGGTGGATACTAACAGGTGAAAACTGACATAAATACAGGCTCAAACTGGTCAACACAGACTAAAAAACAGGTAAACAGGCTCAAAAGACTCGGGTAAAAACAGACTGAAATACAGACACATACAGGTAAAGATCTGAACTCAACTCAGACTGGTCAACGGACTCTAATAGGTCAAAATAAACTCAAACATAGACTCAAACGGGTCAACACAGACTAAAACAAACAGATTAACACTTGACTCAGGCTGAAAACACAGACTCAAACAAGTAAAGGCAGACTCAAACAGATAAACTTAAACACACACTCGCATTAGTCAACAGACTAGATCCAAGACTGGTGTAAACAGACTCAAACTGGTAGACAAACTCAAGACTCAAACAGGTAGACGGACTAAAATTAGTCAACACAGTCTAAAAAAGGAAAAGACTGAACCAAGACTGGTCTTAAACACGGGTTTGGTTCTGTGTGTGTGTGTGTGTGTGCAGGATAACCGCAGTCTGAAGGAGCAGAACGATGAGCTGAACGGACAGATCATTAATCTGAGCATCCAGGGAGCAAAGAGCCTTTTTACCGAGTCTCTCTCTGAGTCGCTCGCCGCCGAGATCAACAACGTCTCCCGCACTGAGGTCAGTGTCACACACCATCACGCTTATCTCTGCTTTAAATGTGAACGCTGTGTGATATTTAATGTGTGTGTGTGTGTGTGTGTGTGTGCAGCTGATGGAGGCCATCCACAAACAGGAGGAGATCAACTTCCGTCTGCAGGACTACATCGACCGCATCATCGTCGCCATCATGGAGTCCAATCCTTCCATCCTGGAGGTCAAATAATCGCCATGACGACGACCTTTCCTGATTTATGAACTGACACAGGCGTATTGAATGAGCCTGGAGAGGAAGTGGAGAATACAATCACTATGTTGATCAAATGATTTAATAATCCATAGCACTGTGTGTGTGTGTGTGTGTGTGTGTGAGATTAGCCCTGTCTTCTGGTTCCTGTGACTTCCCAGAGTTTTGGGATTGAGGCGCCCGTTCCCTCTCTCTGTATATGAAATTCAATTTATGAATCATAAACATACAGTGTAAGAAACCAGTTTAAGTTACCAGTGTAATTCTGGGTAAAGCAGTCACACCGTTAGCCTATGTGAGGGACATTTGCTGACCTGAGGGTTGAGCGTGTGCGAACAATTTAACTCGTGAACGAGTTTTTGCTGAATGTTAGTTATCTAATGTTGTTTTTCCTTCAAATTCTTATTTATTACGATGATGATGCGGAACGCAAGGGATCAAACGACACCGATCCCCACCAAGGGAGTTTGCAGTGTTGCATTGTGGGTAAGGTAATTGGTCCAGCGCGATTCCTCGCTGAGGATATTCGTCTGTCTCCTTTCCTGGATTATTTCCCAAAAACTTGTAGAAAAGACTCTTTCAAAACACACTGGAAATGTTCATTGCACTCTGATTTATTTTATTTTTTAAGGGAAGTATTGTTTGCTATTTAAATTGTTTTAAAGAAAAACATTGTGACGCTGTTTTATCAGTGTTGGCGGGAAAAAAGAAGCGGACACTCAAGCACTGAAGGGAAATCGAGCCGTTGACGGATACGAAAACCTTTAACGCGGGAAAAACTTGTGCTTCATTTCTGCATCTTAAAACACACTCTCTCTCTGATGATTTTGGATGTAAATATCAATCTAGAACGTTTGTATCTTTCGTTCTTGGAATCATATTTTTATGGCAAGCAGGAAATGAGATTCCTTTTCATTTAGTCTTCCACTTGATTGATTATTTTCGTCTGTTCCAGCGGACTTTCCTCTACTCTGGGACGAGCATGTTTGATTTCCACTTCAAACCTTTATGGAGACTTAATCCTCCTCCTTTCCTCTTTTTGGATTGTGGAAAAGCACGCTGCAGTTTATTCTGTTTTTTCTTTTCTCTTCGTTTTTGTTGCTAAAACTCGTCCGATCAGTTCTTCATACACGACGATGCTGGAGAACATTTGAGGACGATTCTGCCTCTTCTGCTGTTTTCGAGCTACTGTAACTGGACATTAAAGCGCGGGAAACTTGCTTCTGTGAACTGTGGGTGCGCGCGCACGCGTCGTGTGCTTTTTTGCTGTTTCGGCAGAGACAATAATAAGGGAAGATCTGAATCCACTGCTCTTGATCTGTCTGATGTTAAACAGCTGTTGTATATGATTTAAGATATGTCCAAAGACAAAAATTCACAGTTTAGGAGTTCTGCTTGCCACTTAGACTTTAAAAGACTAATAATAATTATAAATAGTTGTTAATACAAAAGAAAAATATGACTGAAGGACTCCTTGTAATGAAGGATACAATTGTAAAAATGTTTACTCTAATTGTTGAGGTTACTGTATAAATGAGAGATATCAGTATTGTCTTCTGTTGAATGTTTTGCTTTATTTTGAAGATACCCCTCTAAGATGTATCTTTTACTGTACGGGGTCTTTCAAATTATTGTATATGAAGGTTAAAAGAAAAGTGAGAAAATTAGTCACCAATAAATTAAGTGCAAATAATTTCTTTGTGGATGTTTTGGTCATTTTTAAATGCTTCATTTGTGTGAGCCTATACATGCACATTAAACAAGAATAGAATGGACTGGATATACAACTTAAAGCACATAGACTAGAACATTCATGTATTATTATTATTTTTTATATTTATAACCACATTTAAATTAAAATTAGCACTTGAACAGCTGTTTACTTTCATAAAAATCACATGGGTTCTGTTGTATTCAGTCCTATTATATCATAGAATGCACATGTATGTAGTGCATATATATACATACATACACACACACACACACACACACACACACACACACACACACACACACACACACATATATATACATGCATACAGTTGTGGTCAAAAGTTTACATACACCTTGCAGAATCTATTAAATGTTAATTATTTTAACAATGTACGAGGGATTATAAAAACATAGGCTACGTGTTATTTTTTATTTAGCACTGTCCTGAATAAGATATTTTACATAAATGATGTTTACATGTAGACCACAAGACATCTTTTAAACTATCTTATTCAGGACAGTACTAAATAAATAAATAAACATGTAGTTTTTATGATTCCTCTTATTTTGTAGAAATGAAAAAGGGATTATTTTGAAGTGCTGTTCAGTTTTTGGGAGATCAAATATGTTTTTATAAGGATTGATTAACTTAATATTAATAAACTTTGTAAATGCAATAGCTACAATTAAAATTTTATTTATATAGCACATTTAAAACAACAGCCGTTAAAGTGCTTTCCAGCAAACAATAAGTTAAACAATATAATATAACATAAACGATTAATTTTTTTATTAACAATGAATTGGCATGCAACATTTATTTAAAAAAGATTTATAGTCCATTTCGTGATGTGGTTTTAAGCATAGATATCATATAATAAAGCCTTTATTATATGATATCTATGGTTTTAAGAAGGTTAACATGCCCTGTTGCACCATCTAGTGAACTATTATGGAATAAATGGTTTCCGATAGGAACCTTTGTTCTGGCTATCTGCATCTACACGGACACGTATTAGAGCGCAATCACATGGGTTTGTCAACACGACTGATGCTGCGAGTTATTTCATATTTTGCTATATCTGAATGACTTTAAACCTTCAACAAACTGAAGGCATGAGGCGCTGTAACTATATAATTTATGTTACATTTTGCTATTCATAAAGGGTGGATTTGGTTATTCTATGAGGTTTGTAGTTCTGCAGCTGATTCTTAAGTTAATGTAAATCAATGGTTTCATCTTATTTGTTAATTTGAATGATTATTTGACATAGAGGTTAGAATGATCAGGATATGAGTCCACCTGCCAAATGAACACAGTGACATTTTGTATATTATGTTGTCAAAGTGATGCTGCATTAAACTGGACCTCCGTTCCGTGACGTCATGGGGTCCGAGGTGCGACTGCAGGTGTGCTCGTGTTTGAGGACTCTCTCCAGCTCACGAGACTCCGGGGAGATCGTGCACGCGCTGCGCACACTCACGCACTACCTGGAGGACGACGAGTTCACGCGCCTACACTACACTCGCGCGCTTCAGGTGCTGGTGAGCGCGCAGAGCTCGCACTGGTTCAACAGATCACGTGATGATGATGAGGAGATCAAGAAGCTCTGGGATGAGATGTTCCTCAAGGGTCCACCGGACCAGACACTCCTGCTTCTGCTGGACACCATCAGCTCCACAGGGTGTGTGTGAGAGACATCAGGATCTATCTGTCTGTCTGTTTATCTGTGTCTGTCAATCTATCTATATCTGTCTGTCCTTCTGTCTATATCTATCTGTCTATCTATCTATCTATCTATCTATCTATCTATCTATCGATTTGTCTGTCATATTGGTCTATCTGTCTAAGATATCCTTTATTATTAATTAGTCATACATTTGCCTTTGATGGACAGGTTTGAATGATATACTCATGATGTGTTCTGTCTCTTACACACAGTGAGAGTGCGGGTCTGGAGCAATGTGTGTCTGTACTGGAGAAGTTCCTCTCTGCTGGTCGTCTCCAGGTGTTGCTGTGGTCCAGATGTGAGGGAGGTGGTTCATATGCAGACACTCCTCAGCTGAGAGAGATCATCATTGGTCACCTTGCAGCTTTACCCTCCATCACCTCCAACCATCTGCACACAAACACACCTGACGCCTTCCTGCCACAGCAGTACTATCCACTGCTGGCCGCCAGCATACTGGACACACTGGAGAAGACATGCCACGCTCTCAGAGGTATCACATGTTCAGGGGGGAGATACTTCTAAAGAAAAGAAGGAACACATATTTTAATGCGTCTTTGCAACCACTGCATATTTTAATGCGTCTTTGCGACCACTGCATATTTTAATGCGACCACTGCATATTTTAATGCGTCATTGCGACCACTGCATATTTTAATGCGTCATTGCGACCACTGCATATTTTAATGCGACCACTGGATATTTTAATGCTTCATTGCGACCACTGCATATTTTAATGAGTCTTTGCAACCACTGCATATTTTAATGCGACCACTGCATATTTTAATGAGTCTTTGCAACCACTGCATATTTTAATGCGACCACTGCATATTTTAATGCGTCATTGCGACCACTGCATATTTTAATGCGACCACTGGATATTTTAATGCTTCATTGCGACCACTGCATATTTTAATGCGACCACTGCATATTTTAATGCGACCACTGCATATTTTAATGCTTCATTGTGACCACTGCATATTTAAATGCGACCACTGCATATTTTAATGCTTCATTGCGACTACTGCATATTTTAATGCGACCACTGCATATTTTAATACGACCACTGCATATTTTAATACGACCACTGCATATTTTAATGCGTCATTGCGACCACTGCATATTTTAATGCGACCACTGCATATTTTAATGCGACCACTGCATATTTTAATGCTTCATTGCGACCACTGCATATTTTAATGCGACCACTGCATATTTTAATGCGACCACTGCATATTTTAATGCTTCATTGCGACCACTGCATATTTTAATGCGACCACTGCATATTTTAATGTGTCATTGCGACCACTGCATATTTTAATGCAACCACTGCATATTTTAATGCGACCACTGCATATTTTAATGCGTCATTGCGACCACTGCATATTTTAACGCATCATTGCGACCACTGCATATTTTAACGCATCATTGCGACCACTGCATATATGAATGCATATTTGTTGTCCATCCGTCTTATTTTGCCTCACTCATGTGTATCTCTCTGGTATAGCGGGACGGGACTGCTCTCTCGAGTTTGTTGCTCAGGTGTTGGGAAAAGTGTGTATTCAAGGATACAGCAGTAAGTTTCTTTTTTAAACTTTTGTAGGTTAGCTGCACTGATTGTAGTGAAACTAATTGATTTATTTTCACATTTCCACTGAATTATATGTCAACCTGCATTAGTTTCTGTGTGCATGTTTTTGTAGCTCAGATATTTGAAATACTGTCCCCCCGGCTCTCGTCTCTGACCCGCGTGGACCCGCTGTGGCAGCGTGTGACGCAGAGACTACTGGAGAATGTTCCGGAGAGGTGCACGGAGTGTGTCATCACAGGACTCATACGCTGCCTCAGCGGGTAAGAGAGTGTGCTTGATTCCAGAGAGCAGAATGAATAGTTGTTTGTTAGTCGACTCTAACTCATATGTGTGTTTCAGGGCCACTGCTGCGTCCAGGCTGATGGGAAACCTGGTGGTGACCAATAAGAAAGCTCAGTTTGTTCTCACTCATAAACTGTTATTGCAGCAGTACCAGCACCCAGTGAGTGGCAACAGAAAATATTAAATGTCTCTAACCGCAGAACATTAGATTATTAATAAACAAGAATGCTTCTTTAAAATCTTACAACCTTTACTAAAAAGTAATACGGGCACCATCATAATAGTAATATGATCCTATGTAAATACTATGGTATATGATTATGGTATTCAGTACCTTCATATTTACATCAAAGTACCATGGTATTCAGATACCATAATTTCTCAATTTTGAAAGCATAACTTAAGTTTGGGGTCGCTAAGATTTTTTTTATTGTCTCTTCTGCTCACCAAGGCTATATTTGTTTGATCAAAATACAGTAAAACAGTAATATTGTGAAATATTATTACAATTCAAAATAACTGTTTTCTATTGTAATATATTTTAAAATATAATTTATTCTTGTGATCAAAGCTGAATTTTCAGTTTCACATGATCCTTCAGAAATCATTCTTCAGTTTCAGATTTTTGTGGATTTTTTTTTTCAGGATTCTTTCTATTTCAAATTTCTATTTCTTTTGAACTTTCTATTCATCAAGTTCAAAAGAAATAGAAATTTGAAATAGAAATATTTTGTAACATTATAAATGTCTTTACTGTCACTTTTGATCAATTGAATGCATCCTTGCTGAATGAAATCTTACTGACCACAAACGTTTGAACAATAATGTACATATGCATGAGATTAATAAGATGTTCTTTATTTGCATGACATGGACATTGACATTTCTTATTTTTCCTGTCTCTCTCGTTCTCCCGTACCCTTGATCTCAGACTCGGTTGGTAAAGTCTGTTCTTGGTTATTTGGCTCTGGATTCCGAGCGCCGGATGCTGCTTAAACAGGTGTGATGATCTACCGTGTTAGTTGTGCTAATCAGTCATTTTTGTATGAAATGCAAAAGAAGTTGCTTAATGAGAAGTGTGTGTGTAGGTCCTTCGGAGTGTGTGTCAGGTGTGGTGTAACAGCAGTGCCGTGAAACACACGTCTGTGGAACAGCAGCTGTACGTCAGTAAAGCTTTACTGCTGTGTGTGGCTTTACTCACCGATTCTGAAATACAAGAACTACGACAAGGTAATGCACAAGTGTTTGTAGATCTCAAATAAAGTTGTATCCAAATTATTTACAAGGATATTTTTCCACTTACCAGACTTTTAACTGCTCCGTTCTAGTGTATTATGAGGTTTTCTGTTCAACAGAGATGCTGCAGTGCATGCTGGGAGGTGTCCAGTGTCGTCTAGATAGCAATATTGTGCGTATTCGTCGGATGGGTATGGCCGTGGGCGAGTGTCTTAGCCATAAATTAGACACACCTGGATCACAATTAAAATTTCAGGTGAGACACTTTTAAACTGTTTGAATCTCATTCACTATTCCCTACATTACTCCACTAATATAGTCCACTTGAAGGAGTGAATGAAAACGAGTGAGTGATTTCGGACACTGAATGCGCCGGAAGTGCTTCCGCTTTTCCATAGTCTGTTCTTGCTGTTAATAATCATTTGAAACATAGCAAACTGGCAGCTCCAGAAGTAATGAAAAGATTTATCTTGCACTCTGCCATTGAAACTAGCATATATAAACCATTTTAATAAGCAATTAAACATAATTAACCTGTTTGGCAGTAGACCAGTGGTTTGTAAAATGAATGGATGGATGTTTCATCTGCGGCGCCATCTTCTGGTCAGACAAGGGAATTCATTCATTGTCTCGCTACTCTTTCAGTGCATTATGGGTATTCTCTAGCCGTTGAGCGTACATCAGTTGTGCACTCGTTGTTGCGGTGCATTATGGGATTAAATGAGTGCACTCGATAACATCCACTATGGTTTCGGACACCACTACAAATGACTGTCAAATAGTGTCTGTTTAAGGAGATAGGGGCGATTTCAGACACAGCCAATGAAAACCTCTTCTGATGATGAATTACTGATCCTTACCAAACCTGAAAGCATCTTGCATATTTGCAGCAAGCTAAAGTTTTAGACGTGCCCATCATTACAACTGTGAACTTGAGATATATTAATGGTTCATAGAGGGAATGAAACGTTTGACTGTTTTAATGCTAATTAAGCTGTCGTTCTGTGTCAGTATGAGCCGGATGAGGAGATCAGAGAGCTGAAGTCATTGATGGAGTCTCCATCTGTTGAGGAGGACGACGAGGAACATCAGCCTGATGCCTCCAGCAGGTAGAAGCACACCTCACGTTATCATATTTTCTGGTTATTAGTTGAATCTGAAATGTGCTGCAGCTTATACTCCCCTCACTCTGCAACAAATCAAAGCAATAACAGTATTCACAAAAGAACAGTACAAGTATAAAACAAGCATAAATTATAGTGGCATAATACTGATGCGACTTCTCTGTTTTGTAATTTTGACCAAGTGTAACTTATTTTCTGACATCTGTATGACTTGTTCCAGTCTTCAACCAGAGCCCAAAGTTGAGGGTTCAGAGGGTCGGTCAGTGACATCAGAGCCGGGTCGCGGGAGTGATTCTGAACTGGACAGGTACATCTACACCTACACTAAAAACACATGAGAACTGTACCTTTCTCTCTCATAACACTTATCTTGAAACGATATCACTATTCTTTTTTAAGTGATGATGATCTGACTCCATATGACATGTCAGCTGATCAGGAGAAGAAGGAATCATCTCCGCCCCGCTATGTCAGGGACTGTCTGGAAGGTGATCTAAAATCAAAATAATTGTAGAATTATTAATGTACTTTTATAGTTTTTTATTAATGTTTTGAATTGGATTCAGTTTTCAATTTATTTTTAGTTTAATTTTAAGTAATTTTGTTATGTGCTTTTGTCAATTTTATTATTTTAAAAAAATATACTATAATATAAATATAATATATTACTATTAGGTTTATTTATTTATTTATTTATTTATTATTATTACTACTATTGTTCATCTAATATATTTATATATATATATATATATATATATATATATATATATATATATATATATATATGTGTGTGTGTGTGTGTGTATATATATATATATATATATATGTATGTATGTATATGTATATATGTATGTGTGTGTGTGTGTATATATATATATACATACACACATGCACACACACACACAATGATAATAACCCTGCAATCAAAGCACTGTTTAGTTGTAATTCACGTTTTGTCTGAGAATATTTTCTGCGTTTATTGTATCGGCCGTGTGTTTTATTTGCAGCGTTAATGTCGTCTGATGATGCTGACAGGGTTGAACTCAGTCTGCAAGTGTTGGACTCTCTTCTTAGGAAGAACGTGAAGGCCACACAAGAGGTCAGAGGTCATCACAGCAGACTTTTAATGACTGAAACTCTTGTGTATCTCACTACTCACTGGTTTGTCTGTGTGTGTGTGTGTGTGTGGTATAGGTCAGTGTTCAGTTCAGTAAAGTGCTGCTCCACCTGGAGGACAGGTTCAACACGCCGCACTTCCACTCGCTGCGGCAGAACGCCATGGTGGCCCTCACTGTTACCGACATTAAACCAGTAAGACATCAGACAGACGAGTACATCAGCTCAGCTCTACATAGATGCAGATGCAATGACCTTTTTTTCCTCTCTGTAGGTTGTAGATTATTGGACGACAGAGTTCTACTCTCTCAACTACAACTTGAGACAGAGACTGGACATTCTGGAGGTCAGACTAATGTCAAAATGAATGCACACAGACAACTGACATGCTTTCATCCTAAAATGCCATATTTATTCATAATTCATGTTTGCAGTGATAGTTAAATGTTAGATTAGGTTAATTTTAATTACTGATGCTCATATCTAGAGAGCAGCACACTTGTTTCCAACATTGATAATAATCACAAATGTTTCTTGAGCATCAAATCATCATATTAGAATGATTTCTGAAGGATCATGTGACACTGAAGACTGGAGTAATGATGCTGAAAATTCAGCTTTGATCACAGGAATAAATTACATTTTACAATACATTACAATAGAACACAGTTATTTTGAATTGTAATAATATTTAACAATATTTCTGTTTTTATTGTGATGGAACAAGATTGTCAACTCTTCAGGAAATACCTGCAACCTAAACTAACTAAACGAACACCTCTACTCTTCCAGGTCCTTGCTCTCTCTGCCCAGGAACTGTCTGAGCCAATCAGGAATAAGCACACTGGAGCTCAGCCAATCACTGCAGCAGCAGCTATAGAGCGATGTGATGACATCACACACTGGAGGCAGATCGTGGAAAAACGGATCCAGAGCAAAACCAGACGAATTAGCAAAGTGAGACATCCTCAGAAAGTGCTTATTACACATCAACAGCGATTTGATGTCTAATAATGTGTTGTGTTTGTTCTGCTCAGGGTGGGACTCAACCCGTCCAAGCTGTTCCCAACGGTTATGCTCCAGTCGCTGGATTTTTCTTCTTCCCGCTGCTCAGGAACTATGACAGGTCTCTAAGTGGTTAAATATTGTGAAGAACCATGTGACAATCATCTAGAATAGTGCTAAATAAACAAGCATTATCGCAATGATTTCATGTCTCTTATAGGTCGCAGGTGACCTTTGACCTTCTGGGGAGTGATCATCTGGTGCTAGGAAGGTTGCTGCACACACTTGGGCTGCTCATGCACCTGGCCATCAATGCACCTGTAAAAGCATACAGTACACAAACACAATATGCATTACACAATATGTGCACACTTAAACAAGCTACAGGATACAGTCTTCCAACATCATTCCAATTATCATTTTGGAAATGAATGCAATTATTTAGGAAGATCAAGCACATTGCATTGTGGGATACAGTCTTCCATCTCATGGCTTCCTTAGTATGCTATGTTAATATTTACTGCACCTTTTGGTAAATTATATGGTTTTCCATGCATAAAAATATTTGCATGCCGTGCACAGTACACATACCGAAGAAATATTATGAGCTGTATTATAGAATGCTAATTAAATAAATTAATGTTAGGGCTGTATAATTAATTGAAATAAAACCAAAATGGCAATATGGATTTAGAGTGATTATCAAATTGCAAAGGCTGCAACTTACAGTTACAACTTACTGCAACTTACAGTAAATACAGTATATGCACTGTGTTTTTCAGAGTGAAGCGTGGCGCTGCGTTTTACACATGAGCAGCTCATGATCCGCCGTGTTTTCAGTGTCTCAGAGTGTGGCACTCAGTGTTGTATTTTTATTTAGTAATTGTTTTTTTGTACATTCAATCATGAAAACCTATTTTAGTAGAGCCCAAAAACAAAATCAAGACTTTGAAAAAGGACCTAATATGTGACCCTGGACCACAAAACCAGGCACAAGGCGCACAGGTATATTTGAGGCAATAGCCAACAATACATTGTATGGGTAAAAATTATAGATTTTTCTTTTATGCCAAAAATCATTAGGATATTAAGTAAAGATCATGTTCCATGAAGATATTTTGTAAATTTCCTACCGTAAATATATATAACATTTATTTTTGTGAGTGAATGCAGCACAGTCGTGAGCATAAATGCACAACTTTAAAGGGGATTTTCTCAATGTTTTGATTTTTTGGCACCCTCAGATTCCAGATGTTCAAATAGTTGTATCTCGACCAAATATTGTCCTATCCTAACAACATACATCAATGGAAAGCTTGTTTATTCAGCTTTCGTATGATGTATACATCTCAATTTCAAAATTGTGACCTATGTGACTGGTTTTGTGGTCCAGGGTCACATATGGTTATATTTTTTTTACTCAAATCATGCAACCCTATTATGAGTGATATATCCTTCATATAATCATTGGTGTCTTTTTGTCAGGTTGCATCTCAAATGGGCAGAGCTCTGCTGGATTTTGTTTGGGTTGTGCGCTTCCACACTGACCAGTAAGTTTGTGTTGCAGTATGCATTATATTATAAGCATACAGCATACATGTCATCTCATGCTCTCTCTTGCTTTAACTGTAGGATGGTGAGGAGGGGTGTTATGTTTGCAGTGTGTGCTGTGTTTCTGAGCATGCCCAGTGAGAACTTACTCACCGAGCTCGGTGACGACCTGATGGAGACCAGAGCCTGGCTAGCAGGTAGAGATTGTTTTTATGACTCTTTATATGTGTGAGTATTTGTATGTTATAATAAATGTGTTATTGTGTACAGATGTGGCAGAGAATGATTGTGACGCAGACTGCAGGAGTTTGGCGGTACAGAGTTTAATACTGTTGGACAAAAACCTCAAATCTCAGCTGCAGATCCCAGATACGGAAACATGACGAGTGCATCTCTACTCCTGATGCCTCAGATATATTATCACACGTGGCGAGAATAACGGGAATTTGTTCTAGAGATGCTGATAATATCACACACTTGTCTGGAGTTGTGAAGATCTGGAAGATTTTATGATTCTGACCTGATGCATCCATAATTTATGTGGCATTGCTCTTTGGATTTCATGTACTTTGTTTTTGTACTTAATGTTTTAGTGACTGTAAAATAAAGAACTCTTTATGGACATTAATATTTCTGCCCTCAAAACAATTTTTTACATTTTTGTGCTGTGATTTTTAGGGAAAAATCTCCACAATTGCTTTATAAATGGTAAAAGAGAGTTTAGATTACTACACAGATTTCTAGATCAGAAGGTTAGAGGTTCTTGCTGAAGCTCAAAATTCTGTTTGAAATATTCTCAAATTATGTTTGAACACACGATCATCAGGTTTTGTTCATGTAGCTGACCTCCAGTGCTGATGGAAAAAGAAAAATAATTAGAAAAGAATGTAAAATTAAGGCATTTTCGATTGTGATCTCATACTTCTGGACCCCGCAATATAAAATTACATTTTTTTTTTCAATTCTTTTTCAATTCAAACCGACTAATTCAATTTCTTTCAATTCAAACCGACTAATGTACCGCAAGAAATTAGACAAGCTTTCTGAGTGCTGTTGCTTGCTCTGTCATTATGATTGTATTATTATTATTTTATTTATTTTCTGTTTGTGTTTTACTTTTCTGATTGTTATTTATACATGAAATACATTAAAATGGTCAAGTCCATCCAGATGAAGCTGGGAGTTTAAATTGTTAATTTACGTTGTTGTTGTTGTTATTATTATACTGGACGGACTTTCTGTAGTGCTCCTCAAATTTACTCTGGTGATGCCTAACCTCCTCATTTTTTTTGTACTAGAAAGCATATTTCTCTGAAAGCATTTTAGCAACAGACATACAGCAGGGTCACCAAATCCGACAAGGCAACATAATTACCTAAATCTGTTACCCACCACCACTATTTCTTCCAGAATGGCTTTACTTTGTTTCCCAAATTCACTCTGGTGATGTAACGTTATTTATTTTATTTCCTAGAAATCATTTTAGTCTGATGTGCACAGTTCACCAATTCCAAAATTGGCAGTGTAACAGATTACCGAAATCCTTTATGTCACATAGAATAGCTTTATTGTTACCCAAATTCACTCTAATGATGTCTAACCTTCTATATTTAATATATTTGAAAGCATTTTGCTCTGATGTGAAAAGCAACAGTCGGTCAGCAAATCCGACAACAGCGTAGGTTACTGAAATCTGTAACTCTCCACTATTTCACACAGGACGACTTTGTTGTTACTCAAATTCACTCTGGTGATGTCTAATCTCCTGGTTACCCTAATGCCCTCCGAATCCGATTAGATTTGTTCTGACTCCGAATCACATGTGCTGAAACCATAATAACAATTAGCCATTATACTCGCTTCACCTCATTGGTTGAGACGCAACACACGCGTTTAGCCCCTATGGCAAGCCGTTTTAACTTTTATTAATTTCCAGGATATGAATTCTTGATATCAACAATTCAATTTTCACTAGTTCAAATTATAGTTATTGATATCAGGAATTAGATTCATACTAGTAACAATGGCAATTTTTGATATCAGAAATTACATTTCCACTAGTAACAATGCTAATTCTTGATATCAACAATTACATTTTTACTAGTTAAAATGTTCATTCTAGATATCAAGAATTGAATTTCAACTAGTAAAAACTATAATTCTTGATAACTGTAATTGTATTTTCACTAGTGAAATGTCACCATAGGATGCCATTCAAAATCAATTGTTGATATCAAGAATTGATTTCTTACTAGTTGAAATTCCAATTTCACATATCAGAAATACAATTCTTTTATGGCAAGCCGTTTTAGCTTAAATTGTACCCAGCGTTACTCATCGTAATTGCATTTTTACTAGTAACAATTCAATTAGTGAGCTCTACAATTCAATTCTTACTAGTAGCAATTCCAATTAGAGAGCTCTACAAATGAATTTTTACTAGTCATATGTCTCCATTGACTTCCATTCATTTTTAATTATGGAGCTCTATAATTGAATTGTTACTAGTAAGAATTACAATAAGAGAGCTCTACAATTGAATTGTTACTAGTAAGAATTACAATTAGAGAGCTCTCTAATTCAATTATTATTAGTAACAATTCCAATTAGAGAGCTCTACAAATCAATTATTACTAGTAACAATTATAATTAGAGAGCTCTCTAATTAAATTCTTAGTAGTAAGAATTACAGAGCTCTCTAATTGAATTTTTACTAGTAAAAAAACGAATATAAATTGTTAGCCTACTAGTATAAATCTAATTCCTGATATCAGTAACTATAATTTAAACTTGTGAAAATGTAATTGTTGATATCAAGAATTCATATCCTGGAAATTAATAAAAGTTAAAATGGCTTGCCATACGCTTCTTCCTCTCGGCGTTGTCTGGGCAACCGAAAAAGACGCTTCACGGCTAAAGGCGCGTCGTAAACCTCGAAGGGCTAATTTCATTTTTTATTGTCAAAATCATACATATGCTGCGCGAAAAACACACGGTCATAACGGCAGTGCTGAGCGGAAGAGGTCTCAGGTAAATTATTTAAACAGTCGTTATTTAAAGCGTTTTTAAAGCGGCAGGCCTCGGTGTGGATTAGCTAACACAGCTAGCGGTAGATTTACTAACATTAAACAGATGTAAACAACATTCTGCATTACGTTTCGCCAATGACATTAAAAAAAGCACAAGATATCACCACAATAGTTTCCCCAACTGTAGAAATGCATCTTATCTACAACTTTATCAGAGCAGCAAACCGTTAACTTTGAGGACTCACACCTAACGTTATGTAGAAATACCATGTTTTGCTCATAGTAACATGCTAATACCATGTTTTTGGATACTACCATAAAGAAACCATGTTAAGTACACTACAGAACCATTTAAAAACGGATGTGTATGGATATGGTAAACAACACAGTATGTATCAAAATACCATGGTATCATCTGATTCCTTCACTGTACCATAGTACCCCTACAGTACTTTTCAATTTGGGCAGTTAGCCACACTAAACCATCTAGAGATGTAGTAGCTGTCATATTTAGGTTCTCAATTAATATTATCAATAGCAGATGACTGCTGTAAGATGTGCTTCATGATATTAATACAGGCTAATCATTATTTTTGTAGATCTGTAAGTCATGGCTGTGTATTTTGATCACCGTGTGGAGGCCCCTGACAGCAGTGGAGCAGCGGTCCTCATCTCATGGCACTCCAGTGTGTGTGTGCTGGCCGTGGGCTCTGTGAATGCCTCCAGCGGAGGCTGTGTGGATCTTTACCTGCAACAGGTGTGAGATGACCCCTGCACACACACTCTCACTGCTTGTTCATGGATTCTCTGCAATACTCAGACAACTTTATAAACGAAACAATAATGTACGTTTGCAGCAATACAGTAAATACACAGCTGTTTAAAAGTTTTGGTCGGTTAGATTTTTTTAATGTTTTTGAAAGATGTCTACTAGATTTATTTGATCAAAAATGTAAAAATGATTGCAGTTTTTGTGAATATTTTTTAAGATGTAATTTATCCCTGTGATCAAAATATTTTTTTTTTTTGTGTGTGAAAACTGTGATATACATTAAAAAGTTTGGGTTATGTTTAAGAAATACAGGAAGGATCCATTAAATTGATAAAAAGTAACAGTAAAGACATTTATAGTGTTACAAAAGATTATATTTGGAAATAAATGCTGTTTTTTTACTTTCTATTCATCAAAGAATCCTGAGAAAAATATATCACAGTTTCCATAAAAATATCAAGTAGCACCACAACTGTTTTTTAACATTGATAATAAATGTTTCTTGAGCAGCAAATCATCATATTAGAATGATTTGTGAAGGATCATGTGACACTGAAGACTGGAGTAATGATGCTGAAAATTCAGCTTTGATCACAGGAATAAATTACACTTTATAATATATTCACATAGAAAACAGTTATTTTAAATTGTAATGATATTTCACAATATTACTGTATTTACTGTATTTTTGATTAAATAAATGCAGCCTTGGTGAGCATGAGAGACTTCTTTCAAAAACATTGAATATGTTTTCATATTTTTATGTTGGATTATTCAATCTTGAATAATCCAAATTTTTGATCAGTAGTGAATGTATTGTTTTATTATTTCAGACCTAACCTAACTAAATAAATAGTTAACGTAATATTTAATAGTTAACCAGAGATTGCTCTTTTCAATTTGAATGTTTTATTTATAATAAAGGTCCAAAATTCTTTTGCTCTTTTGCCAAAATTCTTGTTCTCTGTAATCTCTGTGTGTGTCTGTTTGTGTCATTAGGGAGAGCATGTTGAGCTGTGTCATGTGGAACGGGGATTCAGCCCTTCGTTGTTGCAGTGGCACCCGACTAAACCCCTGCTGGCGGTGGGGTGGGAGACGGGCGAGACCATTCTCCTCTCACACCCCTCCGGAGAACACACACCCCTGCCCAACAACACACACACCGCCTGCATCACAGTGCTGGAGTGGAGCAGTAACGGCAGCAGACTGGTCACGGGGGATCAGGTCACACACATTCACCTCCATTGCATACGTATATTTAAATATATATAATGTAATAAATGCTAAAGTGAGTGTATGTTGTAGGCAGGTGTAATGGCGGTGTGGAGAGTGGACGCTAGAGGGAAACTGCAGGGATCTCCTCTGATTAAACATGACTACAGTAAACCACTGACGTGCTGCATCTTCAGACCTACAGCGCCTGCTGAGTGAGTCTCGTTTAACCACATCAATACCATGAACAGTTTAGTGTCAGTAATGTTCTAGCTGGACTAGAGAGGAAGTTTTAAGTTGTATTTCAATTAAATTGCATGTGAATCATTACTGTGAACTGACTGGATCTTTGACCTTAGTTTCTCTTGTGCAAAAGAAGTGCATTTAAATGTATTGAATGTGCACTTGTTGTGTACCTTAAACATGTATTAAAAAAAACTGTACTTGCAGATAATATAATATTAATGAAATAAAATGCTACTTATGGGGTTAGTTTACCCCAAAATGAAAATCACCCTCATGTCGTTCCAATCTTCAGAACACAAATGAAGATCTTTTTAATGCAATCTGAGAGCTTTCTGTCCCTCCATGTACTTAGACTACACTCTCATGACTTAACACACTTAAGAGCACTTTAAAGTAAAACTTTTCATTTGACAATTATTACAAAGTGCACTTTTTAAAAGTACATTTTAAATCATTATGTTTTAATAATATTATTTAAATGCATTGACTAACATACTAAAGCACAAGTAAAGTACTTGATTATAATTTTAACTGTGTTTTTTGATATTACATGTAAAGTTAATATTTTGTCAATGTACTAAATTGCAACTTGATCATACAAATGTGCCATTACAAATATATGTAAATACATGACAGACAAGTTTTAATAGGAATGACATTCAAATATATTTTAGTTAACCTTAAATGCTTTTCAGTATATTCGGCTGTACACTTTAACCATATTTCAAAAGCAATAGAAGTAACTATGTAATTACACATGAATATAGATTTAAGTGCTACTTAAGTGGGTCAAAAAGCCATCTAAATTTCAGCTAATTGCATTTTATATAAATGCAAACTATAATACGTCTTCATTTAATTGCAAGTAACATGCAATTGAGTGTCTGAAAAAATTACATTGTTTCTTTTAAAGTATATTATTTCTGTTAGAAGTACTCTTTTAAAAGTGTGCTACAGTTTACCTCTTTTTCACAAGGGTTGCTACACTGTGTATCCACTTCTTCTTGTTAGTTGCTTTGGTCAGAAAGTATCTATCCGTTTTAAGTATCCTACTGTGTGTATTTGAATATTTCTGTAGGGATGTGGCGATGCTGGCCCGTGCTGCTGTTAGCGGGGATGAAAGCGCTCTGGACATGTTTAACTGGAAGAAGAGCAATAAAGGAGCAGTGTTTGCGCTGGGATCACAGGAAGGACTGGCCTTCTACATCAGTGCAGCTGATGGTGAGAGACACAGGACGTTTACTGATGATGTGCAGTCGCTCTGGGTGTGTTCTAACCGTGTGTGTGTGTGTTTTAGGGAGCGTGTACAGTGTGGATGAGCAGGCGCGCAGTGTGGCATTGCTGTCTGTTGACAGTGCGGTACAGAAGATGTGGTACTCCAAGAGGAGAGCCGTTCTCGCCGTGGTGACTGAATCTCTGCTGCTCTCTCAGTTCAGTGTTGGGCCAGAAGGGTTCACTCAGGAGATCAGTAAGGTAACAACCAATCAGATAACACCTCATATACAAGGGCTTTACGAAAACAGCCAATCAGATATCAGTATACAACCACAAAAACCAGACAAGCATCAGATTGCTGAGATAAGTGTGTGTGTGTGTGTGTGTGTCAATGTTATTTTAATAGTATTAAGATACTGTTATAGTATCTCAATAATAAGTTTAAGTTTGTTTTTTAATATTTTATTTCAGTTTTAGTTAACTGTAATAACCCTGGTGTGTGTGCAGGTGAAGCTCAGTAGCAGAGGTGGGCAGCACACAGACATTGTGTGGACAGAAAACGGTTTGCTCATCACAGCATCAGGAGAACAACACATCCGGTTATCATCAAATTTTAGTCTTCTGTGTTTGCTTTTACAGTGTATATAAAAGTATTTCATAGTTTCTCAACAGATGCCCTGAAATGTTCTCAGTGTTCTGATGATGGTGTGTGTGTTTGTGTGTAGGTTGTGGGATGTGGAGTTGGACGATCATTACGCTCTGTCGCTGGATGAGTCTCTGGGCTTTGAGAAAGGAGAGCTGCTCAACTGTGTGTCCTTTTGCATTTCTAAACGTAAGACTTTCGCTGTGACAACTCTATCTCTAAATATCACTTATCTGAAATAGAAAGCTTTTGTAACATTATACACTACCGTTCAAAAGTTTGGGGTCAGGAAGAATTTTAATAAAAAAACATTTTTGGAAAGAAATGAATACTTTTATTCCGCAAGGATACAAAAGATTTAATGCTTTGAACTGTCTATTCATTAAAAGAATCTTGAAAAAAAAAATTGCACACAACTGTTTTCAACATTGATAATAATAATACATTTTCCTTGAGCAGCAAATCAGCATATTATAATAATTTCTGAAGGATCATGTGACACTGAAGACTGGATTAAAAAATAAAATTGTAAAATATTGAAATAGAAAAAAGTTGAAACACAAGTTTTGATAAATGTTTTGCAAAAAAAAGAAAAAAAGTATTATGTAGTTTAGTTTATCAAGTAAATATGTCTTGTTTTAAAGATATTTAGATATTTGTACTGAAAAAAAATCACAAAAATATCATATTTGATAGAATGAGTTCTTTATGATCCGGTAAAGCATTGTACTTGCAACGCTAAGGTCATTAGTTTGATTCCCAGGGTGTACTTGTGCTGATAAAATGTATAGCTTAAATGCACTGTATATACCTTTAGATAAAATATTATGTAAATGTGAACATGATTTTCTGCTCACCATTTTGACATGCTTGAATTGGGCGTATGTTTAATGGGATAAGGAAATGTTTAAGGCTATGTGTTTTTATTCAGAACTAATCTGATCTTCATTTGCAGAAGTTCTTGCGGCAGGTACCAGCATGGGCCGTGTTGCTCTGTGGCACATGGTGACGGCGAGCGATCAGAAAAGTGACACAAAAACACAGTGGAAACTCCAGACACCAGCAGAGGTGGAAGGAAACATCTCACAGCTACAGGTGCAGCATCCTTCTGAGGTGTATTCAGGGATATTTCCTGTTAAAAATACCAATAATGTATATAAACTCATTATAAATATAACATGAATTACTAGCATGTCTGAAGTCTCTCTCCCGTGTCTGTCTGTCTGCAGTGGGGCTCGAGCTCTCATCTGTTGGCCGTCTGCAGCAGCAGCTGTGTGGTGATTCTGTCAGAACATGTGATGTGTTCTCATTACAGCCAGCAGATAGCAGCAGTGCAGCTCACACCAACACAGCTCAGCCTGGCCAACTTCAACACCAACACACACATCACCTTCCACACAGACACACACATCAGAGCCGTGCAAGTCACCAAGGTAACTCATTCACACAAATCCCTTTTCTAGTCTTTCCTCGTTCTAATTATCACCTCATTCTGCAAACATATTGTTATGACTTTACCATAAACATTCAAGAGTCAGCATCATTGTTCACAAGATGATATTGTAGACTCAGTCTTTTTTAATGCCAGATCAGTGAAATTTATTTCCACGATTTCGCAGAACAAGAAAATAAATGTATATATAAAATTAAAAAAATATAAATTTATTATATTTAATATGTATTTATATGCAAAATATATTTGTGTTTCTACAGGATCTGGTTGCGGTGTGGAATGGGAAATGTATCACAGTGTATGAGCCATCAGGACAAACACTACACAGCACAGGTACTAATACCACATGACAGATGTGCAGCACCACAGAATCTGTCAGTACTAGAGTCATTTTCTGATGAATTCTGTTGTTTTTTCATCAGGTTCTTTCCAGTGTGAGTCTGCTGCTCTTGCGTTACATGATGAAAACATTTATACCATAGAACCTAACCGCGTCCAGATCCGCACACCACAGGTACACACACACACACAGAAGTGATGTTCTTAAACACACTAATGCACACAAACTCTACACTCACGTACACATTCTTTAACATATGATAATACACATTGTACACTGTGAATGTTCACATTTCCAAGTTTGTGTTTCTTAAGTGTATGTGTGTGTGTCCAGGGCACAGTGAAACAGTTGCTGGTGTTTTCTGAAGTGGAAGGAAACCCGACACTGCTGAGTGTGTGTGGGTCTCACCTGGCTGTGGGAACAGATACGTCTCACGTCAGAGTCTTTAACCTCACACGCAGGTAAACACACACACTTAGTTCTACACAAACATGTGTAAATGTATATGAGTGTATAATGTGTGTGTGTTTGTTTGTGTGCACAGGGAGGCCAAACCCTTGGGCGTCACAAAGAACCTCTGTGAGCTCATTCCTGACCTGGGCGCTCTGAGATCAGTCAAATGCAACGCCAGCGGCAGTCAACTGAGCGTCCTCGTTACACAGGTACAGAAAAAGACAGCATATAATGGAAAACAGGATTTTGCTCTTTTGAATTACAAGTTTGATGCTCACAATGAAAGTTGACCAAGATAATTTTTTGAAACTAAACTGCAGAAATGCAGCAAGTTGAAAATGGTCATGAAAAACTTAATCATGGCTGTAAGAAACCTCGACTAAGTAATAAAAAAATTGTGTGATTTAGATAATATAATTTAGTGCTGTCAACCAATTAAAAATTTAACTAATTAATCGCAATTCATTTTTAAATTAATTAATAAATTAATTTTTCTGTAATTAATTGTGATTAATCACACCTAAATTTGAATATCCAAATTAATGTACAATCTACATGAAGATGGTATATTTAGAATATTTGTTTAATGGCATCTTTTTAAGAAGTATTGAAGTATAGAGAACTAATACTGCTACTGATGTCTCTATTAAATTGATTTTTTCTCAATTTCTAGGGATAAAATTAGTAATTATAGCCAATCAACATTACAGTATACTTGAAATCCATCATTTTCAGGCTTTTTTAATAGGTGTAAAAATATTATAACAACTTTTAATTTAAGTGAAATTAAAACAATCGTCACATAACCCCACTATAATCACATTTAGTTGTGCCTTTAATATAGTGTGTTGTACATAGTAAAATAGTGATTTTTCTGTCTCTGTCAATATCAGCTCTCTGCTTGAAAGAAAACGGTCAGTTAATTTTACCCGCACTAAGTTTATTTAGCGCATGTGAGAAATAATCCTCTTGATGCAACGTCAGTATAACGTCAGTAAGTATTTACACTTAATTTCACACTTAAACCTGCATGTCTTAATCACTGAGATAAGCAAATTACTGACAGAATCACAAACCAGCAGCCAAACAGAGCTTGAAACACGCTATAGACAGATTGATAGATCGATAGATCCTTTAATTTGTATGTGTGGGTTTTGCCAATGTCTGTGTTGTGTTTTGTGCATCGTAGGTGAACGGGCGGCCAGATAACAAAGTGTATTTCTATGACATCGAGCTGGACACGCTGTCTTACTTCGACTTTTTCACAGGGAGGCCAGAGAGCAGTCTTGCACTGTCTGACGACAGTCAAAGGTACCGTTGCGTGGTCTCACAGGAACAGAGATGATGCAAGTGCATAAAAATAAGCAATCTTTCATTGTGAAAAATTGTATTTAAATTTAAGAACTCGATGTGAGGGGGAGTTGGCCGCCCGCTGCCCTGTTTCTCAGTTCTGGGACGAGAATGAGCCACGTCTGTTTGTGTGTGAAACAGTTCCTGTGAACTCTGACCTCCTCAGAAGTAGCCAATCACAAACAGAGAAGGTAAAACACAGCATAATGAAAATGAAGTGAATTAGTTTAACCTGTTAACTGGTCTTTATATATATATATATATATATATAATTTTTACACATTTTAATTTTATTTCTTGGAATTTGAAAATTTAAAACTGAAGGCATTATGAGGGCTAAATAAATGAGTTAAAATATACTTAAAACATTTTTTTGTTTTCCCTGACAGGAGGACGTGATGGTGGTGACGTTCTTTGTGACACAGGAACACGGTCTCCTCCTGCAGGACTCGCAGCCTAAACCAGCTGCGCTGCTCTCTCTGCTGGCTCTAGATACACCGTATTACTATTATATTTGTAAGGTATGAACACACAGAAACCCTTCATTCCCCTCTTCCTGCTTCTCTGTGAATCTGTATGCATCTCTATTTCTCACCCCTTTACATACATTTTCTGTATTTCTTGCATGCATCCTATTATTTTTCTTATTCTGATTTTCCTTCTGACTGTCCTGCTGCTCTTAAGCTCTTATTTCGGAGGGGAGGACTCGTTCTCCCTGAAGTGAGTACCATCACAATCGCCCAGCGGTCATTTGGCTAAAGAATCATCCATTTGATTCACGTCACTCTTTCTCTCTTCATTCACCTTTCTGAATTTGGTTCAAAAAGAGTGTTTGCGTTTTGCTAAAGGTTTATCGTTAATGAATGTTTCTCTCTGTCCTCTCAGCTGAGTGAGGGTGGAGATCAGGGCCAGGCGGTCTTGACTCCTGCCGAAGCGCCCCAGGTGCCGTCGGCCCCTCAGATGGTGGTACGACGAGCCCTACGAGACTTTGTGGGGTTGGAGAACTGCGAGAAGCAGACCCGAGACGCCATGCTGAACTTCAGCTTCTACCTCACTATAGGGGACATGGACGAAGCATTTAAAGCCATCAAACTCATTAAGAGGTACATGTACTTGTGCACTCACATCTTACCAACGAGGTTGAGGTTTATCAGTGCTTGAGCTTTTGAGTTGATCAGAGTATGTTCAAACCTCACAAGAGCTGATCTGTGAACTTGTGACCTTGATCAAGATACAACCTCAGGTTACTCCAAAACAACAGAACCTATAAGAAGTGTACGTCCAAGTCACTTCAAGGTATTTTTAATCACTTTTTAAAACTCTACTTTCACTCTACTTTTTAATTGTTTTTCTATGTAAACGTGCTAGAAAGATGTCTCGGACTTCTTTTCAGCGCCTTGTGCATGAGTACTGCATTTTAAGATGCCATGTCAGGTTAAAAGTAGTTTAAAAAACCACACCTTATTTTCCATTTAACAGCGCCAAACTGCTTCAGATGTCAGCACTTATTTTTTGTACATATCAAAGTACTTCTACTAATGTACTACGTATCAAAGACTAGATGCGTGTGATCTTTAGTATATGAAATTACAGTTTGTGTGATAATAGATGTTGTGTTTTTATACCTAGTGAGCTGCCCACATGAATTTAATGGCCAAAAAACTATAGTGGAAGATTCTGATATGTATAGAGCAGGATAATCGATTGCCGATTACTCAAAATCAGTGTTATTGTTAACTTAAAACTATTAAAAGTGTCATTGATTAAAATAAAGATTAGATGAAAAACCTAAAAGCTTAACAATTACAAATGTTTCCTTGATAACTAACTGATATAAAATGTTAGAAGTAAAAAAAGAAATAAATATCAGTTAATGCTAAATATAAATATATGTGTATTTATATATATATGTAAATAAAAAAAGCTAATTCAAAATACTACATAATATAGTATTATATAAATAATAGTAAAGTAACACTGCTCAGAATTCTCAAAATATTTAAAAATGTCAGCAGATGAAAGGTAATTGGCTGATGCTAATAATCTCAAAAAAATCGTAATATTTTCTAGTTTTTGAAACACAAACACGAGTCGCTGTGAGTGAGTGAAACATCCTCTGCGTTCTGCCTGCCTGCATTCTGGGTGTGTGAGGAGGAGGACGTGCCAGATGGCATGCTTACCATTGACCAGCCGTTACAGTGAAAAGGGAGATGTTATGAAAATGATCTTTATCATAAAAATGATTTACTAATGATAAATGAGGTAAAGGTGAGCCAGGCATATTGTATGTGTGTTGTCATTGGTTTCAGACAATACAAAATGCAGTTCCAGTCATATTTCCAGAGAGGATATAGTGATCTAAACAGACACGCACACACACTGCCGTCTCCCGGTTTAAATCAAATACACAGAAAGGGCTTTGTGTGTTTCATGTTTATAATGGGAATTGTAATTGTACTTCGCGTGCTTGTAAGGTTACTGGTGTTTATATGTAGGTGTGTGTAGCGGCTTCCTAAAAGACGCCTTGTGTGTATGAGAGGACTACCGTAAAAGACACAGATTTCCATGACTGTATGGGGTGTGTGTACTGTACATTCCGGCTGTATTGTTCATTAGTTCATTTTAGCAACAGATGAAATGCGGAGGAGAGGAAAAGAGCTTGAGCTGAGTGATCTATTGATTCCTATCTTTAACAATTAAATTCTCAAGAACTGTGACGGATCCCTGTAACACGTACTGTCAGATTTTTTTTAATGGCCTTTAACTTTTCATCTTTAGAAGGTTAGTTCACCTAAAAGTGAAAATTCGGTCATTTATATTATGCACCTTCATATCATTTCAAATCTGTATGATTTTCTCGAAACAATAAAAGCAAGTGATCAGAAGCTGTGAAGCTCTAAATAAGAATTAAAAGGCACCTTAAAAGTATGATAAAAGTATTTTCCTTATGACTTGTGTGCTATATTCCTATAAGTAATACACAAATATATTCAATATGGCATATCAAGATACATCATATTTGCAAGTCATGTCGCCACGCCATGTATGAATGAGGAAGCAAGGTTTCAGAATTACAACAGAAAAGAAACAGAGAAACAGACCGAACTTAAAACTTAGTTCGGTCTGTTTCTCACGCAGAGCTATTGTATGACTTCAAAAGACTTGGAATATAATGCACGCGTCATATGCACCACTTTTATTATATGTTTTGGTGTTTTTTTTTGTCTTATTTGGAGATTGACAAGACAAACCCTGGTGACTTAATGCTTTCACTGTATGGGAAAGAGCAAGTGTGAATACAATAAAATACCAAAAAATTGACCAAAGCTGATTTCTTGATAAATTATCAATAAAATAACTAAGAATAAAAAGCAGGAATATCAGTTCACCTCATACATTCATGTAATGTTCTACATATGCATATATTAATGATATGAATGTATGATGTGTCTATATACAGCTCCAATTAAAAGTTATGTTATTTAAAAGAAGTCTATTATCAAAAATACAGTAAAAAAGTAATATATATTTTTAATATTATTACATTTTAAAATGTAATTTATTCCTGTGATCAAAGTCCAGTCTTCAGTGTCACATGATCCTTCAGAAATCATTCTAATATGATATTTTGCTGCTCAAGAAACATTTCTTATTATTATTAATAATGTTTTTTAACATTACTATTATTATTATTATGTTGAAAACAGTTGTGCTGCTTAATATACTTGTGGGAAACGTGAAACATTTTGTTAAAAAACTTTGTGCATGATTAAGGGATAGTTCACCTAAAAATCAAAAATGTTGTTTATATACAGACTTGAAACAACATGCAAGTGAGTAAATAATGATAGGATTTTTATTTTCAGGTGAACTATCCCTTAATAATGCGAATAGTTTCTGTGCACGTAGTAACATTAATTAGCCTCATGTTATCGTCATCCAAGTGTCAGTCTGGAATCTGGGGGTCACCTTAGTGTATGAGTGTGTGTGTGTGTGTGTGTGTGTGTGTGTGTGTGTGTGTGTGTGTGTGTGTGTGTGTCCATTCATTTCCTCTCATTCAGACTGTCCTTGACTCTGTGCTCACCGATCTCACACACACACACACACAGTCAATCCCAGAACAACCCTTTTGTGTGTTGAATGTCTTTGTTTATTACTATTACAATAATATTATATCAGTCCCGCTCAGGGTGAAATGTGAAATTTTAATAATATACTTAATATACCTCTGTATTATACACATATATGGGTACCACAGGCACAGGTTAACAAATATTGTGTCTACTGTATACTGAACTGATATAGTTCCAGTTTATCATACAATTATGACCAGTTTCAGATCATCTCCTTCTTAATGGTTACTATGCAGAGTTTCCTCATTGGTGTCTTGTAGATTATATAATATCTGATGAATCGTCACATGGAGATGTATGGAGATAAATGAACAGGCAGAAGTCACTAAAATAATTTTGGTACCAAATGCCCAGACCTGCACAGAATCTGCTTCTCCAGATTTCCATCTCATCTCCTCACATATTAGATTGAATATTTTGGAATAATTTGATAATACTATCAACTCTGTTTAACACATTTTACCATATTTGGGTGTCATATCTCCTCACAGTAAAGAAAAGATGAACATTTTGTTTAAACAAAATGAAGCAATTAATCAAATTTAATAAAAATTTCTACCTGAAAAGTTGGAAAAACAAATTTAATTGAAATAGTCCTAAAATAGACTTTATTTTCTTTATGAATTTTTTTTGTTTTGTTTTTTTGGAGCAAAATGTGATCTGGGCATGGACATAAAATATGTGTGAAATTCACCAATTTAAATGCATCCTGCAGATTTGTCCTCTTAAATTAGCACTGAAAATGTGTATAGAAGTGCAGATTCAATGCCGGTCTGTAAATGACTATATCCAAATGACCTGGGAGCAATATTCAATGCCTAGACTTCCTTTGAAATATGATGCTCCATGTTTCATAGAACTATAATAGATACATGTGCTTTTACTTTCTCATAAGTGCACTTATGAACATAAACGTGTCAAGATCCAGCTTGATCTTTATCTGTCAGTTATATTCTTTACAATCCACAGTCCTGCTTCTGTGTTTAAAGGAATTTCCATTCCAAGTCTTCCATTCAGTCTGAAGCAAGGTCACTTTTTTCAGTCACATGATCAATACCCTTGTCCTTAAAGGGACAGTTCACCCTAAAATGAAAATTTGCTGTTAATTTGCTCGCCCTCAGGCCTATCTTTTTTTCTTCAGTAGAACTTTAAAAAGTTTTTTTAGCTGAAACTGAAGTCCTTGGTGATTCATATAATGTACAAGTCAATGGCTACCGTCACTTTGAGAGTCAAAAAACAAATACCGATCGCTTCGCTTCATAAGACCTCAATGTATCGTCAGGAGCCACTGGTATTCATTTTGTTTTGCCTGTATGTGGTGTTTTTTTTTTACTCAAAGTGACGGTAGCCATTGACTTGCATTATATGAATCACCAAGGACTTCAGTTTCAGCTAAAAATCCTCGACTGTTCTACTGAAGAAAAAAGATGGGATAGCCTGAGGGCAAGTAAATTAACAGCACATTTTCATTTTTGCGTAAACTGTCCCTTTAAGCAGAAACATAAATTGATTGAAATCCTCTCCATGGGCTTTTGTGTCCATCCCATCTAAATATCCATCATGCCTTTTGTCTCAGGTGAGATGTGTCTTTGTGTGTCAGCACGGTGACTCTACGTAGTCATTGTCTAGGCGTGGCCTGAAGGGTGTGGTCAAAGATCGACTGATGACAATGACAGGCGGTGACAGACAGTCGTCACGGCGATGCAGAATATTCCAGATTAGCATGGCAGCTGCTAGCGTGGCAAACAAGCACGCAGCAATGTTTACGTAGCAAGAGTAGGACAGGTAAGTGTAGGGGCCGATCCTGTAGAATGTCACGAGGCCGATCACCAGCACAAAACCTGCAGAGACAGAGAGACAGGACTTAGTTTCAGAAGAAAGCCAAAGCATCATTTGTAATTTGTAAGTTGTAATTTTTAGGATGCATGCATTTAGAAAATAGAGTGAATTTTCATTTCATGCCGACTTATCACATTATTTGATAGATTTAGCTCTTCTTCAATGTGTAATGCAAAATAACTTTTAAAATACAAAATATATATAATTTATATATCATTAAAATATCAGTCGATTTGTGCCAAATATCACCATTAAATTGCAATAGGTTATATAGAATAAAACAAATCAAATTATACCTAAATTAGGCTTTTATTGAATTAAGGGTGTTGAATAATCATACTTCCTCATTTAAAATGATCTTTTTGACATCATATTTAAGGGAGCGATCAAAGAAAAAAATTCTGAGCATATTTCTTTAATGGCCTTTTCCTTGATTTTAAGGTTTTTGAAATAATTAATTTGCCTGAACTTTTTAACTTTTAAAATTTGGGAAATTTGCACTTTTATACATTTTTATAAATTAATATTCTTCAGATTTATTTTTCTTAATGTATGTTACTGGTCTTGTTGTGAACAATTCTTCCGTGCAGTACATATATATATATATATATATATATATATATATATATATATATATATATATATATATATATATATTAATCAAAATGTCATAGCTTGTATTTCTTGTGATATGCTCACTTGACGTATACCATGTTGGTCTTCAGTTAAGTGAGAGCACATATTTTTTACACACTCCTGAAGCTGTTTCTCAATAGACTTTTATTGTAAGTCCATTACTGTAAACACCATTTGTATTTGGTTTCTTACTAACTGAATTATTTTCTTTGGTATTAGACGGCATGTCACATAGCTGACCACAGAGCCTGAACCTGAAACATTCCTTTAATTCATCACAACCACAATAATAGTTCAATCTTCTTCCCTTTTGATTGATTTGAGTTGGTTTTGGCTAATAGGAGTAGTACGTCTCCCACTTCCTGTAAAGACTCGGAGTACATGTGTTATTAATAACTGCGGCCTGAAAACACAACAGTAGATTCCCAGAAATACAGAACGCAGAGGATGTGAGATGAATTGAATCATCTCAGCAATGGAATGGAAAAAGTTACAGGATTCAGATCATGTTACGCGCGTGTTTTATTTAGGCAGAAACAAGAGCGAGCGAGTCATTTGTTCATTCTGTTTTTATTCTGAATGCAGCTTTTTTTGGCCCGATGTCATCCCCTTTCCTTCCTTTTCTGCTCTATCCTTCTATTCTTCCTTCCTTCCCTCCATTTCATTCAGTTTCATTTGACGATTCTTACCCACACACGCTCGTACAATTGAACTAGAACATGATGTACAATAACAGGCTCGATTAAATTTATATCAGGAACAGATGTTTTTCTCTTTGCTTTACATATTTCTTTCTCTCTCTCTCTCTCTCTCCCTCACTTTCTTTCTCATGGATTGTTTATTCTTGATCAGTTTTGTTGAGACAGACAGCAAAAATTGGTCTTTGTTTTTGATATATCGAAAGAAAAACCCTTTCAGATCTGTTTAGTTGTTTGTAGACTGCAGTCCTGATCAGACCTGATCCAAATCACATCCATATATCCACCCTAGTCCAATTTTAGAAATGTGTTTCCGTCAGATTATATTTCAAGTTTTTTGTCATTTTGGCACATGACATGACCCCTAACATCACACACACAGAGTGCAGTCATATATACAGCTGTCTGAATTCACTCTTTTACACTCATGTGGCATTCAGTGTGTATTTAAAGTTGAACTGGAGAACAGGTGTGTGGTTTCAGTTGCAAAATGTAAATGGAGACTCTGACACTTATGTTGTCTAATTCACATAATGAGTTTAGTACTGTGGTGAGATGTCATGATGGACTAGACATGATGAAATTTCTCTTTTATAACTATAATTTAGATACTTTGTGTGAACAAATGTATTTAATTCTGTCCTGTAGATTACACTGCTTATAAATCAGATTTTTTTAATAGTTTTTTATTCGACTGATTTTTCATGAAGTAATATTACATTTAGTCAGTCATTAGTTGCGTCCAAAATGACACACTATACACAATGTGCTTATGCACTATGTACTCAATCGAATAGTGTATGAATTTTATAAGGTTATTTTGTCATTTCCCCTCCGCTACATAATTAAAACTGTGTCAGTCGAGTGCATGAAGTGTCCAATATTCCACACTTTGTTTTTTCAGTTAATTAAGTGCATCATCTGGGTTTTAAAAGTGTGCTTTTTCTATTTGTAATTTTTAGTGTGAACTCACTACTCACAAAACGGCATAGAATAATGCATAATTACGCTAATTGGGACGCACTTGACTTCCTGTCAGCCATTATGGATGGAAGCATCTATGTTGTAGGTGGTTGCTAGGACTTTACTAGGGTGTTCTATCCACACTCTAAAAACTGCTGGGTTGTTTCAACCCAATTTTGGGTCAAATATGGACAAACCCAGCCGTTGGGTTACATTTTTAAATTAAAGTTTTTAACCCAACGTTTGGGTTTGTCCATATTTGACTCAAAATTGGGTTAAAACAACCCAGCATTCAGACAAACATCAATCAGATGTTCTTTATCATTTTTCTTGCATAAGGATGTCACAATTCTGTTGTTGTCCTAGGTAATCACTGGCTTCCCGATAATGGTCGTACGCATGGAAGAGTGACCTCTGACCCGACATATGACGAAGGATGTAGGAGTAGCGTAAGTTTAGTTGAGAGTAGACGCCTCTCGCGCGTGATTATAGTTTATAAAGTTATAAATATGGATATTTTTCTCAAAAAAACACATGGCTTTGCTTCAGAAGGCCTTTATTAACCCACTGGAGTCATGGAGTCATGGATTACTTTTATGATGAATGGATGCACTTTTTTGGGCTTCAAAATCTGTGGTACCATTCACTCCCATTATAACGCTTGGAAGAGCCAGGATATTTTTTAATATAACTTTATAATGATTGTGTTTGTCTGAAAGAAGAAACTCATATACACCTAGGATGGCTTCAGGGTGAGTAAATAATGGGATAATGTTCATTTTTGGGTGAACAAACCCTTTAACACAAAGTACTCTATAATGAGTTTGAAATTAAGGACACAAGAAACTAGCCTTGAACAATCATCACTGTGCCCTTGAGCAACTGTCCTGGGGAAAGTCCCTGTTCAATGACACCGCTGTGTGAATGTGTCTAGTCAGCGCACTTAAACTATGCAAACTGCCTTTGCATGTGCTGTATGTTACAGTTGCAAAGGTTTACGTATGGATGTTTATAAAGACTTGATGGTTTGCCTGCATCTGATTGGGTTTCCCCCGTTTACTTCAGGGAAGCAGTTTGTGCTTGTTTATAATTGATATGGCAGTACAAGGACATAATTGTTTTCATTTTGTCAGACATAGTCGGTTCCTTGAGATTGTGTAAACAGACACAGTATTGCAGGGACAGTTAATCAGGACACTTGTTTCCTCCACCCATAACACACACACACACACACACACACTAACACACATTTTGAGAGATTGTGGAACTTTCCTGATGAAACATGTTCCTCCGTGGCGTCACACACATCCATTTTTCTTTCTTCTCTATCGGTCTGCGCTTCTTAAAATATCAATTCCCGTTCAAGTCCATGTCTAATAACTCTGACACTCGGCCACCCCACTCCTTACTGTCACACACCCCCTCCCCGTCTTTCCTCTGCGGCTCTGGGTTTGCATAACAGGTAGTTACAGACACTTCCTCGTCCTGAGCAGGGATATCCTGGCGCCTGACTGTCGTTCTCTGGAACTGTGCGGCAGCCGCTGGTGCTCTGGACCCTGTTTAGCTAAATATAACTATTGTCACACTTAAAACAACGCACACATGCAGTGCGCACTATTTGCTGTACTGATAGACTACACTAGTAGCAGACCACCATCGTAGCACTACATCACAAAAGCCAGACCATGGAGTCACAAACATCTTTGAAAATAACCTTTTCTAATAACACAGGAAATGTACAGGGTGGCTATAAAAAATGACCCGAGGTTAAGAAAACAGTGGCTGTGATCAAAGAATTCTTATTAACTACATTTTTACATGTATAAATAAAATGTGAGTCGTGCTTGTCTGTGCAAAAGTTGGTGCCACCCCATGCTGGGGTGTTTTGGGTGGTTGCTAAGGTGTTGCTAGGTGCTTGCTAGGGTGCTCTAGTAGGGCAGCATGTTTAATTAAAATAAAACTAAAATCACAACATGGCTTAGTGCGAATAATTAAATCGCCACGGCTATGATTTAATTAAACAAATATTTATATTATATTATATGTAGTATTACTAATTATAATATGAAATTGCAATTAGATTCTTCCCCCAAATCTTGTTTGTCTAATCCTAATCTAATCCTGGGTCGTTAGTAAGACGTTGCTAGAGTGTTCTAGGTTGTTGCTAGGGTGTTGTTATGGGCAGGTGCTAGGTTGTTGGTTGGGTGTTATGGGCAGTTGCTTCTGTATTCTAAGTGGTTGCACCTGCTAGGGTGTTCAGTGTGGTTGCTATGGAGTTGCTAGGGTGTTGCTAGAATGTTCTGGGTGTTTTGTAATGTTCTTTTATTTATTTATAAGATACACCACATTGGGTGATTTAGGTGGGTACTAGGGCGTTGTCAGGTGGATGCTAGGGTTTTCTGGGAGGTTGCTAGGGTGTTGCTGGAATGTTCTATGTGGTTGCTAGGGTGTTTTGGGTGGTTGCTAGTATGTAACTAGGGTGTTCTGAGCGGTTGCTTGGGTGTTGCTAGAATGTTCTGGGTGTTTTGTAATTTTCTTTTATTTGCAGATCATTACTTACAACACTCACAACTAACACATTCACTAGTAACCCATCAACAAGCATGGCTTTACGTTAAGAATGCCAGTCAGCGTTTAAACATCCATGCAGATGAATGGCAAACCATTCAAAGTGATAAAACGAGATAACATCACAGCCAGCACACTTTCATGGGACATCAGCAGCAAGTTTTAAAGAGACGGGCCTGCGTTCGTCCCAAATGGGAGTTCATTTAATTTGTCAGCGGGCCTCTGGCCAGGACTCTGTTGTTTCCTGTTGAATTGTGTGTAGTCGCTGCGCTCAGACTGCTGTGCTTTGTTGATGTTTGTTCTGTTATAGATCCTCAAAGCTCCATCTTTCCTTTCCCAAAATGCAGAACAACAAACATAGGACAATAGAGACCGTATCTCTAAGGACAGGCGGCTTAGATATTGAAGAATTAATGTGTTATTTGAGGGTGGGCGTGTTGTATTTCTGCCAGGCTTATTGAAGCTCCTCAAAGAGGCTGTTAGTGTTTGTTACTGACTGACAAACAGGCTTGAACACTCACTGGCTAACTGGAACAGGGCTGCAATGGCCTCCTCCCACCACTGAGAATCCTGGGTAATGTGGCTTATCTCCAATAACCCAAACAGGAAGATTAGCTGACCCACGGTCAGAGCCACCGTAGCCATCAGGTTACATGCCCGCATCATGTCAAACTGAACTGTAAACAGAAAAGAAAAAATATTATTGCTCAATGGTTTTTAAGTGATTCACACCCAACATGTACATGCACTGAAAATAAAATTCAAATTCAAGTAATTACAAAGAAATGGCAAGTAACACGTTGAATTAAGCATGAAATCTAAAGACTGAAATGGTATTTTCTTGTAAAACGTACTCCTGTAATCTTTTATTTATAACTTTTAAAAAAACTTGTTTTACATTGTGTATGAGCAGATGTGTGGGTGTGTGTGTGGGTAGAACATCTGAATCATTGTAAGGAAGATCCAGCTGCAGATGTGCATAAGACACAACTTTGCCAATGTGGGTGTCACTTCCTGAAAGACACAATCCTTCACTGTGTCCATCCGTTTCCTATTTCTAAATCAGGATAGATGGACAGACGTGCCAGGCTGCATGCTACAGGCCAGCAAATCTCTGCCAGGTTCTTCCAGTGATAGTTGCCATTGTTTAATACTAGCCAGACTTCTAAATAAAAGAGCTCTAGACATGTCCTTCATTTGAGGAGGACTCTTTAGCTCATATTTTAAATAGGTTTTATATGAAGCAAGCAGTTCATACACTCAATCATATACACAAAATGTATGTAAAAATTTTTAACACTTTTTGGCAAATTTTGTGGCTCTTGAAAGCGTTACCCCTTCACAAAATTATATATATAACATTTATAACATTTTGTGGAGTGGTAACGCTTTCAATAATTACTTACTGAAAGTTATTTTAAAGTAACATTCTATGAAACATATTAGCAAAGTTGATGTTCACTTAAATTTGAAATATATTTATGAAACATGTACACTAATGACATTTTATATAATTTTTAATGTATTCACAAATGATCTACTAAAAATTATGTACTTGCTAGTCACATTTTAAGTGTTTTTTTTTTTCAGTGTTTAATGTCTTTCCATAAGACATTCATTTTGTATCATGCTTGGCACTGAAATTATATAGATAAAATATATTGATTTATGTTTAGTAACATTTCTAATTGAATGTACATGATACGTTGAAAATTACATTTTTATATTTCTTAATAATAGTGTTAACTTTTTCTGTTAAATTTAGTAACAAAGGGCATTAAAAGGTGCGTAAATCTGTTGATTTGCTGCAGAAGTCTATTCCCTTACACACAGTACATATGCTCTCGCTGTATCACAGAGACTCACGTTTGACAGTGCTGCGTGACTCCTGGTACCCCGCAAACTCCGATCCCCAGCTGAGTCTCTGGCAGGGTGTGAGCTCGTGAGTGTGTGTGTCCTCGTGCGCACATGCTCTCCAGAGCCCAACGCTTCTCCTGCGTCCGTCCTCCAGCACCTGTAACACCCAGTTTGAGCTGAACGTCGCCATGTTATTGAGCACCAGAGAAAGCAGGGCCACCGCCGCCGCCACCACCACCAGCCTGCGAACGGCCATACGCCTCTCAAATACCTGAAACGTCCACGGGTACACGTGCACGCTAAACGCAGAGCGGCATGAACGCTGTAAGAGGTTAGCTAGAGGACATCGCCACTCATTCTTGTGTCCTGAGGAGTCTCTAGCCCTCTTCCTCAGAGTCCGGGACCGATGCTGCTCGTAGGGCTGTACACTGGACCTCCAAGGCCATCACATAAACAAGCACGCTTTCTTTAAATCCTCGTCCTTTCTCTGTCTCCGGCTCTAAGGTCTGTTCCTCCCCCTTTCTCCTGCAGATGTGCGCTGGGTCGTTTTTTGTCCACGTCTCCCTGCTGGGAACGCTGAGGAATGTCTATGTGATGCGGTCTCTGTGCTTTTTGCTCTTTCTCACACTCTTTCTTCACTCGTTTATCTCAGATTACTCATCCTAAGCAGTTTCCCATGTTCACGTGCGAGCGTGTGTACTTCATCCCTGAAAAGCTCAGAAGAACTGGGAGGGTAGGGAGGACTTGGGAATACATCTCTCTCTCTCTCTCTTTCTCTCTGTGGCAAACGAGTTACTCCAGCTACAGGATGTGTTTCCTGGAAGGAAAACAGACAGAACAGAATGCAACGCCGTCCCCTTTCTCTCTTTGACTCAGTGAGCTGGTTATTAATGGAGCGAGAGATGTAATATCATGTATTTAGTGAAATCTACCTGTAGCACTCAGTATTAAAGTTGTGCATCGTCCTGCAACGTTTGCACTCCAGACATGAATGATTCCTCAGATAGTGTGTTGTTGAGGAGAGCTGTCCTGTTATAGTGATCAAATGAACCATTTTCACCTGCTGGACCATAAAACAGCCCAGCAAGCAATAGCCGTCATTTCACAGTCTAGGTTAACTATACACCCGATATAGTCCGGCTATGAGTTACCCATTTCTAGCCAAAATAACCTGGAATTTGTTTACATGTTGTTTTTGCCAAAATAACTTGAGAGATGTATGATATTCCATCATGTAAGCAACGTAAACAGTGATTTACAAGGTGTTTGGTTTCATTTCTTCATTCATTTCATTTTTTTGTAATCTAATTGATGACTAGTGTATTCTTGGGCTATGGTTTAGACGTCTATTAAATTTTCACTGAAAACCCAAATTTTCCCTTGTTTTAGCCTAGACGTCTGGGCTGTGTTTGGACGGCTATTAGATGTCTTTTAAACGTAAAATTGCTTGCTGGGAAGTGAAGAAATCCTACAGATGTACATTGAAGAAGCCACATACCCAGAACAATGTAAAAATGTACTTAATTTCTACATTTTTATCCAATAAAAGGGAGAATCATAAATCATCCTGGTTGGATTTGCTTCTCTCTCTACTTTTCTGTTGTTTCTTGCCCAGTTCTGGGCCCCTAAAGATTCAGGGAATTTCCTGTTGCTTAACTCTAATAAACAGCCCACATCTGTATCTACTAAAGCCGAACAGAGCGAAAAAGACCAGAGAACAGGGGGATTTTGGATAAATAAAGACCAGATGGGACTGGATGAAAAAAGGAGCGAGGGCACGAAGGGCCAAGCGAGTGGGAGAGAGGGAATGTGGGAGAGAGAGTGTTGGGTGTTGATGGGGTCATTCCATGCATAGCTGAAACGGTTCGCTCATGAGGTGGAACGAAAGGAGAAAGAGCAGAAACACTCAAAGTGCAGCTGCTGAGTGCTGAAGAGACAAAAGACTGCGCGAATATACTCTTTAACACATCCTCACACCATTTTAAGACAGATCTGATGTTTCATGTTATGTTTCAGTGCATGCATCCACACTTTAATACAGTGCAGATCTTAAAGTGATGAGAAAAAAAGACATTGAATATTATATATAATGTTTTTTTGGTTTGTTTGTTTTTAAAGGGATAGTTCACTTTGAAATTAAATGTTGGTATGTTTTGGCTTACCTCAAGGGCATCCAAGATGTAGGTGTCTTTGTTTCCGCAGTAGTTTCAATTTTGATATTTTTAGGTCAAACCGTTCTTGTCTGTCAGTCATATAATGCAGGTCTATGGTCACCACCTCAAAGAGCATGCACAGAGAAGTCCAAATCAAACAATTCCCCATCGTAAGTACACATTGATGGCCTAAGACACGAAACGAGCGGTTTGTGTGAGAAAACGAACAGTATTTATATCGTTTTTACCTCTTGTACGTTTTTCAGCGCTTGCGCAGACTAAGCCAGAACATGCGCACACGTCACACACCAGGAAGCGTGCGCGCCCTCAGATCACTTGGACGTGGTTGTGTAGAGATTTAATTTCAAAGTGAACTATCCCTTTAATTCCTATAGCTCAAACAGTAGAGAATGTCAATAGTAATGAACCTATGACCATAGGTTAGATTTCCAGGGAATGCATGAAATAAAATATGTACCTTCAATGCAGTGTTGCTTTGGATAAAAGCATCTGCCAAATGCAGACATGTTAATGTAAAATGTGTGCATGTACATGATTGAATCTCCAGTGAGGCGGTGTGGGAGAACATGGCGCGTATGTGTGTGAAGAGTCGTCGCCTGGACGTGGCGCGTGTGTGTCTGGGGAACATGGGGAACGCACGGGCTGCTCGTGCTCTCAGGGACGCTGAAAAAGAGCCGGAGTTGGAGGCACAGGTGGCCGTGCTGGCGACGCAGCTGGGCATGCTGGTAAGACACAAAAATTGACAAAGCTTGACAAATATGACCTATTTTGCTAACCTAATAAATGTTCCCGTTCTCATTTGCACATTCAGTAGTATGCATTATTATTAAAGAAAGGCAAGTTTGTTATCATAATCTTGTATCTAATATCTAATAACTTTCTCCACCTCTGGAACAACTTTTATGTAGTGTATGTTTCATTCTGAGGTATGTCACATTATGGAAGCTGTTTAAATCACACAAGCACAAACACAGCGTTATCTAAATAAACCTTGTGCCCTTGGAGCCTCTCTGTCTCGTTCAGTACAATAACAAGAACTAAACATTTGGATTTAAACATTTGGGTTTATCACAGCATCTCTCTCTTTTTTTCCGTAGGAGGATGCCGAGCATTTGTATAAGTCATGCGGGAGGTTTGATTTATTGAATAAGTTTCATCAGGCGGCGGGTCAGTGGCAGCAGGCGGTAGAGACGGCAGAAACACACGACCGCATTCATCTCCGAACCACATACTACAGCTACGCCAAACACCTGGAGGCCATGGGGGACAAGAACCTAGCGCTGGTGTAGTGAGTGTCACGTTCACACACAATCACTGCTGACATGCGCACTGAGGGACAAAGGGATTTGTTTTTTGTGCAAAATTTATATTTTGTAACTTCTTTATTAAATCAGAATGCCATGGGACACCATACACTACCATTCAGAAGTTCAAAACACTACCATTAAAAAAAGATTTTTTTAATGTTTTTGAGAGAAGTCTATTATGCTCAGCAGAAATACAGCAAAAACAGTAATGAAATAATTTACAAATTCAATTCACATTTATTTGGATAGCGCTTTTCACAGTACATATCATTTCAAAGCAGCTTTGTCTACATTACAATTTAGAGTGATTTGTTATCAGAGGTGTCAGAAATGAAAGATAATACAAATACAGTTAGATAACATTATGTATTCATTTTAGGCAGAAACAATGAGCTCATTAAAGTATTTATTACAAGTTGTGAACATAATTATTAAAATACATGGAAAATTTGGCAGTGGTACATGTTGATTTAAAGTAACTGTTTTCTATGTAAAAATATTGTAAAATGTTATATATTCCTGTGATTAAAGCTGAATTTTCAGCATCATTACTCCAGTCTTCAGTGTCACATGATCCTTCAGAAATCATTCTAATATGATGATTTGCTTCTCAGATAGATACAAAAAATAAGTAAAATCTCTGTGGTCTGTTACTTTTTCTTTCTTTTTTTTCACTCGATAGTTTTGAGAAGTCAGACACACATCGGTTTGAAGTTCCGAGAATGCTGATGGATGACAATGTTTCATTGGAGATCTACATCAATAAAATGAAAGACAAGTGAGTTACTATGCAGAGATGATTCATGATTATGGCCCCTGCAGTCTGACCTTGTTTTTCATATTCCCACTGTCCGATGTCTGGTGTGTGTGATTGGATAGGGATCTGTATAAGTGGTGGGGTCATTATCTGGAGAGCCAATCAGACATGGAGGCTGCGCTGCATTACTACGCCTTCGCTCAGGACTACCTGTCTCAAGTGCGCGTGCACTGTTATCTAGGAAACATTCAGAAGGTATGTTTAATGAATTTGATTGAGGTTTCCCTGATGTATTGAATGCTTCATGCTGATCTGTATATTTCTCAGGCGAGTGAGATAGCCAATGAGACGGGAAACAGAGCGGCATCTTATCATGTTGCACGACAGTACGAGGGACAGGATGAAATCAGCCAGTCGGTGCACTTCTACACACGAGCACAAGCATATAACAACGCCATCCGACTGTGTAAAGAGAATAACTTGGACGAGCAACTCATGAATCTGGCGCTGCTTAGCAATCCAGAAGACATGATGGACACGGCCATGTATTATGAAGAGAAAGGAACGCACATGGACCGAGCTGTTATGCTTTATCATAAGGTACTTTCTCACTATGATGTGCCATTTTACATTCAGATACGTGTTGTGTCAAACTTTACCACTAGGTGGTGCTGATCACTTATGTAACACATGTTCATTCCACCGTTCCAGGCAGGACACGTCTCTAAGGCTTTAGAGCTAGCTTTTGCCACAGAGCAGTTTGGAGCTCTGCAGCTGATCGCAGAGGACCTGAATGAGACCAGCGACCCTGCCTTACTAGCACGCTGCTCAGATTTCTTCATAAAACATGCTCAGTACCAGAAAGCTGTGGAATTGCTGGTGGCTGCCAAAAAGGTGAACACAGACCATGTACTGTCATACATCCAGTCATATTCATAACATCTATGCATGCAAACAGAACCCTTTTTAATTGTAGGAGTGTTTTCTAACTGTATGCATATGAATTTGTGCGTGTAGTACCATGAGGCGCTGCAGTTGTGTTTGGACCAGAGTTTGAACATCACAGAAGATCTGGCGGAAAGTCTGACGGTGTCGAAAGACTCGACCCATCTGTCTGAGGCCGAGCGAAAGGAGCTGCTGGAGAAAATCGCAGACTGCTGCATGCGCCAGGGCAACTACCACCTAGCGACTAAGAAATACACACAAGCTGGAAACAAGATCAAGGTTTGGCTTCTGCTCAGATCAACAGCGGATTTAATCATCAAAGACTGGAGTAGATCAAATATCTGTCATTTTGCGTAATCTTATGACCTGGAATACATGATTCTGATTGGTCAATCATGGCATTCTCAAAATATTTTTATATAATGATGCTAAATAATATTATTGACCTTTTCCCAATCAATTTCCTACACTGAGCTAGTTTCATGTTACTCATATCATTTCACATTCTTCCTAATCACTTCTTCAATTAAAATAATTTCTGCTCAAATTAACACTATAAAACCTTCTACTGTATCATATCTGATACATGAATTTATAAGGCCTCTAAATTATCCAAATGATCAAAACTTTGTTTGTTGAAGAATGTTTATTATCTCTCAATCATCTTTATATTGCTTTGCATTATGTGTGCCCCAACCCCCCCAATAAGACATATTGAGAGATTTTGAATGATAACTGCAAAATATATGCATTTTATGCAAGTAGTCTGTTTCATATTGAAATGCTATCAAAATTGAATCTTACTTTTTGGCAGTATAATCAAAAACATCAGCACCAAATTGCATTTTATTTGCACATTTTGGACCTCTAAGATAAAATTGATGCATTTTCACCAGCTGTTTATTTCTTGTTTATATCTATATCCATTCATATCTTCTCTCATCCTGAAATAGGTCTTCACCAGCCTCTTCTAAAAGCAAAGATATCCAGCTTTTCTCTTCTTATCTGTTCTTGTCTTTGACAGGCGATGCGAGCGCTGTTGAAATCCGGCGACACAGAGAAAATAGTGTTTTTCGCAGGCGTTTCCAGACAGAAGGAAATTTACATAATGGCAGCCAACTACCTGCAGTCTCTGGACTGGAGGAACGACCCGGAGATCATGAAGAACATCATTAGCTTCTACACAAAAGGACGTGCCCTCGACCTGCTCGCTGGCTTTTATGAGGCCTGTGCTGAGGTACTGAGAGCCAGTGTGTGTCCAGCAGCACTGTTAGTGATTCTTAAACACAGTGATGACTTTACTGCGGTGTTTGTTTACAGGTGGAAATCGATGATTATCAGAATTATGAGAAGGCGTATGGAGCTCTGACGGAGGCATGCAAGTGTCTGACTAAAGCAAAGGGTCGCAGTGGAGACGAGGCTGACAGCAGGATCCTCATACTGACACACAAACTCGGACTCATCAAGAGATTCATTCAGGCACGCAGGTACCGATGAAATACTAGCATTTAGTTTGTGCATTCTTTCAACACCCATGCATGCATTTGCAAATGTATTTGTGTGTGTGTCAAGGATGCATGAAGAGGATCCAGTAGAAGCGGTGCGTGTGTGTGAGTCTCTGCTGGAAGAGAAGGATCTGGACCCTGCAGTGCGTGTTGGAGATGTGTATGGGTTCCTGGTGGAATACTACTGCCATCATGGCAACTTCCAGCAGGTATCTAAACATTGAGGTTCATGGCATGTTGTGTTTTATGGGGATTTCACACTGTTTGCTGCAGTCCGAATCCGAGTACGATTGTTCCCGGCGCCCCAGCAGCATCAGTCTGGTTGATTCTATCGAAACTTGGTGCATTTGCATTCATCTTGCATCATTACAAACATGTACTTCATGTGTGTCACATGAAAGTGGCTTGTTGCTGCTTGCAAATGGTCTCTTTAAGGAGTCGGCTCATAGCGACCCATTCATTAGCTGCTTTTATTGCACTATTACACTGAACGCTCACTCTCGCTCACATCTAAGGTAAATCATCACCACTGTCATCTCCTAGATGTTTCATTGAATTAATGACATCAGCTCAAAAGCATGCACATTTTACCGCACTTCCTAAAGAAGTGCCGATCCAAGTTTGAGTTGTTTATATATTCACGCAAATCACAAAATATTTTCTGTGAATGTGCGAGATTTCCGATTCATTAGCCTCTATAGGTAAATAACTAGAAGAATAACAATAAGTGCAGTCAATGGTAAAACTACTTGCACTACAAACCAGTATTTATGTTTACGCTAATAAATTTAAATAATATAATAACAAATACAAGTCTCCACTATCAAGACTAAAATAATAAGAAGCACATTACGCCGGAAGCCATGCACATTGAAGTTACAAATACTAGTTTTGTGTACTACTTTTAGGGCTGAACGATATGGACAAAATTTCATATCTCGATTTTCATGCCAGATATCTCGATATCAATACAATACGATATGACTACGTAAGTACTAAAAAAACAATACATTTAGAGTTTGTAAAATACACACTGATGTCTATGGAAGAGGTAATAATAATCCTTTCCATTATAATTCGACACGTTTTATTCATATCAGATACACATTGTGTAAGTAACTTCAATGTTTACTCTATTCTATTCCCAGTTCACCAGCCACTTACTTTTAAGTATTTCGGGAGAAGTGGATGAATTCACGTGTTGTAAACATAGAGGTTGTAAATCCAACAGATTCGATTCTCTGAACTGCGTCTGCGGCACAAACTAACACGGCGGCGCCCATCGCGCATACAGCTCAACTAACGCGATCGTTATAAAGGTGTTTAAACAACAATATACTTCCACTTGCATGTATTTGACAATCGGAATATCAGATATTTCATGCCATAGCTAACACATTTGTGAATATTCTGAATAAAAAAGGAAAAATGACATGAAAGCAGATCATCATTCATTCAGCGCTGTTGCTGCTGCGGTGTGTCACGTGACAAGCAATGACGCGTCACCATGGAAACGCCGCCCCCCCTCTCACAATATAGTTCCCACGTCCCTGGTAGTGTGTGCGCGCTGGCTTTAGCGGTGCATTCAAGGGCACTCGTAAAACTGATGTTTGTTGTGACTGCCAGAGTTGTATGCAGGACGAGCGCGGAGAGGGGAAATCTATATCGTCGATATCGTTGCTTTTTTCGATAGTAATATCTTGAAAGTTCATATCTCGATATAGATACGATAACGATATATCGTTCAGCCCTAACTACTTTTATAGTTAATTTTCTGTGAACTATTTCTTTAATATTCATTTCCATTTTTCTATGTGTATTATTAGGCATGGAGTAAAGTAGAGGAATTGAGATCAACACGTCCCAACATAAATGTGAGCTTATATGTGAGTCAAACCAGTCTGGAGGCTCTACAAAACGCTGCTGGAATCCGCCTGGTCTACGGAAATACAAACGCTGCCCATGCTGCCGATGATGATGAAGAGGTGGAGGAAGATGAGAACATCAATCACTGAGAGAACGACTTGCTTAGAAGGGTGGTCATCAAGATACCTGCAGATAATCACACACATTTCTCAATGCATACAAAAATGCACACGACTAGCCTGCAGAAGTCTGCCTGTCTGAGTCTTGGTTTGTTGCCCCATTTTTAAAGAACGTGCCATATTTCTATGGGACGGCCAGTAAATGGGACGTCTTTGAAAGTTGATGTGTGATTTCATTAAAGCTGCTTTGCAGGCTGCCTTAAGTAGAGTAGCTTGTGTGTGAATGCCCAGGATGCACTTATGTATGTGATGTGTGTGTGGCCTTTTCAACAACAATCCAGCAGGACCACTATATTTAAGTCATTTTGTACAATTTACAAATTATTTAATGACCAAACTTGTTCTGCTACCTTTGTATCATATATCTTGTATACATTTTAATAAATTTTCTACACATTTACTTAATCATGTTGCTTTTTTGAGTGAATTACAATACATCTCTCATAGTCAAATGTACAAGAAGTTTATCAATTTTTGTGTAAGATATAGAACACGTTGCATCAGTTGAAGTAGATCGCGATAGATCTTGTTCCTCGTAGACGACGGTTGTCGTATCGTATCCCATTTTTCCAAATCCTATCCTGATCCTGAAAATTCGTGTTCGATTTTGAATTTCTAGTTTTAATAAATGTGTTAAAATTAAACTGTATTTAACCTAGTTTTAAGTTTAACCTAAGTTTACACTGCTGGGATTCAAATTTGATTTCAATGAATCTGTTCAGTTAATAGATTCAAAGAGTCAATATACCCAAAATTGTTAGCACAAATAATTCACTTTCATGCATTAACAAGGCAAATATACCAAGAATCAAGATTTTTCAAGTAGTGTCAGTTTATCACGATTCAGGTAAACGATAGGCCTGCAGTCAAAATAAACAATAAATGCTCTGGATTTACAACCCGTTTACACTGTAAAGGACAAAGAGGTTTTGAGCTTTCACAAGAGTCATTGATTCATATTACATACAGAATGAACAATTCAGTAAAACTGTTTCCACAACAAACAGAGCTGATAGTAAATGTAATTAATTTGACTACATTCTGCCTCTCCAAGCATTTACTTCATATTACATGTACTTTTGGTATATTTTAAATGTTTATGGAATGGTTGTGAATATTGATAGAAATAAACGTGTCTATTTTTAAAGTCATTTTATCACTTAAAACTCATCTTTGATCACCAAAATTATATATTGTTTCAAGGAAAAAAAATTCTGCATGCTTTAAAATAGCTTGATTGTAACTCTACACCCTTGCCTCATTTAGTATACACGGTCCTATGAATATGCAAATGAGCCCCGCCTCCACTCACTCACAGCAGCTGTGATTGGTTACAAGGTAGTTTGTGACGTCAGAAACACCATCAATTTCGAACCGCATTTTTGAGACTGTCTTTGGTTTTAAGCATATTAAAAACACCACATAGACATACAGGTGAAACTGTAAATTTGAATATCGTGCAGAAGTTATAATTTTGATGATTATGGCTTGCAGCTTATGAAAACCCCAAATTCAAAATCTCAGAAAATTAGAATATTACATGAAATCAATAAAAAAAAGGATTTTAAATAGAGAAATGTCGGCCCTCTGAAAAGTATAATCATGCATATGTATATAGTTACTAATCAGTTTCACCTTTTAATTTGAATTACTGAAATACACGAACTTTTGCACGATATTCTAATTTTTCGAGTTTCACCTGTATAAACAACATTAAAATCTTGATTTTTACCACAGAGGGACTTTAACAGAATTTAAATGAGCAACTCTGATGAGAATCATGGAGCTCCCTTACACAGTCTGCTGTTTCCCTGTGAGAGTGAAGTTCATTATAAACGCCCATGGAGACTCGTGTGTTTATAGAAACCAGACACACCTCTGACAGCTGCAGAACATGGACTCGACGAGTAAACAGAGCTCAATTAACGAACTTCAAGAGCAAATTCGCTCTCTGACTGACGAAAATGTAAGTTATTTTCTTGTCATATGAAGGAAGTAATTCGGTTGTAATATTATAGTGCGCTATAAACGCAGTGTATTTAATCAGGGGTCAGTCAGTAAAAAAAGATAATACCATTCAAAAGTGTTTCTTTTATCTTAATACTCTTATTAAGCAAGGGCACATTGGTCAAAAGTGACAGTAAAGACATTTTTAATGTTACAAAAGATTTCTATTTCAAATAAATGCTGTTAGTTCTTTCAATATTGATAACAATAAGAAATGTTTCTTGAGCAGCAAAATAAAGATCATGTGACTTGAGACTGGAGCAATGATGCTTGGCATCAGGAATAAATTACATTTGAAAATTTAAAATGAAATAATATTACTGTTTTTACTACCTTTTTGATCAAATAAGTGCAGCCTTGGTGCATAAGAGACTTTTTTTCAAAAACATTAAAAAAAGCTTTTGATAAAAGTCTTACTGACCCCAAATTGTAATGGTACTGTATGGTCTGTAAAGGTTGACACCTCCTGCACTAAACCATATCATGTTGAATGTTGATTATTGTGTTAACTGCATTGATTTATATACTGTACAGGGACAGCTGCGGGAACGAAATGAAGTGCTGTTTAGTAAGCTTGACTTGGCCCAGAACAAACTGGGACAGCAGACTGCGTCAAAGAGCGACCTGTCCGTCAAACTGGTCCAGTGTGAGGAAGACAAACTGAAGGTAAGAACTGAAACAAGCCTGGAAATATGGGATCTGCACTCAGGATTTTCCTGATATTATGATGTGTATGTGTTTCAGATCTCAAAAGACCTTGTTGATGTGCAGATTGAGGCCAATAAAATGAGAGAGAGGTATGAAGCAGAGATCTTTGAACTGAAAAACATGGTAAGTGCAGTACACACTCATAATCAATGGGCAGATAAAGTAGTCAAATCACCTTTATTTATACAGTACAGCGCTTTATACAATACAGATATTTTTAAAGCAGCTTCACAGTAATAAACAGGGAAATAACAGAATCAGTGCTGCAAACTTCATCAAATATGAGACTAATTCAGAAGCAACTCTAAAAAGACTCTAAAAGAGAAGTTAGTTCAATATTTATTCAGATCAATAACTCAATATTTGTTTTATGTGAATTTTGGGTTATTGCATAAAAAAGCTGGATGAAAATGCAAAGATGCACATGAATTCTAAAAATGCCCCTAAAAAAAACATTTGAGGCGTATAATTTTTTATCCGATAAGAAGACATGTACATAAACTATGATGGAAACACATTTGCCGAATTAATCCCTCGATGAGCAACAAAAAACTTGCCTCAACAGAGCATGTGATTGGATAAATTGACTAACCAGTGGACCAATCGCATCGCACATCATCTTAAATGTTGGTTTGATCATTCTGAAATGCCTGTAATGAAATAAAAAGTTCCCGAACATCAGTTTCCCGACTCAAGATAACATGACAGCGTTTATTGTGTTTCGTCTTTTTGTGATGTAAGAAAAAGAGCCACACTGGCTTCCCCGATTGCAGCAACTTCCGTTTTTATTACAGATATTTTGGGACAATTTCCCAGGAAGTGACGATTTTGTTCTTTTGAACACATGGAAACAGTGCTTTCTTTGCAAATGTTTTATGCAATATTCCAATTTTCCGCATAAATTAAATGTGCAACTTTGGATGGAAGCATATCTCCTGCCAATGTTGCAAAATTTGTCAATTATGAAACAAATTCAATCCAGCTATAAAGCAGCTCTACATTTATATGTCATGCTCTCTTTCCCAGGTTTTATCTCAGGAGGGAACGGCCTCATCTCTTCAGACGGAGTGTGATCGGCTCAGAAGGGAAGTGTCCGCAGCATCCGCCCGTTTAGAAGTCGTTGAGTGGAACGAGCGTGACCTGGCCGAAGAGTACGCAGTGCTAAAGAGCAACTTCCTGTCGTTGAGGAGTGCTTATGACAGAGAACGCACACACTCCGAAGAGCTCAGCGCTGAGCTGCTCGCCCTCGCGCACACACACGACACACTCCTGCAGGAGAGAGAGCGGACGCACAGACACACGCTGGAGGTGGAGAGGGTTCGAGCGCTCATCAGCAGGGCGTCACAGAACAGAGTCAGCGTGAGACACACACACATGCTCAGCTTTATCAAATACTTCCGCTAGCAAAGCTTGTTTCTTTACAGGGCACTGAATACAATTGAGTTTAAAAGGCCACACAAATATTGAAGCTCACGCTGTAGTTTAAACGGTTAGTTCACCCCAAAAATGAAAATTCTGCCTTTATCATCTTGGAAAACACTAATGAAGATGAAATCTGAGAGCTTTCTGTCCCTCCATTGACAGTCTACGCAACTGACACTTTCAGTAAAGATTGAAATTTTATGTAAATTTATGTTTATTTATGTAAACAAAGCACTTACATTGCTTCATAAAATTGTGGTTTCAATTGTGGTCAAGATTTCATCAAAAAGATCTTAATTCGTGTTTTCCAAGATGAACGAAGGTCTTGAGGGAGAGTAAATAATGACAGAATTTTCATTTTTGGATGAACTATCCCTTTAATACTTACAGTACATTTAGAGCTGACCTGTGATCTGAACACACACCGAAGTATGAACAGTAATAATAGTGATGCATTGCTTTATCAGATCACACTGATCACTGAAAGGGGAACAACAATATTTCCTAATGAACTTAAAGAAGTTATATATTTAGATACTCTGTTTTTGATGTCTGTTTAACAGCCAGAGGAGTTCGAACAGAGCAAGAGCCCACTGGAAAAAAACGTAAGAAAATCATCAGTATATTATTTCTTTCCTCGTATAACAAGTCAATTTTATGGTAACACTTTATGTTACAGTGTCCTTGTAGTTACTCTAGTAATAAGTATACATTATGCATGATTACATGCAACTAACCCTAAACCGAATCCTAACCCTAACCCTACAGTAAGTACATGTAGTTAATTAATATTACTCAGTACTTTAATGCATAATTACACTGTAACAATGACACCTTAAACTAAAGTGTAACCAATTTTATTTGTATAGCACTTTTCACAATACACAGTTGAAAAGCAGCTTTACAGAAAATCATGATGTTAATGTCTTTAGCTTAATACCTTCATGCCTTATAGTTGCATTTTGCAGATTCGATCTGTGCAATAAGATACTTTACTTTCTGCAATGACACAATGAGATTTGCTATAATGCATATATCCCTTAACACGAGTATAATATATGAATGCAAATTAAGTTGGATGTACTAAATATCCAGCTTTAAATATATTGCTGGGTGACTACACAGTTTATATTTGGCGAAAATATATATGATCACGCATCTGAGATTTGCTACATAGTATATATTGCTTTATGTTAGTGTACTGTATGTATGCTTGCAAAGTTGTATGTAATATACATCCATATATCCAGATATAGCTGGGCATTATAGTTTACATTTTGTGACATATTTTTAGTATACTATTTCTTGTTGTTGTAATATGACAATAGATTAGATTAGAGTTTATTGTCATTCCGGCCATATACAGTGGAGCGTAATGTCATTTCACTAGGTTTGCAGTGCAACTGTACACAGTGTAAAATACAATAATAATAATAATAATACTAGTGATTTAATCAAAGTGGCAGTAGTGCGAATGGTTCTCTAATATTATTCTGTAATATGGTGGTGATTTAATACATGTGTGATGTTTTTCAATGCAGGGAGCGTGGAATAACCTGAGGGATGAGCTAGAAAACCTGAGGAAAAGCTACGAGGGGCACCAACAACAACTAGAGGAGAAAGTGTGAGACACACGATGACGTCTGCTGACGTTTGACCTACAAGCCCCATCTTGGGTTACAAACACTTAATACACATGAAAGCAGGGCCCAGAATGTTCTGTGATCTCTGAATCCGCATTTGGATGTAGTCAGAAATACATGTGACCCAATAGACATGTAAGTTACAAAAACAAAGGAGCGACTGCGCTAAGGTAACTGTCGAAAACATTTGGTAAAGCACAAATACATATTCATGCAAAAGATTACAGACCTTATTCACAGCAGTGCCATCTTTTTAACGGGAATGAAAGCGAGGCTGTGAGGGAAAGACTTTCATCTCTTCAGTTGGTTGTACTGTTATTTAATGTTTTTGGATTGTTCTGCTGAAGAAAAACTGCAAACAAATCTTTCCAGGAAATGTCATTAGACAAAACAACTCAACATGAGCTGTGGAAAATAATAAGTTATTATTATCAATGTTGAAAACAGTTGTGTAAAAAAAAAAAAAAATCAGGATTCTTTATAGAAAGTTCAAAAGATCAACATTTTCTGAAATAGAAAACTTTTGTAACATTAAACACTACCGTTCAAAAATGTCAATTTTTTTCTGAAAGAAATTAATATTTTTATTCAGCATGGATGCATTAAATTGATCATTTATTTTACAAAAGCTTTCTATTTCAGATAAATGCTGTTCTTTTGAACTGTCATATAATAGATAATTCAATTTTAATCAATACTAGAATATCATATATATATGATACTAAAATAATACTTGATTGTAGTCACAAAATCCTAGACCCTCTCTTCGAAATCTGATCTGAAATGATCACAGGAGATGTATTTTAATAGCATCTCTCTCACCTGACCACCTGCGACCGGATTGGCCGAGGCGGGTTTTGTGTAAACACTCAGACGAGGGCACAATGGTGTCTGCTTAAAGTTTGACCTAGTGAAACCAAACTCTGTGCACCTGCTGTATCAGGAGTGATGTGGTGGAGCTTTTATCTTTATGAGTGGAAAATCTTTGATACATGTGGTCACTGGTTTAGTCATGAAACGTGGGCGGTGAAGGTCAGCTGATGAGTGTGTGTGTTCTGTGTTGTCTTTCTCACAGTGTGGCCATGGGCAGAGAACAACAGGAGAATAAGAGAGCCATTCAAAACACCCGACACGAGCTATCCCAGCAGTCTGCAGTGAGTACATTATCAGTCACACACAGAGATGCTGTATGTGTGTTTCTGATTACTGATTTGTTCCCGTCTACATGCAGACACTGATCATATCTCAACATCAGCTGAAGGAGGCCGAGACTGAGGTCTCTGATCTACAAAATCATCTGAAGGAACTCAACAGAGAGTACAGGGCCCGACTTACACACTATATTCAGGATGTTACAGTATGTGTACAAGCCAGCAGACATTTGGTTAAATGAATGGTGCATTCATGTCAGAAAAACACACTTTAAAGTGGCTTTTTGAGTTGTCAAAAAAATGTTTATGTTTTTGAAAGAAGTATTTCATGCTCACCAAGGCTGAATTTATGATCAGAAATGCAATAAAAACAGTAATATTCTGAAATATTATTACAATTTCTTTTTAGTCTCCTATTTTAATATATAGTAAAGTGTAATTTATTCCTGTGATCAAAGCTGAATTTTCAGCATCATTACTCCAGTCTTCAGAGTCACATGATCCTTCAGAAATCATTCTAATATGATGATTTGCTGACATTTATTAATATTATTATCAATGTTGAAAACAGTTGTGCTGCTTAATATTTTTGTGGAAGCCATAATGCATTTAATTCAGGATTCTTTGATGAATAGAACTCAGTAGAACAGCATTTATTTGAAATAGAAAATCTTGGTAACATTATAAATGTCTTTACTATCACTTTACTGCATCCTTGCTGAATAAAAGTATTAAAGCAACACTAAGGAAAATTTTTTACCTTAAAATAATGTTTCCAAAATCGTATTAGTGGTTCATCAAGTCGTAACAGGGTGAAAGGCACTTCTTGATTCGCTTTGCAGCCCTATATCTGCTATAACCACACTATGCAAGTTTGCCAAACCGGGTCGCGTTTCTGTAGTTCGAATGAGACATAAGAAAACTACAAATTTGACTTGCTTTACGTCAAGCGTTACAATAGTCATTATTTAGTTTTCCTTCGTTTCTGATGTCGCAATACATCATACTTTCATGAAATCATGCAACATACTCTACCTTGTCAGTGGACATCATTCATTCCAAAGCCGGTGCTGGATAAACAGCGAGTGTGTGTGCGACATTAGACTGCGGGAGGCGAAATTATTTACGACAGCGGTAATGGACAATTCCGCTTCCAACCTGTAGGGCGAACGAAGAGGAAAAGTTCCTTAGTGTTGCTTTAATTTCTATTTTTTAATCTTCCTTGCAGCAGATATTCGAGTGGTAGTGTATTTCAAGAGTGTTTTGATGTGGTGTGTTTTCTGGGCCTGTAGGAGTGTGTAACTGCAGCCGGTGGGGGGGATTCGGGACTGAAGTTGAAGGGGATTGTTGAGTCCATGCTGGAGGAGGTGAAAACATCATATCGCTCCAGAGAGGAACAGCTCACCAAAGCCGCCAGAACATACCGCAAACGCATTCAGGGTCTGAGCAATGCCCTTCAACAGCTACTCATCGCTTACAGGTGCATGAACATCCACTCAATCACACTTTCTCAATTTATTTGTGCAGGTTTTGCACCTTTTGTGGTGGCATTTTTTAGACATTTCAGCCCTGTGTTAAACGCAAAACCTGCTCTACAGTCTAGTTCATCTAATATTTGGATTTTATTTTTATTTACAAAAATGTTTTTAATACTTAGTTAACGATAACAACCCTGAGTTGAACCCTTACCCTAAAATCATAGGGTTCATCAAATGATATTGGATTAAGTTTGATCAGGTTTTGCAAATTATCTTGCGACATTTTCAGACATTTCAGCCCCGTATAAAAAGCAAAGCCTGCTCCCACACACACTAGATCTGATTGGGTCTGATAAGTAGTGTCTCTGTGTCCCAGACTGCAACGTGAGCAGATCCTGGCACTCCCTGAACACGCTTTAGAGGCCGGACCCCCTGAGGCCCACTTCTGTCCCGCGGGGCCCGAACCGAGAGGAGACACTGAGAGAGAGATACACAGACTGAGAGAGGACAAAGCCCGCCTGGAGAGCCAACTGAAACTGGCTCGAGAACAGGTGTGTGTGTGTGTGTGTGTGTGCTATTTAATGGATTAGTTCTGTGACTTGATTATGTGCTTGGTATTTCAGATGGCTGTGTTGTCAGAGTCTTCTCAGAGGTGAGTATCAGTTAAAAATATTGTAACAATACTGTTTACTGGCTTATTTTATATGTTGCACTTGAACATTTGTGCAGGGCTGGACTAACCCAAGAAGCCTGGAATGATGTTAAAAAGCAGCTCAGAGAAATAACCAACTCCACACAGGTAATTAATACAAACTGAAACCAGTTCGTCCTGGAACAACATTTCTGTCAGTCAGATTTCCAAACCCTGATTATTAACTACCCATAAACCCTGATGGAAATGATTGGTTCATTTGGACCGTGTTCAAGCTCCAACCCCAGCCTTCAGTCTAAGCTGCACCAGTGATATTTTAGTATTATTATTAATATTTAGAATTAGCTTTGATATTTATATTTTCAGTTTTCATTTTAATATATATCATCTTTAAATATTACTAATTAGGTTTCATTTATTTTTATTTCAGTTTATATTCGATTTTTTTCCCCCCACTTAGTAATTTTAGTGCTTTAACTCAAACCTATTTCTGTTTCTAATTAAAGTTTTACATGTTTTAGTTCAGTTTTAGTTAACAATAATAACCCTGAGCTGAACCCTAACCCTAAAATCATATATAAAACAGCGACATTGATCCAGATCATGTCCTATTTGGTGATATAATGGGAATCAAAATACCTGTCAAACCATATGTGACAGTATAACCCAATTAACCATATCCAATTGCAGCAGTCTTATGATCAAACATTAAACATAGCCGTATATAATCTAACCACACGCAAGTAGCCCCACATATAATTATTACAACAGCTTCACTATCATCACCCTGGTAATCACAGTAAATTTCCAGCAGGAATCTCAAGAGAAGGAGCGTGTCCTTCTGATCACCAGAGCGACGGTTGCTGAGGAGCAGGTGTCTGAGCTCAAGGAGTATGTGGACAATCACCTGGGCAGGTATTTCAACACACACCCGTGAGAATACGGAAATGACTTTATAGGTGGTGTGTGGTCTTCAGGTGTGGCGTCTTTGTGCAGGTATAAACTGGAGATTACGCGTCTGCGCAGGCTTCTGGGATCACAGGAGGGAAGATCTAATAGTGCACGAGTCCATAAGCCCCGCCCACTCCACAAGTCTTTCAAAAACAGAAGTTATGAAATATAGAGCAGCAATCCATAAGCCCCGCCCACTCCATAAATCAGTCAAAACAGCACTTTAAAAATATGTTTTTTCATTGGCCCCGCCCACTCCATAAATCAGTCAACAACATGTATGAGATACTACATAACATAAGCTCCACCCACTCTGTAAATCAATCAACAACAGCAGTTATGAAATAATCAGCTGACATTGTGTTAATGCCCTTTTTTTTGCACCTGGCCAAAAAATGATTCAAATTTCAGCTCAGAATAAGAAAGTATAATGGTGTGATACGATTCGTAAGCAGTGTTAGCCAATCAATGAGCACATGTGTTTACATGCACAAACTTACCCCAAATTACATTTTATCAGGGAAAAGTTATAAATGGTTTTAGTAACATGTAGATCTTTTGCTGTTACTTCAATTTTGTTTTGCATGTAAACACCTTTATCACATCTGTTTAAGTTTAATGGCTATCTTGTCGGTTCATTGATTTGCATGTAAACCCTAAAAACGGGATTTTTGATCATTATCAGCATTTTGTTGTACATGTAAACACTCATTAATGCCGTCATTTGCTTTTAAAGTGCATTTTTTCTCACGTTTAATGCTTAGCTCACAGTGTTTTATTTCAAGAGATTTGTTTATTAGGACTTCCACTTAATTGCTGATTCAGATTAAATAGTTGATATTTAACTATTGCTATTTTGTTATTGATTGTGTGCGTTTATAGTTAAATTATCAAAATGAAATGTCTTGCACTGCTGTGTTTTACTCCGTTAGCACATGCGTATGTGTGTGTGCGACTGAATTTGCTCTTCCTTCCTGAGAAACTATGCGTGGAATGTTTGTAAAGCTTATGTCAATTTTACGGGCCGCGAGAATGAAAGGCTACTGACAATTAATTGTCTGACGGGTTAAGATAATTTAATTACAGAGCATGTAGTTCACACACACATGCGGATCCCTGAGAAACACACGACACTGAGTGACAGACATGTTATTCGGACATATAATTAATAAAGATCAGAGCTAGTCATATTAGTGATTTTCACACTTGATAAACAGTTTTAGTTTAGTGTTGCTAAAATATAAAATTCTTATTTTTATAGTAAATAGAGATGCAAACATATAGTTAAAACTGTGGTGAAGGAGACCTGAATCTATCCTAGTTGGAAATACTGCAGGGCAAACTTGAAAGCATATTACTGGAAAGAAAAAACTAGCACGGATTACCCAGAGAAAGAGAGCGTGGAAAAGACAGAAAGAGAGCGAGCGAGACAGAAAGAGTTGTGGGCTTGTCAGATAAAGGGAGAGTGTTTGGGAAATGGGCTGCAGACTAAGAGGGTTCGAGCGCCTCTTTATGAGCCGGGGGGAAAAATGGCGATTATGCGTATGGGAAACGGGGTGTAGTGAGTACAGTGGCCCCTGAACCCCTGGGAAACGAGCGGGGAGGGGGTTCTGGGTAGAGAGGGTAATTGGTGGGGGGTTTCGGGGGCCGGCCGGCCGGCCGACTGTGTGCCAGCTCACACTGGGTGGCATCCGCACCGGCACGTTGACATCATGAGAACGTTACACCAGAGAGAACTAGAAAGAAAGAGAAAGAACAAAGTGGTTTAAATGCGCTACCTCACTGTTTTTGGCAGATTTCAATTCATTGAATGTATTTTATAGAAAAATATTTATATACAGTATATACACACTATATATACACTATTAGATTAAATTAATAATAAATAATGTAATTAATTAATAAATAATATAATAATATAAAAATTAGGGCTGTCAAACGATTAATCGCGATTAATCGCATCCAAAATAAAAGTTTGTTTTTACATAATATATGTGTGTGTGTACGGTGTATAATTATTTTCTATATATAAATACACACACATGCATGTATATATTTAAGAAAAATGTGTTATTTATATATAAAATATTTATATATAATATAAATTATATATAATATAAATATATATACACAGTATATACATGCAAATATTTCTTAAATATATACATGCATGTGTGTGTATTTATATATAGAAAATAATTATACACCGTAAACACACATATATTATGTAAAAACAAACTTTTATTTTGGATGCGATTGATCGCGATTAATCGTTTGACAGCCCTAATAAAAATTATTATATTTAATATATAAAAATGTATTAACAGTAACATTAATAAATATTAAAATATTTACATGTGAATATTTTATATGATTTTTTTTTATGTTGTTGTTTAGAATATTATTTTATATTTAGTAAAACATCAATATAGTATAATATAGTAGTTTTCACCGTTCTTTACAGCGATCATTCATGAATCATCCAGCTCTAATCGTTTGAGCCCATAGTGACATCGAGATGAACTCGGAATGTGTGTCTGAAACCACGAGCTGTGGGAAAATGTGGAATGCCAGGGAATATTCCAGCTGGGTTTCTGGTACGTCTTCAACGGGAAGTACTTCACAATTATAAACCTGTGTGTGTGTGTGTGTGTGTGTGTGTGTGAGAAGCACTGCTTTAGCTGTTTGTTTGGTTTTGTCATTTTTAATGGTAGGTTGATATGTGTCTAATAAACTTTGGCAGGCCGTGTGTGTGTGTGTGTGTGTGTGTAAGTGGACGGGACAAGCCTTGTGAACGGCAGTAATTTATGAGAACAGGCTGGAGGGGGAGAGACGGAGGAAAGAAAAAAAGTGACAAAAGCGAAAGAATGTGGGACGCGTGAGAGAGGAATGTGAGCAGAGACAGAAGAACTCACTATCAAATTAATGAGTGTGTGAATTCAGACAGACAGGCTGAGAACCAGAAAAAAAAAAAGAATGAACCTTTACCTTTCCAGAAACAAATAGTTTGAATGTAAATGTAAGTGAATTGTCTTGCTAGCTTGAGCATTTCATATACAGTTCCCATGGTCACAGAAAACCTGGAAATGTCAACTTGGGATTTTCAGCCCTTGAAATGTCATCAGAAAATAATAAAATCTTAATTAATTATATAATTAATTATAAAATTAATACAAATTTAAATAGTCAATATATATTTTTCTAGTTATGCTCAGGTATGAAATATTGAATCATCTAGAAACTGCTTTGTTGCTTTATAAATTAATTGTTCAGATCTTTATTCAGCAGTGATGAGGGACATTAGCTGTGATTCCTCTCGTTCTCTCGCTGTCAGAAACACCTGCTGGCTGATTTCAAGCGTTCAGAGGGATTTTCAGCTCTTTAGCGTGTCTGGAGGAGTTGAGGAGCGAGTGGATAAAGGGGAGGAACAACAATAACGCTGAGGACAGAAGAAAAAATACAAAACATCAAGAGATTGAGTGAAGAGATAGAGAGAAATGACATGCTGAGCGGTTCAAGGGAGCCTGAGGAAAATAACCTGAAGGAAAGTTTGAAAGTACACGGGCAGGAGAGAGGAGGGGGTGTGAACGTTTTTCCCACACTTCTGTGGTTTAATCCGTGTCATCATTAGGACAAAATTCAGACGCCCTCCTGTAGCCCCTCGACAAAGAACAGAGGTTTTTCTCTCTTGAACGCACATGAACAGAACGTGGAGCGCTCCTCATGTCTTGGCTGTGTTCCTGTTCTCACAGTCCGTTTGCATGTGTTCACACATTCTGTCCATTATCGCAGTGATTCAGTGATTGTACCTCAGGGAAACTCTTAAACACCCGTACCGCAGATCTGCCTCTGTCTGTCACTGACGGCTTTCGGATGCCGGACATAAAACTGGTGTAGTCTCTCTCTCTCTCTCTCTCTCTCTCTTTCTCTCTCTCTCTGACCTGAGAAACAGGTAGCATCAGCTCACGTTTCCCATCAGTGCTCGTGTTTTTATAGTACATCAATTGGTTGAATTAAAACGCACAGTGATGTTAAAACACTGCACGTTTAATTTGTGCACCGACTGTTTCCTGACAGGTTTCTTAAACACTAGTTCCGCTCAAATCTCACCCGATTGGCTTATTCAAGTTGCATTTTTGGGTGAGAGATGATGATGATGATGATGATTAAAAAAAGAGATCAAGGTTTGGCCGGTTAATATCGTAACACACTGAAAAATCATCTTTTTCTGTTGCTGGACATTTAAAAACTTGCAGTGAGTTTTGATAACTCACTATTTTTTCATTATATTACAGTAAAGAGTTTTTAAACTAAACACTGATCTCATAGTCCAGTCATTTTAATCCAAAATGGGGGTCAACCTTGAACAAATTGCATCAGAAGCAAACTCAACTGATTTTGTATCCTCAATATGTCCTGAGTAAGGAAAAAAAGTCCCGGGGAAAGTTTTGAAAAAGACCCAAATATAGCCTATTCATACGCCTATGCATTCTTTTTCTTACGTGAATAGGGTAATAAATTTAACCTTTAGATATCACCATGAAAATTACTGAGTTGATTACTTACATCAAGACAAACAACAAATGTATTACAAGTTTTTTGAAATTGTTTGTTAATATGGACAAACGGTGTATAATCTAATTACGTATGTGCTAATTTGCATAAATACCACAACAGATCTAAACATTGGGTAAAGCCAGGTGAAAATGTGTTGTTGAATCTTGTTGACACATAACAGTAAAATACTTAATGTTAAGGTCTGAATGGAGCCCATTTAGGCTACCCATGAGCATTAATACATAGAGGCAGGAAGAAGTACTTTAGAAACCAGCCTTTATTAATTATTATTGCAGAGATGGGGTTTGGGACTGGGTCCGACTGTTTCTGGGGGACGAGTCTGAGGGAAGAACAGGAGACAATGGTAAAGGAGCATGCAGAAGACAAAAGGAAGGCAAAATAAAAAGTGAATCCCCAGAAACAGTTTTAAAAGCTTTTTTTTTGAGACGTTGAGTGATAAGGTCTTGTTGTGGAAGTTGGAAGACAGTGTTGTTTTTAATATTAGGGTAGTTGTTGAATGAATGTCAGTGGAAAAGGAGAGGGAATATGTTTATGATTACACAATTATTCATCTATGAGATGATACATTTATATGAGATTGAGGTGAGAAAAAGTAAATCTAAAGATTGGAAGAAATTGGGATACCAGAAGAAAGCTGTGTCTGTATATGCGCTTTGTGTCGTGACTTTTAGGACTATATGAACATACTTAAATGCATATTTTGTGTGAGGTGATAATTAGAGTAATTTTGGCGGGAAATAAGAAAGACACTGTCCACGCCGACCCGAGGAGCTCTGCTAATCACACACACACACACACACACACACACACACACTTGGGTTTCCCTCCGCATTTTAATGGGATTAGAGCCATCTGCAGACCCTTCAGGAACAAAAGTGTGTTTCTGGAGAAGTTGTGTTCTCTTGGGGGTTGAAGTGTTGTCACCATACTAACACACAGCAGGGATCTAGTGCCTTTAGAAGATATTCATGATAACCCAAATCTTTATTATTCCCAACTGCAGTGTAGAGAAACATTGTGTTGCATCTGTAATATCTTAATCTGATTTATCTAATAGCCTTATAAGTTTAGGGTCTGTAGTTGAAGTCTCTTCTGCTCTCCAAGGATCATTTAGTTGATCAAAAATATTGTAAAAACAGTAATATTGTCAAAGATTGTGTGTTTTCTATGTGAATATATTCTCAAATGTAATTTATTCCTGTGATCAAAGTTTTCAGTGTGTGTGTGTGTGTGTGTGTGTATGTGTGTGTGTGTGTGTGTGTGTGTCTGTGTCTGTTTGTGTCTGTCTGTGTGTGTGTGTGTGTGTGTGTGTGTGTGTGTGTGTGTGTGTGTGTGTGTGTGTGTGTGTGTGTCTGTGTGTGTGTGTGTGTGTGTGTGTCTGTGTGTGTATTGTGTGTGTTGTGTGTGTGTGTGTGTGTGTGTGTGTGTGTCTGTGTGTTTGTGTGTGTGTGTGTGTGTGTGTGTGTGTCTGTCTGTATGTGTATTGTGTGTGTGCGTGTGTGTTGTGTGTGTCTCTGTGTGTGTGTGTGTGTATTGTGTATTGTGTGTGTGTGTCTGTATTCTGTGTCTGTGTGTGTGTCTGTGTGTGTGTGTGTGTGTGTGTGTGTGTGTGTGTGTGTGTGTCTGTGTCTGTGTGTGTATTGTGTGTGTGTCTGTATTCTGTGTCTGTGTGTGTGTCTGTGTGTGTGTCTGTGTGTGTGTGTGTGTGTGTGTGTGTGTGTGTGTGTGTGTGTGTGTGTGTGTGTGTGTGTGTGTGTGTGTGTGTGTGTGTGTGTTTGTCTGTGTCTGTATTGTGTGTGTGTGTCTGTAGATATAAATGAACACAATCCAGGTCAGAGAGCTCGTGTCTGCGGGTTGGGTCGCACTCATTTCCTGTTCTATCTCTGGAACTCTTCAAAGGCCAAACACACACACACACACACACACACACACACACACACACACACACACACACACACACACACACACACACACACACACACACACACACACACACACACACACACACACACACACACACTGTACACCTGAACACGCACACACCCTACACAGCTCACCAACACCCTTCCTCATTTTCCTGTTATTCACCTTAAAACTACAGTATAAGGTTATACATATGCTAATAATAATAAAGAAACATGGTCAGTGTGACAGCGGCTGACAAACATCCTTTCATAGTTACAATACCCATCAAACGTTTGGGGTCAGGATTTATTTTTAAAGAAATTAATCATTTTATTTAGCAAGGATGCATCAAGTTGATCAGTAAAGACATTTATAATGTTACAAAAAAGTCTATTTAAAATAAATGCTGTTCTTTTGAACTTTCTATTCATCAAAGAATCCTGAAAAAAAAGAAAATTCCACAAAAATATGAAGCAACTTTTTTCACCACTGATAATAATAATCATAAATGTTTCTTGAGCATCAAATCATCATATTAGAATGATTTCTGAAGGATCATGTGACACTGAAGACTGGAGTAATGATGCTGAAAATTCAGCTTTGATCACAGGAATAAATTACACTTTACTATATATTACAATAAAAAACAACTTATTTTAAAATGTAATAATATTTCACAATATTACTTATTTTTATCAAATAAATACAAGCTTTGTGAGAGTTCAAAAACAATAAAAAAGTGTATATGTATGGATTATATTCACACTGCAGCTAAATCTAAGTATTTAGTTTAACACTATATTATTTCAAGTAATTTTCTATTTAATATTAGAAAATACTGTGATATTTCAGACTATATCACACCTTGTTTTTTACTACATAACTCAGTAATTCAGAAACCAGACAAACACAAATTCAATTTGATTTTTGTTCTTTATAATTGTATATTCTTTAACCAAACTTTCATACAAACTCTACAATGTTAACAGAATATTTCTCCATCCAGTTTTAAAACTCTAAAACATCTTATATACATTGATATCGACACATAAACACACATATACATTTATTTTACACACAGCAGTCACATTGGTTTTAAAGACACACTAATAACATACACGGGCAGCATAAAATATGGCAGCTTGGCATGTCGGTTCGCTCTCCACGTTTGGTTTCTCCACTCGTTTGTTTAGTGCACATACATCGCTGACAGTGAATGGATGTGAAGAACAAAATAAAGACATAAACAATAGCAGATAACCAGAATTAGAAACAGGACAGTGCTTGCAGTCCAGCCTGAGACCAGCAGTCAATGTTTTGGTACACAAGTCCACAATTTGAGCGTGTCGACAAGCTTTAGAGAGTTTAAGAGGCAGCATGAGTGTTATTTCAGACGTTTAGCTTTAAAGTTAAATTATCTTTATAGATTATATCACAAGCACATATATTTGAACTAAAATTAAATTCCAGATTTGTGAGCATACCCTGTTAATGTGCGTTCACACTAACAACAGATTAATCGTGAGAGGTTAGAATACAGCATCACATGACCTTCTCTATCTGCACTCCCATTGGTCACTGCGCCACTGCTCATTTGCATAAACTGCTCAACTTTGTCCGAACGCAAACAGTCTGCAAAAGTCGTTGATGTTCGGTTGCAAGTGTGAACGCACCTTTTTCGTAACACAAGAGTCAGAGTAAAAGTGCTCTGAACTCGACTGGTAAATGCTATCGGCTTGATAACATTAGCAACATCAAAGCGAACGAGTGTTGACGTTAGCCATGAGGTAATCAGCACATGCTATCCGTAGACACGGAATAATTAATATACTATTGCTATTGTATCCGCTTTCATTACTTCGTGTTAGCTGCATTCTATTCTCAGCCTGTTAGCATATAAACCAAAGCTGATTTCATATTATAGAATATATTTATATAAAACATCTTTTGCTATGCTACATATAGATGCGTTTTGGTTTCTCAGTGCTTGCAGCATCCAGGTATCGCCAGTTCCCTTCCTTTCACCAGTGCAAATTTAGAAAATAGATGCTTTTTTATTTTATTTAGAAAAATGCGGAAAAAATATATACTCTCAATACAAAAACAGTGTTTAAAATCTTTAAAAACTTTTTCATATAAAGGATGACAGATCAATAGGTTTTTTTTTTTTCCGTGGCGTCAAATACTGCGAAAGACGACTGCGCTACATGCATTGCGTTCAGCTTATTTACCAACTCAACCCACAAGATGGGAACAGAGTTTGTCCCCAACATCATGAGGACTTTGGATATTTCAATGATATGACGTTCATATCAAAGTGTCCAAAGACACGATTTCCTGAGTTTAAAAAAAAGAGGCTCCGAAATCAGGGTTAAACCGGTGGAATCAGACACACGGTAACCCCAGATGTCCTTATTCCGATGTCCATCTTGATCCAGTGATCGGCTCTGAGAATTCCTCTTGGTTGTTTCTGTCTCAGTGTCTTTTTCTCCGTTCTCCTGAACTTGTTTCTTTCTTGCGTTCAGGAGTTTCATCCCAGACCCTGCGAATCGTAATCAAGGGTCCGTCACGTTTGGCACGCGCTCGCTCTTCTTCCGTCAGTCGTTCACCAGAGTGCAGGGGATCATCAGGGATTGTTTGGCCTGTTCGTACGCCTTCAGGAAGTCTTTATAGCGTGGAGCACAGCCGAGCCAGGCCTCCCCGAAGTGCACGCGCCCGGTGAAGAGAAAGCTCCCCGCGCCGGGACGAACGCCACACTGAAGAGGTGTCCGGATCTCCCCGGACCGCGTCAGACGCCCCGACTCAGGGAACAAGGAGAACTTTTGCCGGTAAACTCGAGTTGCGCTCACTTTAATCACTGCCGCTTTCAGATTCGAGTCCGTCTCCACTGAACGGATGTTCCCTCGGACCACTAAAAACACAGAAAGCTCCATTAATACGGATGGATTGTTGAAAAAGCTGACATATTGCTAATTAACATCAAATTTGAGCTTTTGCTACTTTGGTTGGTTTATGATTTCCTTCCAAACCAGAAATTAAAGCTGGATGAGGCTAAATGAACCCATTGGATTAATGCAGATTGGGTTTGGTGCGAATAAATCAGAAATCGCCTTTTATCCAAAGCAATTTACAGTCCAAGTTTGGAAGGAGTAACGTTGTGAAGCAAACTAAAACTAAAACCTTAAAAACTATTTGCATTATTTGAAATAAAATCAACTTTAACTGAAATAAAATACAAAAATAACTTAAATAACTAAGACTGACTATATATACAAAACTATATAGACATATTTGAAAAAAAAAATATATATATATATATATATATTCGATATAGATATATATATATATAAAATGAAAAAAAAAAAAAAATATATATATATATATATAAAAATGGAAAATCTAAAAATAAAATCTAATTCTAAATATTAATAGAAACCATAATAGTATCTCAATAATACTAAAATAACAGTATGTTGCAGACTAAAATAACTTAAATAACTAAGACTGACTATATATACAAAACTATATAGACATATTTGAAAAAAAAATTTATTTATATATTTAAATGGAAAATCTAAAAAAAAAATTATATATATATATATATATATATATATATATATATATATATATATATATATATATATATATATATATATATATAAATGGAAAATCTAAAAATAAAATCTAATTCTAAATATTAATAGAAACCATAATAGTATCTCAATGATATTAAAATAACAGTACGTTGTTGACTAAAGGTCTGACCCCTACTTGTGTTTGAACCTGTGACCTTGTTCCTGGCTGCCAGTCCAGATCTTAAACTAAACCACCAGAAAGTGTGGCGTAGAGGTTTAAGATCTGGACTGGTGGCTTAAGGTTGTAGATTTGAGGTTTTTGCTCTCCACCCTTAGTGGAAACGTCCTGGATAAAGACGCCTCTATCCTAATAAAGTGGAAGAAAAACTAAATTCAAATACTCACCAAAGTCACTAGTGCACACAGCCATCAGAATCTCGGTGTTATTGCACGGCCTGCAGGCTCCTGAGAGAGAGAGAGAGGAGAAGAATGAGACCGGAGAACAGGAACAGCTCGGGATGAGGTGTAACACACAGCTGCTACTTTACGGTGGAGGTGTGATGGAGTGAATGACCTTCTGATCGGTGTGAGCCATCTCACCTCATCAAAGCTCATGAGAGAGGTGTGTGATGAATCCAGATCACTAACACTTCCCTCTTCCTCTCTATTGTTCCTTCAGCTGATCTATATGGGCTCGTAAAGTAGGCGAACTGAACAGCTGATCTTATAAAACCCAACTTTGGAAGATGCAGGATGTTTGTATAGATGCGTTTACAAAAATTGACCATGGTAACTATAGTTTCTAGTCAAAATACCAGACTTTAGGTCAGGGTAGATGGCTGAATTCATTTGAAACAAATGAAAATGAGACAATAGGCTATGCTAATCTAAATGTCCTCGGTCACGTCTGTGTTTTTTTTGTTTCAACTTAATATTTGTCAACATTGAAACTTCTAAGAACTTGAAATATATAAGATTCAGAAAGTGTTCCAAAATTAATTTATGTTTTTTGTGTGTGTTGTAGTTGTTAAAATTACCACAAATTAATATGCTAAGTAGTTTTGGTACACATTCTTGAATCAGTGTTATTTTAGTATCATTGATATACTTTCATAGTTTTTATTAATATTTTTAATTGGTTTTTATTTTTATATTTTCCATTGTAATTTTAGTAAAATTTTCTGTAATTTGATTGTTTTTGTCATTTTTATTAGTTTTTTTTATGTCTATATAGTTTATATTCCTTTTTATTACAATTTTAGTTATTTTAGGTCATGAAATTAACCAAAATGAGAAACAAGCTGAAATTATATATATATATATAAATTATTGGCACTGATAACATTTTCTCAACTCAACATCCATTCTGCACTCTAGATATCGGCCATACTTCAAGGCTTCACTACTAAAGTCATGATTATTAGAAGTTGAAACGACTGCAGCTCGAGCTCATTTCTCCACATGTGCACTTTCACACTGAGCAACAGGTGTCCGTGTGGGTGTGAGACAGAGAAAGTTGTTGGCCCTTTAAAACTTTAAACGTCCTTCCCTGTCTCCTCTCTGCTCCCAAAACTCAGAACAAAAGATCCGCTTTTCAGTTGTGTGGTTTCCCCCCCAACCCCCCGTTACCACGGCGACTGTGCTCTCATGCAATTCTCTGAAATGGCTCACTATGGAGACAAACCCCCCCAATACTAAGCTTTTGTCTTTCTCTCCCTCCCCCCTCCTCCCCCCTCGTCTTTTCCGCTCCTCGAATCCGAACTCTCCCTCCCCCAATTCTCACAACTGGCTGGAAGGAGCAGCCCAGCTGAGATGACCTAAAACGTTACATTTAAATCATTGCAATGCTACGATTACAGGTTAAAAAGTAAAAGTGACGAATTAGTGCTTTTCAAGAAGCAAATTGTGGGATTCTTCACATGGTGGATCTACTCTAAACTGCATTACTCTAAAGTTCAAGTCTCGTTAAAGTTTGAATGAATGCTCTGTTCATGATCCTCGTTCTGCACCCCCATCCTCCCAAAGGTCAAAGGGCAACTCAAACTCAGCATAATTTTGGAGAACTTCATCTCCAACCTTGCATAGTTTCATAGTGTTTGAATGGGTTGAGGACTCGTCTGCAGGTTAAAGGGATAGTTCACCCAAAAATGAAAATTAGCCCATGATTTATTCACCCTCAAGTCATCCTAGGTGTATATGACATTCTTCTTTCAGACGAATACAATCAGAGTTATATTAAAAAATGTCCTGGCTCTTCCAAGCTTTATAATGGCAGTGAATGGCCGTTTCTGTTTTGAAGTCCATAAAAGTGCATCTATCCATGATAAAAGTGCATCTATCCATCATAAAAGTGCATCCATCTATCATAAAAGTGCATCCATCCATCATAAAAGTGCATCCATCCATCATAAAAGTGCATCTATCCATCATAAAAGTGCATCTATCCATCATAAAAGTGCATCTATCCATGATAAAAGTGCATCTATCCATCATAAAAGTGCATCCATCTATCATAAAAGTGCATCCATCCATCATAAAAGTGCATCTATCCATCATAAAAGTGCATCTATCCATCATAAAAGTGCATCTATCCATGATAAAAGTGCATCTATCCATCATAAAAGTGCATCCATCCATCATAAAAGTGCATCTATCCATCATAAAAGTGCATCTATCCATCATAAAAATGCACTTTTATGGACTTCAAAACATAAACGGCCATTCACTGCCATTATAAAGCTTGGAAGAGCCAGGACATTTTTTAAATATAACTCTTGATTTTATACACCATATACACTTAGGATGACTTGAGGGTGAGTAAATCATGGGCTAATTTTCATTTTTGGGTGAACTATCCCTTTAATGCTCAGAAATGACCATGTAAAGATTTCTTAATCTTTTCAGCAATTTCATTGTTGCATTATATATCACTTCTATATCTTCACCTTCACTGCCGGTCGGATCCGTGTTGACTGACGGCTGCGCCATCCAATCCCCTCTCAGCTCGTAGCGAAACGCTGCGATGCGTCTGCTGATGTCTTGGTGAGGCGTTGCTTGCAGGAATAGGGCTGTTCGTTCCCCAGGCATGGCACTGAAGCAGCGCACCTGGACCGGGCCGGGCGTCTCGGATGTCTCGTCTCCCACCAGAAGCTCCAGGACCCCGTCTCTCTCCAGGTAAAGCTGAGCTCCACCCCAGTGCTGGTCCGGCTTGACGCAGGCCGACACCGGGCTCCTGCTGGACTCTCCTGGGACCATGGCGCTCCACGGCAGACGGGGCGAGAGTGTGAGACGCAGCGCTCCAGCGGGGTAAAGCCACTCCACCGAACCCTCCGCACACCTCAACCAAACCTGCTCCACGTTCTTCACCGCCTGAGAGAGACCACTGCAGAGATGCAAACCAGAGGTTAACCAGAGCAACACCAAAACACTCTGAGTCCTTCATCCACATTAAATATGGTGCAAGCATACAACTATTATAAAAGTAAAATTACTTTTTCTCATTTTTGGGTAAACCATCCCTTTAAGTTCTCTATCTGACTGTCAAATTATTTTGAACTGTCCACAAAACAAGTAAATGCATCAAGATTTATTTATTTATATCTTGTTTATTTTTTGCTCCTCTTATAACATAATGGATAGCAAGGTCTATACTCAGCCCCACATTTACAGGCTATATACACAACTTAATCTTTCTCCATTGGGAAAACACACTATATATATGCGCATATATATACAATCAGAGTTTGGAAAGAGGTCTGAAAAGTTGAGTCATAATTCTGATATCTTCTGATGTTTTCCCTGTATTGTGTTGCTGTAAGAATACCCGTGCCTCACCACAAGCAGTTCAATTTACAATTTGTCACTGACTTTTTATGCACATGACAAATAAACTTGAAACTTGAAGCTTGGATTTGTCCAGTGGGTATTGAAGTTACAGGGAAAGTTCAACGCCTCCTACTGGTTACTTTCACTGCAGTCTTTTAAACTTACCGCACTAATAGAAACAGACGTTGCAACTCTCATATCACATTTCCTATTACATTTTTTTATTTCTTCCTTATATTTTATAAATTAAGTGCTCAATTTACCCTTTTTGCGCACATTTACCCTTGCCATTTGCACAAAATGATAATCCACAAACTATCCTTAGATAGATAGATAGATAGATAGATAGATAGATAGATAGATAGATAGATAGATTTAATGCACTTACATTATTTTACTATTATACAAAATATTTTGCTAATGGTTACTATTATAAATATTTGCATGCTTTTTGTACTCTTAAAATTGCACAGAAATCATGCAAGCTATCAGGAAAAATCAATGCATTCCAGAAAAAAGCGTAAAAATATTCTCAGTGAATTAAAAACCAGCAGAAAACATGTAACTCTGTGTTGATGAAGTTTACCTTCCCCTCCAGCTGCACTGGTCTTCGGAGTAACTGGCCGTCGTGAAGCCCGTGAGAAATGAAATCCAAAGCGCAAAATCCATAAAGCCCCAAACCTCCATCACTGCGCAGAGACGCTGCGGTTATCCAGAGGCGCGTGCGTCAACTCCTTCTCTTCGCTGCTTTTACAAAGTTATATTTAAACACAACAAAAAACTATTGATTCCATACTGTTGTTTGATGTAAAAGACCTGTCCAAACTAAACTTTCCCTCTCTTTCTGCAGATCAGTCCGTACGACTTGAGCAGTGAGCTGACTGACAATGCGCGTGCACAACTGCTGACTGACTGACTGAGTTCCAGCGCAAGAGTTTGAGAACGGGACTAAACTTTAAGCCCCGCCCACACCAGCAGGAGGAGGCGTGGCTTCACCGCAGTTAAAGTCCAATGAATGGCATCTCGTCTATTCACACTGGGTAAAGGATTACGACAGAAGAATATTTAATCAGCTTCTTCTGAATGTAGGCTATGTGAAGGATTTTGAAACATAACACGGGGTTGGCAGTAGCACTGAATCATTTTAGCGAATCATTTGGTTCGTGCGGTTTGTTCAATGAACCGATTAAATGATTCACCAATTCTTTTTCGCCATATCCCTAGATATAATTTTTTTTTATCACTGTTTTAAAATTCCGTTGAATTTGTGTTGTTTATTGTTTCTAAATGATATTAACGGCAAAATTAACGGTAGTATTTTCCCAATATGATTAATATTTAATCAAGAATGTTAATTGTTAATACTAAGTCAGTCATTTGCAAACAAATGCTTGTCTATTCCAACAGAATCGTTTTTATAGTCGGTTAAAAAAAAATGTTATTGTCAAATCAGTAGTTTTTCCTCACATTTTGTGTTTCCTCTCCAGCTTTAAATTCCCCATAAAATCAAAATTGAAGGTTTTTTTGTGCTTTTATTATGAATATGTTAGCCTTTTGTTATCTATAAGCTAGTGTGCTCCAAAACAATGACAAAATTCACATTTAGAAGTTCTAAGCATTCAAAAACAGTCTCTCTTCCGCCAATATGGATCAATGATTTTTATGACATCATTCTGCACTTCAGCTTCTCATCAGATTTTCTGTCCAATCAAATGCTGTCTAGAATCAGAAGCTCCGCCCCCTACATTATAAATAGACTATGATGCTGCTGCTGCTGAAATCGGTCACTTGTTCACAATTACTATTTTCTACATGATGAATGGCACATTGTCCACTATATAGGGGATAGGGAACGATTCAGACCATGTAAATATGTTTGCCATTGGGGCGAATGAAGTCTGGTTTCACGTTAGCGTCAAGCAACGTTAACAGAGCGGATCATATGCGCGAGTCGGCGCAGACCACGAAACAAATCGAATACATTTGAATTCTGCACAGAATGCTATATTTTAAAGTGTTATGGAAGAGATTAGGAGGAAACTTTGGCTTTACCGAGCTCAACGGCTCTGGCCGAGCTGTGATATATAAACATAACACTATTGGCTATTTTAAAAAAAATGGGAGGAGCTGTTCAATATGTCCCTGTTTCAGTGGAAATTACGTCAACACATTGAATAATGCTACGCATTTCAAGGCACTTCAGTGGGACTAAGAGCGAAATGCAAGAAGCCTTTCAGTTTGATTTAACACGGTTAACGGCTTTACATTACCATGTAGTTAAAAGTTCGATTGTAATGCAATCGATCTTAATTATAATATTCATTGTAATCTAATTAAGATGGCTGGAAGTTGATTCATTTCTCTTAGTCTAAAAACAAGATACAAAGTGCTTGAAAACTGAATAGAAAACTGCAAGATCTGTAGAAGCTGGAATCAGCTGAACGCATGATAATCCACTCTAATGTTACGACTTAAACTTCTGGAGAGAGGTAGAGAAGAGGGGGATGGCTGGGTTGGTCGGGGGTAAATGAAGCGCTCTGCGTGACGCCTGCCCTCTCTGTGGCCCATGCTGAGGGACTCTTTCATCTTACTGCATTATAAGCAAATCAAATATTCTTTTGTATCACCACTGCAATCTATCTTTATGGATAGTGTGCATGTGTGTGTACGCGAGTGTGTGCCTTTGATGTGGTTATGACAGGACCTTTGACATATTCAAAGCCTCATGTCCAGTAGCCCTGCTGAGGTGTGTATATAGTGTGTGTGTTTTGTGTTCCCTGCTGATCTGCTGTGTATAAACTGAGGCTTTTGTTCTCTAGTGGCCACTTCAAAGAATAGACACATGAAAGCTAACGTGAACGTGCATGCATGTGTGCATCTGTATGTTTAGCAAGAGTTTTTGATCATTATAGTCTCGGTTTCCAATATTTGCACACATAAATCTTTTGCAAACTAAGAAATATGATGCTCTGATTATCAGTGGAATAGTGAAATACAACTTAACTGTGATCATATTTGGATTGATGTTGATGCATTATATATTTTATGTTATCATAGCTTTTTAAGGATGGTTTGATTTTTGAGAGAACTCACTGGCAACATTTACAACAATACAAAAAGTCAAGCGATCGATCACTCAAATCCCTCAACAAATCAGCTTTAGACTTTATTTAAACTCTAAATGCTCTGTCTTGATCCTTAATATGATTGGTCTGTGTTATCACTCTCATTCAAGCATGTTCCTCAAGTCCGATTATTGGTTTGTGTGTGTGTGTTTGGGGGTGCAATAGTGTTGGTCTCCTCAGATCTTGATCCAGCTGTGTTTGCAGTCGCACACACACACACACACACTCACATGAGAAAGAGCAATGAGAACAACAGTGTCATTTTTCACAGCTCTCTCATAGGGGTTTGCCGGCAAATACAGCACTGTGTGTGTTTCCTCAATGAAGGCACTTCTTACGCTGCTATAATGGAAAGATTAAAGGACACGGAGAGACAGTGAGATTGAGAGAAGGGTCATATATATATATAGTAGAAAGGGCAGAAAGATTCTGTTTATAGTTTCACTTCCATTGTGTGTAAAGTTACAAAGGCTTCAACTTTTTAGGCTTAAAAGTTTGTCTAGCCTATATGTTTTATGCCAAGAACATTTTTAATTCTTTTGTTGAAAACCATAACACTGTACAACTTTATGTGATGCGTTTTGGCTTATGGGTAACTTTATTACTGTACAGAATTGTACGTACAGTATATATGCTAATATATTAAAAGTTTGGGTCAATAAGATTTATTAATGTTTTTGAAAGACGTTTCTTTACTCTTATGCTCAACAAGACTGCCTTTATTTGACCAAAATACAGTAATATTGTGAAATATTATTACAATCATTGTAATAATATTTCACAATATTACTGTATTTTGGTCAAATAAAGGTAAATAACAGTTTTTTATGTGTATACATTGTAATTTATTCCTGTGATCAAAGTTGAATTTTCAGCATCATTGCTCCAGTTTTCAGTGTCACATGATCCTTCAGAAATCATTCTAATATGCTGTTACTTGGGCGTTGCTATGCAGATGCTAAAGTGTGTTAATTTGTGGTTGCTAGGGTGTTCTGGGTGGTTGCTAGGTATAGTTGCCTCTCCTTCAGTGTTAGCCAATGTGTTTTTTCCCCACTGTTTTCTCATGTCCCAGATTGCTTGCATTAACATTTATGCATTTGCATCTGAGGTTTAATACTTGATGTAAGCAGTTGCTTTGAAATCACTAAATGTAATATGAGCAATTGTAAAAGTGATCTTTGACTAAATATGGATATAGATTTCTCTCAGGACATTTCTTAGTCTGAAAAGCACATTTAGATGTGATTGTGTGATAGATAGTGTGTTTGAGAACTTCAAACACTGCTTTTTGATTCGGGAAAATGAGTGAGTGTGTAAACAAGAGCTCGGGAGAGACGAGAAGGCCAAACTTCCGTACACACAACCGACACTAAACACACACACTCACACTAACACATGTGTAATAGTGTACTTTCACAGAGACACACCACAGCTGTGCGCTCACGTTTCTTTACTCTCTTTCCTCTTAAATGTTGTAAGAATGTTTAATCTCACTTTAGCACATCGCTGTCAATCATGAAGAAACTATTTCACACACAGCTGCAGGACATCCACTGGTTTTACACAACATTTAATATTACAGTCCTTATATGAAATCCAGCTTAAAAAAGGAAACAACTTATTATAAATAAATAATAAATAAACTTGATTTATTTAGATTTATTACTGCTTTGACACTGGATGAAAATTCCCATAACCTTTGTTGGTAACACTTTATTTTACAGTGTCCTTGTTACATATGTTACATGTACTTACCGTAGTAATAACAGTAAATTATGCATAATTACATGCAACTGACCCTTAACCAAATCCTACTCTAACCCTATAGTAAGTACATGTAGTTGATTAATATTACTCAATACTTACATGTATAATTACACTGTAACAATGACACCTTAAAATAAAGTGTAACCCCATTGTTAAATAATAGTTTAGAACTATATTAATCCTAATTATAATAATAATAAAATCAACAACAATTCCTCTGCCTGGTAATGTAGCAACTTGGTGCAACCAATCAGAATTTAGAGTCTGAAAAATGTGTTTTATAATGTATTTTTGGGTAGTAATTGAAGTACACTGCCATGCAAAAAGTTTGGGGTCAGCACGATTATAAATGTTTGTAAAGCTGCATTCATTTGATAAAAATACAGTAATATTATTCAAATTACTGTTTTCTATTGTAATATATTTTAAAATGTAATTTATTTCTTTGATCAAAGCTGAATTTTCAGCATCATTACTCCAGTCTTCAGTGTCACATGATCCTTCACAAATCACTATAATATGATGATTTGATCCTCAAGAAACATTTCTTATCATTATCAATGTTAAAAACAGTTGTTCTGCTTCATATTTGTTGTGGAAAACGTGATACATTTTCTCAGCATTCTTTGATGAATTCACTTAAACACATTTACATGAAATAGAAAACTTTTGAAACATCATAAATATATTTACTACACAATTTAATGCATCCTTGCTGAATTTTAAACAGCATTTCTTGCACCCATTTATTTTTCATCACGCAAACAAAATATGAGGGAAAAACTCCTCGGATCTTTCTTCAGTTTAGTTCTGTGTCTCATCATTCCCTCCATCTCCCCCATGTCTCTAAAGCTGTATTTCTGCATTTCATCAGTTTAAGTGTGTCCACCCATCCTCCCATCCTCTATCCCTCCCCCCTCCAGCATTCACTCATTTTCTTCTTCATTGACTCAGACGGATATATCTCTGCTCTCTCTCTCTCCGCGTCCCTCCCTCAGTCTGGACTCTTCTCTCTCATTGTGTGTCGGTTCACATTAAGCATGATTAGCTCACACCCTCTCGCACACACGTTCACACAGCCGTATTCAGGGACAATGAACGCATGCCATTTGACCCGCATCTCCTCCCCCTGCCGTCAGCGCCGCCGTCTAAAATATCTTCAGTCTTTTGAGAGAAAAGTCAGTCAGGATTCTTTACACAAGCCGCATCAGCAAGACGCCACAAATGATCTTTTCAACATCTCCTGAACACATGAGATTTTTTGCATAAGTGTCCTGCTGAGCAAAAGACCCTAGTGATGTATCTCATTTAGAGTTTCAGAAGAGATCTCAATGATATGCTCAGATTTTCCAAGATCCCAAAATGTGCAATTGAAAAATGTTCAATATGAGCCCAAACATTTTACACCAAATGCTGCTGTTTTTGTACCGTCATGTATGGCTATATAGAGAGCGCACGATTAAATCCAGTTTTTATTAAATCCACAATGGAAAACTCAGGAGATCGTAGGAGAAAACTACTCTGGAAATCCAGAGTTTTCGCGAGAGCACAAGTTGAATTTGCTCAGCGAGTTTACTCTGGCGTCGAGTAATGATGCTCATTAAATATGCCCTTGAATCCGAGAAGCACCAATCACATCGGGTTATCTGATATAGGCGGGCCAGAGGCGAGCTAAACAGAAGACGACAGCGCTGTGACGTCGAAGTCATTAGTAAACATTGCAAGATGGCTATGGATGAACACCAGTTGTTTGAAACGGCTTTGGCCGCTACAATGAACGAGTTAGACTTGGCTTTTTATCTAAAAGAGGAACAGAAGACGCCGCTCGAATCCTTCCTTTGCAAGAAGGATGTTTTTGCTGTCTAGTCTAGAGTCTAATCTACCAGTTAGCTCTGCTGGTAGCTAAGCGTATGGCTTGTTGTGATTGGTCGTAGTGTTATCCAATTGCGTGCAGTGAGATTTTCAAATGCATGCTTGGTGCCGCCCCTCGAGCTGGCCGATTTTCATTAGTCGACGCCAGACCATTAATCTTTCAGATTTAGGTCTGGATTTCCAGGTTAGGAGAAAACGTGAACACAAACACTTTTAACATAGATAGATGATAACGGACAAACAAACTGAAGAAACTCAGGGCTTAAATACATGAGAGTAATCAAGATAAAGTGGAACAGGTGTGTAGAACTAATTAACAACCAAGTAAATGAACTAGTGCTGTGCGATTTTGTCAGTCCTATAAGATCATTATAAATCACACTGTACAACATGTATGCAGACTGTACGATGATGACACCTACTGAATACGACGCAAGTTAGAAGAATAAAACATCATCAGTGTGTGAGTGGTAAACTAATACATCAAGATGAATCACACTTTGGCGATTGTGGTTTTTGTGCGCTGAAAAAAGAGGAGGGAGTGAAAGAGGAGAATATGGACGCGGTTGTTATAGGGAAAAGAGGCCAACTTGGGATGCAATTTTGTAAATGGAGCTTGAGGTGTAAGTAGTTTTAAGTTTAAGCGCCAGTTCATGTTGCATTTTGATTGGCTAGTCAGTAGATGTTAGCCTGGGAAAACCCAGACAACTTCCTGCAAATTTAGATTTGCTCTGCAAGTAGTCTGGCAAAGAGCTCATTCAAGCCCATTTCTAATCCGTCGAAATCGCGGCACCAATCAGAAACGTTGGGGCGGGCTTTACATAATGACGATCACTCTGATTGGTTTTAGGTCTATCCAATTGCGCCCAGAGGCATTTGAGTGACGTCCGTTGGTGAAGCGTACCAACTTTTAAATGCATTATTATATTCAAATTGCAAACACATGAGGACAGTCTCCATGAAAGACCCACTGGCAGATGAACGTGCTACTACATTTCTCTCCAAAACGGTTGGAAATTAAATTAGATTTAATAGAGGATTTTAACTGTGACATGATGATTGACAGGGCAGTTTTCGTGACAGGATGCACGCGACAGATCCGTCCGATAAAGATGACGAAGTAGTATGTCCCAAAGCTTGCCTACTTTTTTGCTACACATTCAAAAGTAAATACCTTTTCTTCACAAAAAGAGTACATACTTTTATGGCGTAGTGTAACTTAGGCGAATTGGGACACAGCATATAGCTTTACACAACGATGATCGCTCTGATTGGTTTTAGGTCTATCCAATTGCGCCCAGAGGCATTTGAGCGACGTCCGTTGGTGACGCCCCTTTGGAAATGAGTTATTAATGAAGCTTTGCCAGACCATAACTCAGTTACTACTGAGAATGATCTGGTTTTAACAAGGCTAAGTAGATGTAGGTTGTAGCAGCAAACACACTGAGATGATCGTGCTGAATTTATGCTCTCAGTAAATTATCGCAGACTATCTTTGGTCGGAAGACCGTGACAAATCTCTCACTGTATGACGTAGGACCAGCGTTTAGGAGCCATGATCACAGAAATCGACACGATTGGTCATCTTTCGTCTGGGAGTGCACAAAATCCTACAATGTGTACCGGGCACAAGGAACACAGGCAAACAGAAACAGGGAAAACAGAACCAAAACACACTGAAACTAAACCAAAACAGAGCATTGAGTTACATGTACACTCTCAGAAATAAATTCAATTTTTTGGCATTTATGGTTCCATAAAGAACCTTAAACATCCATGGAACCTTTACATTCTTTATAGTGGAAAAAAGTTTCTGTATATTTAACAAAAAAAATCCTCTTCACAATACGAATGAAAATGGTTCTTTAATGCCATCGCTGAGAATGCTTTAGCTTTCGTGATTTTTATTTTCAAGAGTGTATCTTTATAATCTTACTGTATGTTATTCAATTGACTCATTCGTGTCTGTTCTTATGTCTCCATTAGGAGAAACATCTAAGACCAAGAGACCTAAATGAAACTGAGGACTACATTAAGTCTTCTGAGCTGAGAGAGAGCAACTTCCTCCTGGTAATGAAGCTTTGAAATGAGTACTTTTGCCCAGTAAACTTTCTTGTGCTTTTTAAATAATGTAAGAAGATGCATTTCTATTATATGTGAGTGTTTTTTTGTTTGTTTTGTTTTAGCCATTATCAGGACCTTTTATTGCAAAGACTTCCTTGCAAGTTGGTGGTCTTTTCACACAAGCAGAGCAGAAATAAAACATAAGGTGTTGCATAAGCTGTAAAGGACCTCTGTGAAACCAGTTTTTGCTCCATACATCCGTCAATCAATCACATTTATTTCTAAAGCACATTTAAAAACAACATATGCTGGCCAAAGTGCTTTACATGCCAGGACCTAACAATGAGGCCAAGTACAGAACAAATGCATACATATATTACACAGATTAAACAGTGAAAAGAGATTTTTAAGTGAGATTCAAAAGCCTCAAGAAAGACTGGTACAGAATCTAATATACTGTAGATGATTCCTCAGATCATGTGTTGTTGAGAACTGTGCTGTAACTTTAAGTGACCAGATGCACCACTTTCACCTACTGAACCATAAAACATAAAACATAAAAAATTAAAAAATAAAACACACACACATTAAAGGAGATCACAGAGATCTTGAGTGTTTACCAAGCAACCACCCAGAACATCTTAGCAACTGCATAGCAACACCCTGGTAACAAGCAAACATTCTGTTTTTCATTCTACACTGAAAACTGTTACTTTGAAACAATTTTCACTTCCGATATTGCTTGTGAATTTCACAAATAATTACAAAGAAATGAGATTGAATTAAACATGAAATTTTGAAGTAGAAAGACGGAAATATAATTTTCATGTAAAACATTTTTTTTTTACAGTGTAGTTCATCAGACGTGGTTTTGTAAATGAAGGCGACATGCTTAAGACAATCATTTATTTGATTTAGTCACAGCCTGATCCTGAGCCTCATTATTGTGCCGCCATTTCTTCTCAATCCAGCCAAATATTTTTCCACCAAATTGACCAACAAAACTGGTGTGTGTGTGTGTGTGTGTGTGTGTGCATATGTGTTTTCTAATGGAGCGCCTCATTTTTGTGACGGAGGTCAGCGAGGGTCTGATGTTTGTGATGGTAATGCGTATGGAAGGGGTTCGGATACAAAGACGAGACGCTGAAAGAGTCAGTCAGAGTCATTTCAAACCCAAAAGACCATTTTACCGCCATTTCTGAGTTCCTGAGGAATTCAGGAATAGATTGCCCGGGATTCCCTGGGGATTTGAGTGTGTTTGTGTTTGAGTTGATCAATAATAGCACAAAAGAGCTGGCCGGGCAAAACGCATGAGCTGAGATTGAACGAAAGAAACGAGGGGATGCAATGTGAAGTGCAGGAGGACAAACCTTGTTTTTGAGAGAATGCGATTTTACAAGAATTACACTCGCTCACGATAGGTAATGGTAGCATGTCACGATTTAATGACAGTGCAATTGAGTGTCTCTGAAAAGCTGCCCTTTGACCTCCTGCCTTGACCCCGACTGACCCCTGAGTCTGTGTTGTCAGAGATCATTAGTCAGACACACACTCACACACACACACACTGGCCGACTTGCACAAAGATCACTTGTCAGTGCGTTTCATTTATCTAATTATCAGCCAATCAGAAAACACATTCTGCCGCATTTTTTGAAGATGTGAAAGAGCCTCACACACACACACACACACACACACACACACACACACACACACACACACACACACACACACACACACACACACACACACACACACACACACACACACACACACACACACACACACACACACACACTCCTACACACTCCCGGCTCTGTTTGGGTTGGAATGAATGTGTTTTGAGGACAGAAGAGGAATATAAACAGTCCTTTGCTCAAAGACACAATCAACACCATCCCACGCTAATTCTTTTTTTCAGTTACTAAATTAACCAAAAGTTACCAGTTTTATAGTGCTGATGTTGCTTTTTCATATAGCTCGAGAAACTCAAGAAACTTCCTTTACAGTCCCTGGATAAATCTAGACTCAAATGAGTCAATTGTTATTTTATTTTATTTTATTTTATTTTATTTTTTTTTATTTTTTTATTTTTTTTATTTTTTTTATTTTATTTGTTGTTTATGGTTTGTTTACTGTGTTTTTGTTTTATTAATTAGCTTTGTTTTATTATTTTGTTTTAGTTTTGTGCTTTATCTAATTTTTTTGTTCGTAATTTTGTATGCCTGTCTTATTTTGTTATTTTGTTTTGTTTGTATGCATGTTTATTTTATTTATTTATTTATTTATTTATTAAGGTCTTTTGTACATCTGTGTGCATGTCTATTTTATTTTGTTTTATACTTTTTTGTACTCTTTGGGTACTTTGGGTTTTGCATTTTATATGCCTGTCTATTTATTTATTTTTTATGTACTTTGTTTTGTACGTTTGTATGTCTGTCTATTTTATTTCATTTTATTCTTAAATTTTCTCAATTTCTCTATACTTTCTCCTCTTTTTTGCACTATAAAGCAACCTGTTCTTGGAGAACAAGTATAGTTTCAAAAGGAATAGATGTTCATTTAAGACCAATTACCAGGACGGCGTTTAAGCTCTTCAAAGGAGCTTCATCAATGGTGTTGAGTTACAGACCGAGACTCATATAATGTAGCAGAGAGAGACGGACGGGCGACTGTAACACTGAATATCTCCGTCACAAAACCACTTCACAGTTGCTTCTCTGAGAGAAATGTCTAACAGCAAGTTGATTTTGAGATATACAAGTAATTTATCTTGAATGTCCCGTATTTTCGTCTTCAGTCCTTTGGATTTAAACTCACATCAGTTTCACTTTCCAATTCCGTAAGGAATATTTAAATTGTTTCATATTTAGATTATTAGTTTCAACTTTATCTGACAGATGCTCACACTGAAGATTTTATCATGGCTGTGAGATTGTGGGCAACCAAAACAATTGTGTGAATTTTGATTCTTAAAATATTTAATGAACATTACTTCACTGATTGAGAATGCTGGCTTATCGGCTCATCAGTGTATTTTAATTAAAAGGATTTAAGCAGTCTCAAAATTATAATATCTGACACTTTTCTGAACACTCTTTTTGTGTTTATTTGTGTTTATTAATACTCTTCGTTTTATTTATTGTGAAATATTATTACAATTTAAAATAATTGTTTTTCTTTGCAGCTGCTGTAAATTTAGCTTTGATCACAGGAATAAATTACATTTACCTTATTCAAATCGAAAACATTTATTTTAAATTGTAATAATATTCCATAATATTGCTGTTTTGACTGCATTTTTAATCAAACAAATGAAGCCTTCTTTCAAAAACATTTAATAGAAAAAAAAAAAATGTATTACAAACTTTTGATCGGCAGTGTATTTTTCCCTCCATGATGTCATTAAATGAAGATTAAAATGTTGAGATGATACTAATGAATGTCCTGACAGCTGGAGAGCAGTCAGTGATAAAGTTTGACAGCGAGAACAACAGAGAATATCAGATGTTCGGCTCTTTTGAACCCTCGTTTTCTGCCTGTTATTCCTTCATTCGGCCTGTGTTGTGTGACTGACTGACTCTTTTGTCATTGATACATTGTAAATCAGTACATTTTGGAGGGAAACCGATAGCACATCTGTGGCACACACACACACTGCGCCCTTAGGGTCAAACCCCTGTCTGGCCAGACACAACAGTGTGTGTGTGTGTTTATAAGGGTGTGTTTTGTGTTTCTGACTCGACAAGAAGTTCCCTCCAAAATGTCTATTCTCATTCATCGGCCCAGCCGCCTCCCTCAGGGACTAAACACACACACACACACACACCTCCTTTAGACGACTGTGTGTGTGTGTGTGTGTGTGTGTGTGTGTGTGTGTGTGTGTTTAGCCTCACAGGGGCTCACCGCTGCAGACACAGCAGGGGAGAGATGCTACCGCCACTCTTTCTGAAAACACCTCTGAAAAGATTGCAAACTGAAAGAGAGCTTCTTTTGTCACATTTACAATGTACAAGAGTGGAAGCTCAATTGACCTGACTAGCTTGTGTTGTGTGGATTGTTTGCTATAAACAGCTGATACACAAATAAATCAGGAAGTGTATTGAAATGATGTCCTGTCCAGGTCTAGAAGGTTTTTTTTTATTATTAACTGAACGTAGATCTGCCTTGATCACCCCAATCACAAATAATGTTCTTGCTCGACCAACTAACACAGCTGAAGTTGACATGCATTAGTTTTAAAATGCATGCACAATCCTATTATAATTGCATAGATATATTCATTTTGTCAAATATTTGGAATAATTAACATTTATGCTCACCAAGGCTGCATTTATTTGATAATTCCAGTCTTCAGTGTCACATGATCCTTCAGAAATCATTCTAATGTGCTGTATATATATATATATACTATACTGTATATATATATATATAAAGATATATATAGATATATCAACTACTTTATTATTAATTTAACCTGTGTTTTAACTTTAAGACATCACTTGTCTTGAAAAGGTCTTGGCACTTGTTTTGAATGTTCTTATTGGTTCTCAAGCTTTAGCTTTAGAAATTGAGGTGTTACCAATTATTAATTCTCTGTGTGCAGATGCATCAAACCCCTTAAGTTAAGAAATCCTTATATTGTGTATTGTGACTAAGGGTATAAAATGAAGGGGTTTGTTGCATCCGGCTGCTTATTAATTGTCACTTTTACAATATATACACAATTGTGTTTAGTTCTTTCGTTATTCAGGTACTTTAGGTCGGTGTTTCTGTTTCTGGTTTCTTTAAAACACTAGATGTTTACTCAAGAACAAGAGAATAAATATTACTTATGGAATTGGAAAGTGACATCAGAATGTGAAACATCTATGGCTCTAATTGGAACCTTTAATTGGAATTTCATCCCTCTCTCTCTCTCTCTCACTCTCTCTCTCTCTCTCTCTCTCTCTCTCTCTCTCTCTCTCTCTCTCTCTCTCTCTCTCTCTCTCTCTCTCTCTCTCTCTCTCTCTCTCTCTCTCTCTCCTCTCTCTCTCTCTCTCTCTCTCTCTCTCTCTCTCTCTCTCTCTCTCTCTGTATGTGTGTGTGTGTGTGTGTGTGTGTGTGTGTGTGTGTGTGTGTGTTGGGTGATGGGCTCATGTTTTAGAGGGAATTCCCTTCCCTCCTTATTGTGAATGAATCCTGCTATCTTTGTGTTCGGTGTGTTTATGTGTGTGTTTGGTATAATTATATAGTTAAAGTATAATTATACTTACACAGTGTGATTTAATTCTAATATTGTTCTAATTATATGATTGCATGCATGTGTTGGGGAAATTTTTTTTCATTGTGCATTCATTTCATTGTGCTTAACTTTTTTAAAAGCAAAAAAAAAAAAAAGTTGTGTAAATGATTAGTTGTAGGTATTTTCACACATCAATTTTAATCCTCAGGGTCTAGGGTTTGTTCAAATCACTAACCCTAATTGTGAACACTAACAAAAGGGATGCTTGTCTTAGCAAGCTTCACTAATAAACCAACGTGAGCGCTCGATCAGTGTGACTGAAAGCGTCTCCCCAGGGCAGGGAGTTTTTATACTCCTCCTTAAACAGGAAACATTAATTAGAGGGTGTGTGTGACCTTTGACTCCACAGCTGAGGGCAAAAGTGACCCCTCGCTAGTACAGGAAGGAAAAACTCATGCCAGAACGCTCACAAAAACACACATGACTGAGAGCTGGATGCATTTGAACACACTGTCCTTCAGTCAATGGAGATTGAAGTGAATTAACCCTTTGATTTGATGAAACACTCTGATACTTGAATGAGTGTCAATGAATGAGCCGTTCGTCACATTCTGTCAGGCTGCCAAGCGCGCACGCGCGCACACACACACACACAAACACACACACACACACACACACACACACACACACACACACACACACACACACACACACACACACACACACACACACACACACACACACACACACACACACACACACACACACACACACACACACACACACACACACACACAGTCTTTTGTGTGTCCTGCTCAGTGAAGTGGCACCTCTTGTTGAGATTAGCAGGATTACCTGAAGCTGTGCCAAACGGACAGAAACAGACTTTTCTCTTTCCTTCCTCCAGTTTTCAAGGAAACAGTCTGTGTGCAAAAGTTCAAAAGTATGAATACGCCAGGGTTTGGGAGCTTATTGTGTGTGGTTTTACTTGGGGCAGTGTTGGGGAAAGTTACTTTTAAAAGTAATGCGTTACAATATTTCGCATTACTCCCTAAAAAAAGTAATTTATAGTTAATTTTTATGGAAAGTAATCTGTTAAGTTATGTGTTGCTTTTTCCTCTTCTGAGCTATGCATTGTTGTTAAGTTTGTTTTTTAATAGCAGCAACCAAAAAAGTTACATTTTTGGCAAATGTAAAGACCCTTTCACACTAAAAGTGAACTGAATAAGCCTCAGGCTGAAGAAAATGCAAATTCACAAAGTTCAACACTCTTCAGCAATAAAAACAAAAAATGAAACTAAAGTCACTTTTGCTTATTTGTATGGCTGAATTGGATAATCGAAGGTCAGCAGCAAAGACATTAATAAAGTGAGATTAAATACATAAAGTATATTTGTGTAATTTAACATTTAATTTTTGCAGGTTTGCATAATATTCTGATTTTGCTATATAAGTTTTTGAAATATTATGTGCTTTTGTTATTTTTTATTAGTTTTCCTTAAATATGTCTATAGCTTCATCTTATTCAAAACTTATTTCAGTTAGTCGCCAGTTAGTTCTAATTTTCATTTTCATTTAAGTTCATCTAAAATGTATATTTATTTCAATTACAGAACATGATTTTCAATATTTTTTAGTTTTAGTTAGAAAGTGTTAATTACCTAAACAACAGCTTGCCAAGTGTTGAGATGATTTAGTTGAGAGATGTGACATTACATTACAAGAGAGATGTAATGTATGTATATGTGAATATCCATCATGGTGATGTTATAAATGTCTACTGTGTCCGTTCTTTTACTTGATTCTGCAAATCTGGAATTGAGGCCTTGCCGTTTTGGGGGATTTGCCGGGGATTGAACATCACAGCTGTGCAGATCACAATGACAGTGCGTGTCTATGTTTATGTGTGTGTTTGCTTATGGGATCAGAGTCTTAATCCTGCTGCTGAACTGGACACACATGATAACTGTTTTGTGCACAGAATCTTAATGTGATCTGTAGAGATGTGATTATAGAAATGCCATCTATTAAGTTTCTTTTCTTAAAGTGAAATGTGAATACATCATCCAGAATGCTCCATTTTTCTCAAGTCTTTTCAAAGGACTGAATTAGGCTTGGAGATTTAAGTTATGGTTTTTGACATTGATACTCTACCATAAACCACATTTTGCTCTTTGTCTTTCAGATCTTGGGCCAGTTTAAATGAAAGGAGAAGCCTGGAGTTCACTGAATCTTTTGAAAACCCTTTCGGACATCCTGGATGATTGGATTGATCAACACATAAGAGAAACAACACATGAGGGTTAACTTACATCCCAGGCTTTTTTACTCCTCTAATTTAAACAGTTCAGACTCATTAAAACAGTCTTGGGAATTCATACCTTCATATTTTTGCTACTTTTCAAACTAAGTGATTTACATCAATAGGCCTACACCGTATCTTCCTTTAGTTGTGGCATCAACCATCACAACCAGCACTGTAAGTAAACAATTTACAGTTTTAATCAATACTTGTGTGTATTTAGATACATTAATAGTTTAAATCATAACTAGTAAAAAGACAAATGAGTATTTCTATTTAATATTCTATCCTCTCAGAACGTGTTCAACACAATACATAATTTTAGATGTGCTGGAAATTTTTCTTTGGAAAAATTTACTAAATACGACACAATTGCCCTGTGGTGAATGTTTATAGTTTGTAGACAAATAAAGTAAACTACTGAGAGTGTGAAAAGTGTATTTTAAGAGATTTTTCCCTCTCAAAGGCCACCGGAAACGAGTGTTGTACTGTTGGTGGGTGAGCGCAGGTAAATCTGCAGCGCCCCCTACAGCACTGCAGGGGAATAACCAGGTGACTGAAAAAGAAACCATGAAAAAGGCGTTGAACACCCAATATCGAAGACCTGAAAACCCTCAAGTTTCAGAAATGTGCTTCTAATGGTTGTCATCTCGTGTGGATACAAATGAATGCTATAACATCACTGTATGAAACGCGATTGATATGTGATATTGGAAACTTTTAGAAATGTACACAGTCGCATAGAGTCACGCAGAGGCGTGTATAGATATTTAAAGTTATATATACTGTTGTAGCGTATATTTAAACCGTTTCATATGTGATACTTTCAGAAAATACATCTATTTGAGTTTTGGCAAATGCTGGACCGCTTCACTTCATGTGCACTAGAGGGCGCGATTGAGCTTTATTGTTCACAACCTGCATCAGGTAAGCAAGAGTGATGAATATTTACCTCAGGAAGGTTGTAAAGACTAATTATTATTATTCAGGGCTACTAAACAATACCATTAAAACCAAAGGGGGAAAACATTAGGCTGATAAAATGTTGTTGTACCACCTTTACATGTATTTTACATGTTAAATGTTCAGAAAATGAGTTTATGTTGTAGGCTAGGCTATATATACGCTATCTTATGTATTGCTATATTTATATATTTTATCCATATTTTCTGTCTTATTTAATGAAGAAGATGCCACAGCATTACGCTTTACTATGAAAGGTCCTTCCATACCAGATTATATTGTTCTCTGTTGTTGTGTTGTTGTTTTTTTCTTCAATTGGTTGACGATTCTTTGTAATTGAAATGTATTTATAGAGAATTGTAGTTTTTTTTCTTTTTTAGCGAAAATAATCGAATTAGTTTTGTTTTATCAATTTAAAACCACAAAGAGAAAAATTACGATTTATTTATTTATTATAATTGATTATTCTTTAGATTTTTTTTTTTTTAAACCGGTTTAAAGTTTGCTGTATTATGTTTACAATGTTTAAAATCAAATTTATTTTAATGTTTTTAACTATTTGCCTTGGCAAATGTCAAATCAGCTTTAGTTCTTTTACATTTGCTGTAGTTAATAATTGTTCTAAAGTTAAACATAATTGAGACATTAATCTTAACTGACTTTATTAAAATAAAAGTAAGAAAGTTTTTACTGATGCCAGATTCATAATAATAATAATAATCATGGATGTCACTGTGTTTCACCTGCACTTTGACTCTTGTGTTTGTGGCAGGTGACCTTTCAGGTGCATGTGTTGAAAGCGGGCGAGAGGGTCGTGTCGGGTCGTGTGTGTGATGCTCGTCCCTGAAGCTTTGACCTTTCGGTGTGGAGGAGCTTCGGCTCAGGTACGGCTCACGGTCAGAGTTCACCTTTATCTCAACAGAGCAACACGTCACGACCAATACAGTAGACCTGTAAGCACCGTATCACCACGCATTAGCTCAAACTGCATTACCCCACATCCAGAGCCCTCCTAACCCAAACATTAACCTCTTTCACATAATCTGTCCATCACTATATATTCTGCGTGTCAGGCAGTCAAACTGTTTACCGCACCTCACCTAAATCTTTTCCTCCACCGTTGTCTTACAACGCAGAAAATTCACACAAGCACTAATATAATTTGAAATATTTATTGCAGGATGTTTTATGTACAGATTTGTACGCATCTTAAATGAACACTTAATGCACACTGATGAAACAATAATGTGAGATTTGCAGTATCGTCCGTGTGACAGTGAAACAATCATCTCTTTAGATTATCTTATTTAAAATGTTGATTATTTACAGAACTAAGACAAGAAGTCTTAAAACACATAATGTCCTAGAAAAATAATGGCAGAACTGAGTAATAAAATGCTAAATAAATAAATTAAATATGTGCCAAATATGTCAAAAAATAAAAATAAATTACAAACATACATTAAATACTGTTGTAGTTCCATGACCCTTAATCATTTTCGTTCATAAATAATCATTAAGTCAGTGCATGTACTTTGTCCTTCTCCATCAGCTCTTTTTGGCATAAGGTGCTTGATTTTGTCTTCGCTTTACTTGATATTTCATAACAGACTATTTCATAGTCATTTCTACCGTTTGCTTTGTATATGGTATAGCGTTTTATATAGCATGTTAATCTTACAGTGTACTTATATACACTACTGTTCAAAAGTTTGGAGTGTGTCAGATTTTGTGAGTCTCTTCTGCTCACCAAGGCTGCATTTATTTGATCAAAAATACAGTAAAAATTATAAAATATTTTTACAATTTAAAATATGTTTTCTATTGTAAAATATTTTAAAATTTAATTTATTCCTGTGATCAAAGCTGAATTTTCAGCATCATTACTCCAGTCTTCAGTGTCACATGATCCTTCAGAAATCATTGTAATATGATGATTTGCTGCTCAAGAAACATTTATGATTATTATTTTTACAGGATTCTTTGATTAATAGAATTTTATTTGTTATAGAATCTTTTGTAACATTATAAATGTCATTTTTGATCAATTTAATGCATCCTTGCTGAATAAAAGTATTAATTTCTTTCAACAACAACAACAACAACAAAAAATCTCCCTAACCCCAAACTTTTGAATGCTAAAGGCTTCACAATAGAAGCCTTTAGATCAAATAGTTTTATGATCATAAGAAGAAACATGTCAGTCAATTGTTTCCAAACATGTAAATGATGTTCTGCAAGTTCATGTTTGTCCTGTGGATGTTCGCTACACCATCGTGTCGGTGGTTGTCAAGGGGCTGGTTGGACACAGCGTGTCCAGATGTTGAATGGACGGAGGTCTGTTGGGTGTTTTGGAGCAGAGAAGGACACTTGAGTCGGCTTCACACTTCGTAGTTCTGCTGTGCCACAGAGCTTCGGCCGTCCCGGCCCGTAAGGCCATCCCACCGTCGGACAGCACCTCCGTCTTCACCACGTGATTCAGCTTCATCAGCGCGTCCAGAGAGCACTTCTGCCTTTCTTTAAAACTGCTCCCTCGTTCCTCCGTGTCTCTGTCGTCTTTATCTTCCTCCTCCTCCTCTTCCTCCTCGCTCTCTGAGCAGTTTTCATCTCCTGTGTCTCCCAAAACGCCTCTGTTTGTGATTCCCACTGTTTTTTTTTTGAGGGATAGATCGAGCGGGCCTTCGTTGGTGCGAGCCGTGCGCTCGAGCGCCTGCTGGATGTGCGACAGCTCGGAGCGGATCTTCCCCAGGTGAGCCCACAGGTGGCACTGCTCGGGCAGAGATGTGACGCGCTGCTCTGTGTTCTGGTACTGCTGGAGTAACGTGGAGAAATCCTGCAGGAGAGCAGCTGCCGGGTCCACGTCTCTCTCCATCCCTCTCTGTCTCGCCTCCAGATGCTCAGACATGTGCGGCGGGGACGACACGTCACTGCGGGGGCTGCGGAAACACAGTTTTGTTGAATCTAAATAACATTCATCAAGGCTGTCCTGAGTGTGTAATGCATAGACAGAAGGAATACTCATAGCAGATGTAATGCATATATTTATCTTTATTTACAGTGTTGCCATTATCTTTAAAATCCTCGCCAAGCATGGATATTTTTAGCTTATTTTAAATTTTTGGTTTTTGATAGCTTTGATTAGGTCTGCGAACTGTGAGTGATTGGTTGTGTGTTTTTCTTGGTGTCATTTTTTTTATAGTATGTTTCTCAGTATTTTAGAGTTATTTACTATTTATGGACAGCACTTTGTGTCCATTCTAATGGTTTTGAGTTGAGTTTACTTGTTTTTATTATTACACAACAGGCTTCATAGGCCTCAAATCTTTTAATTTTTACGGTTCTTGTCTTACCTGTTGTGGATAGACATCCTGCTGGACACCAGGGAGGCGATGGATGTAGATTTGTGAGTGTTTTTCAGAGAGTCGAGGGCAAACTCAAGTGCAGGTTTCTTCTCTCCAGGTGCACCATGGGAGTCCAGTGATGCTGCCGATCTCTTCAGACTTTGCTCTCTGATGAAGGAAGCGTCCTGCTGCCAGCCTGTCTTCCCTTCCCTCGGTCGTATCCTCTCCTTTACGGCGTGGCCCGGCTCCGGGGAGGAGCACATGGGAGACGGCCAGGCTGCGGGCGAGGTCTGGCTGGGCCGCAGGGCCGGGACCTTCCACAGGTTTAGTTTAGGAGGATACGAAGGTGGCGGAAGGCTTACGGCGGGTGGTTTGATGAGTTTACTCGTCTCGGAGGACGTAGAAGAGGGTGTCGCACCAAAGGTGTGCTCGCAGAGGAACGGATAATACAGGTGAGGAGGAAGTAAAGGACGCTCTGAGTGTCTTTGCGCGTGTGCGAGTTGCGCGGTTGATGCTAAGAAGGGCATTTGTGCGTTTGTGCTCGCTGTCGTAAGGGCCGGGTTTAGGTATGAAAGGAGTCCAGGAGCCAGTGGGTATCCAACGCCAAGCAAAGACAGGTTGAAACCTGTTGTGTCGGGGCATTCAAGTTGACCCGTTGACGCTGGTGGAGGGTAACAGGGCAACGAAGACGCCACCGGGTCTGATTTGAGCTTTGCTCCAGAAGTCTGATTGCTAAGGATTCGCCATTGCTCTGAAAGCAACGCAGCCGATCCCGACAGACACGTTTTCGACAGCCTATAATGTCTCAGTTTTGACTCCACCTCGACTGAGCGTGCTCGTAAAAGTTGCTCCTCGAGCGAGAACACATCGGACATCACGAGTTCGGCTTCTTGCTTTGATCGTTTGCTCCCTCGGGAACACGTTTCCGCCTGTTCGGGACTCACAACCGCCGAGCCGTTTGTCTCCATTGCCTCGTCGTCTTTCTCCGCTTCTCTTTCCGCTTCTCTTTTCTCAGCCTCGTTCACCTCCAGACTCGCCGCCGAATGCGAGGGCTCGTCCGACATCGAGGCCTGTTCGGCGTGAGCCTTGGCGGGGCTACGGGAGCGAACGCCCCCCTGCTGGAGCCGGAGCTGCTCTTTTTTATACGGCCAGTCGGACTCGATGAGCAACGACAGGGAGTTTTTGCACAGGCTGTACTTCATGTGGTTGTACAGATGGGATTTCTCCATGCACGTGAACGGGCACTGGAAGCATTTGTAGTTGTAGGGTTTGCCCCACGGCCGCGGGATGTAGTGAGGCTTTTTGGGCTTGCGTTCCTTGTGTTTACAGCCCACCTTACAGTCGTCCTTCGACATGGCGCGCGATCAGAATCAGTCCCAGATATGAAAACAGGTTTCTCTCAAAGCTAAATTTCTGAGGAGCTTGTGTGTTTGTTTATGTGTGCGTTTGAGGACAGGTTTACATTTAGTGTGTGTTTGTAGGATGAATTGTGTGTGAACAGTAAACTTGTGTTTGGTCAGGACTGGGATGCAGGAACGCAGCCATCAGATTTCAGCTGTTGAGAAAATCAAGAAAATATATGATTAAACTTTTGATAATAAGATATTATTACTTACTTAATTATTACTTAAATATTTTAAATTGTTATATTTAATAATCTAGAATATTATAAAACAAATATAATTTTATAATATTTTAAATAATTAATTTTTAATTATTCAGATCATTATAAAAACAAAATATTATTACTTTAATAATTTAATAATATTCTAAATTATTGTATTTAATAATTCTGACTATTTTAACAGGCAAACTAAATATTTTAAATTATTATATTTGATATTTTAAAATATTATTAAACAAAGACAACAGTAGAAAATTAAATATTTATTTTAATGATCAGAATCAGATTTAAAAGATTGTAAGTTAAAGTCATTGTGAAACTATAACGTTTTTACTTTTGTAATGTGATACTGGATACTTGGACAGGATTTGAGTTTATTATTTATGAATCGATTGGACATTGAAAAGTGTCTCTGTGTGACAGGTGGTTGAAAAATAGGAAGGTTTGAAGACACCAGAAAAGTAACTTCTGAAGTTTTTACATTTTGATGAAAGCTTGTGTGTTGATGAATCGTTCACAATGAGCCCCAGAACGTGTCGTAAGAAAGTAAATAGAGCCAGTTTTGATTACACAGAGACTTTAACAAAGAGAAGAGATGATTTCGAGAGACGTTTTGGTTTCTCAGAACTACTGAAAGTCCTCTATCTGCCACCTTTCATTACGTCCAGGGTTGCACCAGCGAGGTGTGTGTGTGTGTGTTTCTGGAGGGGGCTGCACCTGTGTTCAGTGTAGTATTTACAGCAGGACCCTGAAGGTCAGCTATAGGCACATCCTGACAAAGGGCAGAGGGACCCGTGTGTGTGTGTGTGTGTGTGTGTGTGTGTGTGTGTGTTAATGAGAGATTGGCATCAGGCCCGCGAGGCATCGTTAGCGGAAGAATGTGGGTCAAGGCAGATTGACTGCTCGTTTGCCCACTCTCTCTATCAGTCTGTCCACCACGATCATCTGTCTCTCTCTCGTGCGTCTCTCTGTTCCTCCTCATTCCTGCAGAGTGTGTTTGTGTTTGTTTCACACACTCTTTGTCTTCTACAATCAAAGAACTTTTAAGGGAATTACTTTAATCCTGCATTTTGAATGTATCAAATAAGAGGAAATGTCATTCTTTGAGTTTTCTCTCCCCCCCCCCATAGATTCTCAAGTATTACTGAATGACTTAGTTTTCTTTTTCAAAGTATAATCTATTATCATGTCTTAAAATATTCAACTTCACATAATATGCATTAATGCATTAAAAATTATCTGATCGTTGGTTTTCAAATATAAGATCATTTGTTAAATAAAACTAATTAATTTGACATCTAATTAATTTATTATATTTACATTATTATTATATATTCCATTTTACTTATTTTAACATTACATTTTATAGAGCAACTAAAATCTAGATAAATATGCATAAAATACATCTTTTCAGGTTTTTGTTTTTTTTTCAAATGTTTTAAATATTTTCATTCACTATTAAGAATCAGAAGTCTATTAACACTCTAACACTCTATTGCAATTTAATTGTATTGCAGTTTAGTATACTATTGTACAATTCAAAACTATTTAATTAGCAACATTTAATTGTTACATCTACAGTCTTTCAGAAAGAACCAACTTAGACTGTGATGTAATTTAACTACTAATTTTTGTTATTAATAAAAGCATTAAGAATAGGAGATGGTGAAAGCAATTAAATAATGGTGTAATTAAAGGAGAAGCGCATGAGGCTATGATATCTCTCAAACGTTATGATAAAAATATTCTGTTATGATAAAAATATTCTTTATTCTTGATTATTTATTTTTTGCTCCTGGCATTTTCCTTTGGGTGGAAAGAGAGAATGAAAAGAGAGGAAAATGAAGCACATTACAGGCAGGAAAGAAAGAGGAGGATGAAATGTCCCGCTGTGAGGCATGAGTTTTGCTGCTCGTATCTCGCGGTGTTGAGACAACGAGAGCCCGAAGTGATTTCGGTTTAAAGAAGACGAGTGGCGAGGAATTTCACCGATCTTTCATCTATTACAGCACTCAAAGAAATAATGAAATCACTTCTGCAACTTTCTGCTGCAATCCGTCTGTCTTTAAATCCTGCCAGTATTTTTCCTGGGAGTTTTGCATGTTAATTTACAGTGTGTGTGTGTGTGTTTTGGTCATATTGCAGTTATGCTCAACCCGTTCTGTGGTTTTAACTGGACATCAAATGCTGCTGTTAGCGTTAATCAATAGAATTATTTTAGAGTTGTTCTCACTGCGGGACATTCTTTGTGGTGTGCATGTGTGTGTCAGTTTTAAGGCCCTCGGGGTTCAGTCGGACGCTGGCCAATGACGCTCGCGTGGACACACTCTGATCGCTGTGTGTTAAATATGTATTGTCTCGTTTAAATAGGGACGCTTGCTAAAAGCATCGACATACTGTGGTGGAATCCAAGAACTGAGAACACACACAAACACAGGGCAACAGCGGACAAAAACGCATGGATTGATTGAAATGCCAATTGTCTATTTAAGATATATTGGCATGTAATGTATTTGAAAGTTTTAAGAGGCTCTTATTTGAAATTAGAGTATTGTTTTGGATGCTCTTTGTGTGAATTATGATGAGGCACAGCATGTTTGAATAGGTTGAAATTGTGTGTGTGTGTGTGTGTGTGTGTCGTACCTCCACAGTGGTTCAGCAGAATGAGTTGCATCATGACACTTGAAGTTTTCTCAGTTTGACTCTTTATGCAGAATCTGGAAAATAAACGAGTATCTAAAATTAATCTCAGCTTTGATTCGGTCATATTTGATTTAAGTATTTAGTCTAGATTTAATGTTAAATGACAATCTCTCATCACTCTATCTCAAATATGTGATTGATTACAACAATATGTTTTTATATTGTTAATTATGAATTAAAATTTGTATTTAATAACAAAATAAATGCAGATCAATTCATTAAAAACAAGGCATTAATTTTGAAATTCTGTAGTGTTCTTTAAAGGCCAGGGTGGCCAGTTTCATGTATTTATTAACGATGTCAGATAGATTATTATTTATTTCATATATAGAGCCCGGGGCTCTTTGAATATTAACTCGAGTAAATATTTCTACGGATCTTTTTGTTTTATGTATGGTTGCATACATGCCTGTAAAAAGCTGCTATTGAACATATTGCCATTAAACAAACTAGATATTACAGCAAAATTTAAACAGAAAGACAAGTATGACATAAATGAAACAGCAGAATAAAAGTCAACAAATATTGTGCTTAATTCTATGCAGTTGCAACATTTGAAACGGATGTGACAACATGCCCCCATATTAATCTGACAATGTGGCCTGACCAAATGTTTATGAAAAATAATAATAATAACTTTTTGCTTAGAATTAACTTTTGAAATACAGATGAACCTGACTTTGTATTCCACGTGTAATTTAATTAGACTCAGTTGTTCACAAGAAATATTACAAAAATGAACTATGGAATTTTAGTTTTGCACATAGAATTTACGCAGTTATTCCATTTAAAGACAGTTTTGAACTTTACATTTGAAACCAACACACAAAACCACTCTTAGATTGTGTAATCCAAACCTTATATAGAGATACTGTAAAACACACATAACAACTATACCCCTGATGTCTATTTTAGACATTTAGTAGCATATCATATTACATATTTTCACATTATGTCACATAATAACATCACATACAGCTCCTTTAAAAAAAAAAGTGAATCAAGACTCATTTGATTGGCATCTCAGTAGTTCATCTCAGTAAGTGCACAACGCTGCGTTTGAGATGTTCAGAACGGTACAGTAGAACACAGAAAGCTCTTAACTTATGTCATAATAACTTTTATCCGCAGATAACGGCTTGACTTACCTGCTGTGCGTCTGTGTCATGTTGTGTTCCAGAGGCGGCCGCTGATGTGCGTTCGGTGTTTTATGAGGGGAGAGAGATGCATGCGCACACACACACACACACACACACACATGGATGAACAAGAGAGAGAGGCAGATATATATATTCTCTAGGAGGGATGCCTTGGGGCAGTACAATCAGGCACAGGCCCCTCCTGCCTCCCCTGCTATTGGCACAAGCTCAAGTGGGTCCAAATGAGGAAACCTGCCCGCTTCAGTCCATTAAGGAGAAGGCGAGACACTTTGGGCTCGCTGTGGCGGGACGGTTTACTTAATTGGGCCGCAGTGCAATTTAAAGTCACTGGTGGAAACTTTAGCAGCCTTAACGCAGCTCTCAGTTTCAGTTTAGTGTGTTTTGTTGCCATAACAAGAACTGTTCATTTGTATTGGCAAAAGCAGTGCAAAAAAAGTTTTAATAAACTTTAAAATTAATATAATACTGTATTTAATTAAAATTTTTTATGAAATATTGTATTGGCAAAAGCAGTGCAAAAAGGTATAAAAAAAAGAATAATAATAATTAATTAGATATTGTATTGTATACATTGTATAAGCATTTTACATAAGCATAAAAAAATATTATATTGGCAAAGTAGTCCAAAAAGGTTATTAAAATATAACCATATTTAAATTTAAATAAAAAACTTATTTTATTTTTATTTTATTTTCAATAAATATTGAATGCCAAAAGCAGTGCAAAAAAGGTTTTACCAATTAAAATTAAACCATATTTAAATAAAAATGTAAATTAAATATTGTTTTGCCAAAAGCAGTGCAAAAAAATGTTTTAATACCAAATTTAAAAATATAGTTACATTTAATTAAATTACTAACTTTAAAATTAAATTAAATAAATATTTAATAAAAAATAATAATGCTGATTTATAAATAATAATCAGATATGAACAACTTGCAAATTTAACAGCAATACATAGAAATTGCAACATTTAAAGTGATTGTTCACTTAAAAAAAAAAAAAATTCTGTCATGTATTTTTCGCCATTGACTTTTATTCTAAGGCAGAATAAATTCATGACAAATTATGTCCTTTTTTGTGCCACAGGAAAAAGAAAACCACACGGGTTTAATGTGAGTAAATGATTGCTTTATGAGTGAGCTATTTCTTCATTTGAGCAGGAGTGAAATGTAATGTCTCCATCAGAAACATTACTTTATGGACTTCTCTCTGTCTCGATCTCTCTCTCTCTGCGTTTGCGGTTTGACCCAGTTTTTGTCTGTAGACGAGCATAAAGCTGCAGAATCAAGTTTTAATGTGCATTGCTAACAGTGCATGACAGACCTGTAAATAAAGGCCAGCCACCATCAATCATTAATTACATATATGCGGTTTGGATGGAGAAAGCTTGAAGGTAGCTATGAAAATAAGCTTTCTGAATAACCTAAAAGATTTGAGATGTTTCAGTATCGTTCTCATCAGTGTTCCTGCGGTCGTGTCCATCTGTGGTTCTCAAGCGTAATGCAGTGGTTTCTCTCCACAACCTACATAATTTAATATCTTTAACGCAAACTAGCCACAAAATTCACTCACGACTGCAATAGTTAAAAACGACATCTCTGTGAGGAGTTAATGTTTGTCTCTGAGGAAATAGAGATGATGTTTGATCTAGAGTACAGTAGTCAGATAACTGGATGTAAATGACACAGTTTCGTCAAATTCTTTTATCAAGTCATTTTTGTAACATTTATTCAAAATGTAGCGTAAAAAAATCAAAGGGAATTATATATGTCAAAGTTTATTGATCAATTTTTTAAGCTCACATGTATTAGCATGGCATCTAAAAAAAGTGAGTATGCAATTGAAAGTTTAAGGCTATTTTTAAGGTGTCCTTGTTACACTAATTATACATTGAAGTGTAATATTAATTAACAACGTGTACTTACTATTGGGTAACGGTTAGGATTAGGGTTTGGTTTAGGGCTAGTTGCATGTAATTATACATAATTTACTGTTTTTAATATACAACATGTAACTGTGTATCAAAGACACTGTTTTGAGAAGCAGAATTGCATAATATATTAAGACTTATTGTCAGAGAGTGTATCTTGAATTCAATTAAAATAATTCATTAACAATTTAAATTAAATTACATATGCAAAATGTGTT
>CM040840.1:25345073-25362573 GCA_022828995.1 Vimba vimba
GCTGCTGGGTCAATACAACGATCCAGCTGTGCAGTAATACATTTTCACAGGGTACATCATTACTTTAATATCAACACATTTATCAAAGAAGATTACACACATACACACTCTTCTGACGGTCCTCTGTGAATGCTTTATAATGATAAGAAAATGTAATAATAATTCTAATAATTCTATCTGTATTTATGTTGGGTGAGATAAAAAGACAAGCTATAATATTAAAACTACATTAGTAATTGTAATAAGATACGACCGTAAGCCACATTGTTTGAACACACTGATTACTAAAACATATCTTTTCTAGTTTTAATAAAAATATCAGGACAATAAAAGTTTGGTCTGTTAAAAATTGTTTTATTTTTTAATGTAAGAAGTCTCTTCTGCTCATCAAGGCTGCATTTATTTGATCAAAAATACAGTAAAAACAGCAAAATTGTGAAATATTATTACAATTTAAAAGAATATTTTCTATTGTAATATATGTTAAAATGTAATTTATTCCTGTGATCAAAGCTATATTTTCAGCATCATTACTCCAGTCTTCAGTGTCACATGACCCTTCAGAAATCATTCTAATATGATGCTTTGCTGCTCAAGAAACATTTATTATTATAAACACTTCATATTTTTGTGGAAACCGCGATACATTGTATTGTGGGTTATTTGATGAATAGAAAGTAAAAAAAAACAGCATTTATTTAAATTAAAATATTTTGTAGCATATATAAATGTCTTCACTATAATTTTTAGTCTATTTAATGCATATTTGCTGAATAAAAGTATTAATTTCATTCAAAATGAAACCTTTGAATGGTACTGTATATTAATTAATAATTCAGGTCTTATCCAGCTTTCCGTGTATGTTCATTGCATGTCTTGTGTTTTTCCCAATACATTTTTCACCATTTGCCTGTAAAATGTTCATGAAGTTTGTGAATGTTCATACATATTAGATCACAGATTTAATGCATTTTAATGTTTATGTGTGTGTGTGTGCGCGCGTGACTAAGCGCGCGGCTGAAGTGTTTTTGAGACGGTCTGTTTTTGGCCCTGTGGTGTTGGACGCTAACAGCGGCACTCTTAGCTAATGCTGTGAGGCACATTAAGAAAACTCATATCGCTCTCAGCAAATATCAATTATTCAACTAACCCTTCTTTCTTCCTCTCTCTCTCCCTCTCCTTTCTTTGCATCTTACTCTGTTTCTTTCCTTTTATCCATCCATGCCTTTTCTTTTAATCAATAATAGAATAACGAAGATTTTCTTTAACCAATTAGATTGTTATTAATTTGCTTTTGTTGATATTTAAAATTTGTTACATTCACGCTGTGAATTCCGAACATCATTTTTACAGCTTTGAAGGGCAGGAACTGAACCGTAGGGGCGGTTCCAACCAGAATTTTTTAATTACACCTGAGTGATTTTTCATTCTGTACAAACAAAAGTAAACACTAGAATCTCTCCAGGAGGGTCCCTTGATGATGAGCACTTTATCACTGGAGTATGTCATTTCTGTCCATCTAAAGGCCTGCATGAGCACTCACTGTCCAGTGATCATAAACAGCAAAAGTGTGTCCCTCAAGTGGCCATTGTAAGCACACTTCACTAACAGTAAAAGGGCCCGTTATCAAGGGATTCAGTTGTTGTTGTTATTTTCGTTTGGAGCGACCATTCAGGTACCATCCTCTTCCTCTAGTGGCCTTTATGGGAGGTTATTTTGGCCACAGTTAGGTCCCTTAAAAGGGAGCATAATGATAGTTTGCATCAGTTTGTGCAAGGATGCTTTAAAATGCTGTCTAGGTTGGCAGCGCCCTACGTGTGCCAGTTTGATGTGTTTTTGTGCTAAGGTGCATCTAAAACTGAGTTTAGGTGCATTTACACAGACTGTTAAAGGACTGGTATAATGCCCTTTTCAAAAGATGTAAAATAAGTCTGTGATGTCCCCAGAGTGTGCATGTGAAGTTTCAGCACAAAATACCCCACAGATATTTTTATATAGCATGATAAAGTCACTTTTTGAGGGTGAGCAAAAACGCACCGTTTTGTGTCTGTTCCTTTAAATGCAAATGAGCTGCTGCTCCCGGCACAGGGGGCGGAGCTATAACAGGCTGTGTCATTTTACCTCATACACACATGCACTGAAAATTTCAAAAACTTTTAGCCTTTTATGTTCAAACCGGAGTCAGACAATGATGGAGAAACTCAAGAAGAAGTGACAACATGTAGACATTTCTGAACGGTTAGTTGGTGAATTTATGTAGCTTATGTGTAGTTATCTTCTAGTCATTGATTAGCATATTCTGTCTTGATAATCTATAAGTCATGTTCAGGGGGCGGGGTTTATGTAAATTCTAGGGTTGGTGATGTCACTAACCCGGGAGGAATGTGGTGTAGTCTCTACCAGCCGTTTGTTGTAGTCCTTAAAAAGCGATTTCTCTAAAAGCAAATATCTCCCTTTGCTTTGAACTTTGAGCGGTGTAACTTTGCAGATGTTGTTTATGCTCAAACAGCAACATTACACACTAACTAAAGTTAGAAAAGTGAAATCATAATCAACCACCCCTTTAAGTACTGCTCAGAGGAGGCATGGATGAAATATGAAATGATTTTTTAAAAAGTGAAATGCTTTAAATATGAAACTAAAGCCACCAATAGGAGGTGGCAAGTGAGTCATTCAGTCGTTCATTCATTCAACTGATTCGTTTAAACTGCTGATTCATTCAGGAACAAAGCAAGTGATTGTCTTTAAGAATAGATCGCTGAATCAGTGACTCTGACATCAGTGTTATCAGTGACACTTGTGTATTTCTTGGAGATGCACAATGGTTTTGCTTTGGCTTTGTTTGCAACTACTTTCACTCGCAAAATCAAATGCAAAGCAAAAACTTGACAATAGTCTGAAATATTACCCACAATATTAACATATTATTACGTAATTTTATTCACATTTACAATCATGCTAATTTGGGAAAGCCTGACTTTTGTTTGGTTTTTGCACAGTAGGTGTCACACTCAATAATGTCAGCTTGCATATTAAAACAAGTATGATATTATCATAGACGCTACCATCGCACACCATGCACAACATGCCGATTTTTGTCAGTTAGAAAGTGTGAATCTGCATTGTTGATTTAAATTTACAGCCAATCACTAAAACATTGTAGAAAGATTCTGTCATCATTCCACAGAAGAAAGAAAAGCAGTTCGCTCGGCTCTAGACCATCGATGTAACGGTTGTCGGTTCAACATGTGAGCTTGAGACGTCTTGTATATGTATGTGAGTAGTATGCAGGAATGAGTGATAGTAGTATGTCTGCTCGACAACTACGAGTGGCATTTGTGTCAGTGTATGTGTGGCCAGGAGCGTTGGAGACACTAGATCTGTAGCTGGTGTGGCGTTAATGTCAGTGTATGCGTTTGTCTGACAGTGATGGGTAACATCTGCTTTCTGCCTCCGTGATTCTGATCTATGAATAACTGACCCCCCTACTTCCTCCGAGACAAACACATGCATATAAACATCAACACACACACACACACACAGCCCATATGTGAGAGGATCGGCAGGGCTCTAGGGGTGCTCACCATTGCACCTGTGGGTGTCACCTGACCCAGGCAACAGGAAGACGAAATGAGGGGAAACATCAGCTGCTGCCACCCGCCATCAGGAGAGCTGTCAATCAGCCCACCCTGCAGGGCGAGAGTGTGTGTGTGTGTGTGTGTGTGTGCGAGAGGCAAACAACCTGCAGGGTTCGGCTGTGTGTGAATTCACTGACCTGTAGGGAGTAACTGTGTGTGCGTGTATTCGTAAATGCTTCGACCTTCAGGGACGTCATGTGAGTGAGAGTGTGAGTGTGTTCAGTGTGTGTCAGCGGTGCTGGTCCAATACATCCTTGCTTGATGCATGTTCAAGATTCATTTTCAGAGAATGTATATCTCTTGAAAAAAATGTATGTCATTATCTCATGTGTCATTTTCTTTTCCTTTTTTTCAATTTTAAATGAGGTTTATGCTTAAAATAAATAAAAAGCAATTTGACATTACATAAAAGTAATTACTAAAATAATTATTAAAAATATATTTTATGAAATTCTTTTATTAGTGTGTGCAGTAATCAAGTGTACCTTTATATATATATATATATATATACACACACACACACACACACACACACACTCTCTCTTGGATTAATTTTCCTGATATTATTGCAATGCATTCTGGGTTGGCCTTCTCTGCAGGTTTGTGTGATGGTGCTTTAAAAGTTTATCCCAAACAATGTATTTTGAAAAGTAGCATAATGTTGCCTTTCTTTTGTAAACATCTCAAACATTCAGAAGAATCATCATAAATTGAAGAATTGAGCCATTGCCTTAAAATGATAAATGTATCTTGTTTTGTAATATTTAATAGTGTTTTGTTGTGAGTGTTTGCACGAGCATGTCTCTAACTGGTGGCTGCACAGTGTTCATCTGGGAAAGTTCGTCACACTCTGAGCTTTCACAGGAGACGAAGGAACGCTCATATTATCTAGACGAGTGTATTGTGTGAGTTTTAAAGACACAAAATAAGGAGATGTTGGATAAACGATTGTAACCGCAGTAGCAGAGAGAATCAGGGCATGGAGACTCGGCAGTGTGTTGATGCGTGAGTTATACAGTGAGACAGAGCCCCTGTGGGTGTGGGGAAGACAAGTCCACGCTTTAGTACACCATATGTTCACCCCTCTCTCCGCCATACATAAACAAGTCAAGAAGCTATAGCTAGAGGGAAGCCATGCTGCAGTATTACTCACTCTCTCTCTCTCTCTCTCTCTCTCTCTCTCTCTCTCTCTCTGTCTGTTACTCTTCATCTGTGCTTCTCAGTCGGCCTCTCTTTATCTTTTCCCTTTGCTCTTTTTTTCTGTTTGCCTTTTGCCAGTTTGCAGTCCTGTCCTACATGCATCTTTCTTACACACTGTATATTCATCAAAAGCTCAGTCAAGTTTGAGATGCTTTTAGCTTTTTTATCACCTGTGATGCCACTGTATGGTGGTTTGCACACTTCTCCTCCTCATGTTGAGCTGTGGTGCTTGTGCTGGATACACAGGTTTGAGTTCAGCCTGCATTGTGTCCCAACCATATAGTCCTTGTGCTATTTTTTACATTATTTATTTTTGTATTTTGTGCAAGGAAAAAAAATCTCTAAAACATTGATTGTTAGAGAGAAAAGACTCTCTGCATTAAATATTATGTAAAAAAAACATGATTTTAAAGGGGGAGGTATCATAAACGGTTAAAGAGAAAATGCTATTTTTTTTTATTCATGTTTATTTGAATAGCACTTTTTACAATCCACATTGTTTCAAAGCTGCTTTACAGGAAAAACATGTTTCAAATATTACAATCAAGTGTGAAGGGGGAAATCAGGCGTTGTAGAAAACCTTGAGACGGTTCTACATTCAAGTATTGTAGAAAAAACTACATAGTGAAAGAATGATATTTTAATTTCAATAAAAGCTCAATTTATTCTATATAACCCACTGAAATGTATGACATGGTGATAATTGGGACCTTCAAATTGATTGATAATTTAATTAAAATTGTCAGATATCTATCTATCTATCTATCTATCTATCTATCTATCTATCTATCTATCTATCTATCTATCTATCTATCTATCTATCTATCTATCTATCTATCTATCTATCTATCTATCTATCTATCCTTCTGTCTGTCTGTCTGTCTGTCTATCTATCTATCTATCTATCTATCTATCTATCTATCTATCTATCTATCTATCTATCTATCTATCTATCTAGCTGTCCTTCTATCTATCTATCTATCTATCTGTCTATCTGTCTGTCTGCCATTCTATCTATCTATCTATCTATCTATCTATCTATCTATCTGTCTGTCTGTCTGTCTGTCTGTCTGTCTGTCTGTCTGTCTGTCTGTCTGTCTGTCTATCTATCTATCTATCTATCTATCTATCTATCTATCTATCTATCCTTCTGTCTGTCTGTCTGTCTGCCATTCTATCTATCTATCTATCTATCTATCTATCTATCTATCTATCTATCTATCTATCTATCTATCTATCTATCTATCTATCTGTCTCTCTGTCTCTCTGTCTCTCTGTCTGCCTGTCTGTCTGTCTGTCTGTCTGTCTGTCTGTCTGTCTATCCATCCATCCATCCATCATTGTTTCCAGCTGTCTTTATTTCGTGTCGCTCCTGTCATCATAAGCTTGTGCATATGTGTACTCGGAGCGCAGCACCTCCACACAAGCTGGCGTCCCGTGACCGTCTGTGTGTGTGACTGGTCCGTTGGCGTGTCACAGGGTTTGAGTGCTATAGGATGTGCCAGACCAATTGACCAAATCACTGATCTTTAAGACTAGCTCTGGGGGTTGTGTTTGGGGGGGTGCGGGTGAGTTTCGGGTGGGGGAAGACGAGCACCATCACTAACACACACACACACACACACACACTAGCTCTAATCAAGGAACATGGTCACCGCAAAGATGTTAACAAGAAACGACAGCTTCTCGTCGCTCGCGGCAACGACCAGCTCGGCTGTGGAGATAGACCGGCAGGCGCGAAGCCAAGCGAGAGAAACAGAGAGAGAGAGGGGACGAGAGATACAGCTGAAACACCAGAAAGAAAAGCAGAGAGAAACTCAGGAACTCTAGAAGAATCTGGACCTCCGCACTCAAAACACACACATTTAGATATGCATGTGGACCCCAGCATGACCTTTCTGACCCTGTGTGTGTGTGTGTGAGAGACGGAGCAGGTGAAGGGTGGAATGGATGAGACAGGTTGTTAATGGACGAGGCAAAGAGACATTTTAGGACATATTAGTAATCCTTAATAATTCACCAGCCCGAGAGCATGTCTCTCTGTCTCTATACAGACGCCCCAGAAGTATTTGGACACTTAAGACACACTTAAAAATGTATGAATGTCGTTGCATTAGATATCGAAGCAAGGGCCATTTGTTTTGGGGAAAAACAGAAGCAGCAGTTCTGGTACATGTTTCATTTTAAACTGTTTGACATGCTGAGTCAGGAGATGTGGTGTTGACAGGGTTCTTGCAGGTTTCAGTAAGTCAAGCTTAAGACCTTTTTAAGACATTTAAGTCCCTGCGGGAACCCTGGTTGAACGTGAAGACGGTCAGTGTTGTGTTGGTGTGTGGTTAGTGGAGGATGGAAGTTAATGTGATTCTCTACATGTGAGAACTTCAGGAGAACTGACTTCATACAGCCACGAAAAATCACCTTTTGATATTTGATCTAATGCAGTGACATTTTTATACAGGGCTTTTTTTTTAAAAAATAAAATAAAATAAAATATATATATATATTCATTACATTTATATAGCGCTTTTCTAGGTATATTTGAAATAATTATCTTATGCTCAAAAGTACAATAAAAATGGTAAAAGTGTGAAATAATATGACCATTTAAAAGAATTCTTTTCTAAGTGAATATATAGTAAAGTGTAATTTATTCCTGTGATCAAAGCATCATTACTCCAGTCTTCAGTGTCACATGATCCTTCAGAAATCATTCTGATATGATGATTTGCTGCTCAAGAAACATTTCTTATCATTATCAATGTTAAAAACAGTTGTGCTGCTTCATGCTTTTGTTGATATTTTTTTTTTGATTCTTTAATGAATAGAAAGTTCAAAAGAACAGCTTTTATTTAAAATTAAAAAACTGTAATATTATCAATGCCTCTATGATCACTTATGATCAATTAACTGAATAAAAGTATTAATTTCTTTCCAAAAAAATATAAATAATAATTACTGACCCCAAACCTTTGAACAGTATTCATGTTTATGACAAGAACGTGCACATTAGTAGCATGCCTGTATGTTTGACATATTTCTTGAATAAATTACAGTAAAAATACTGTATTACAATTATTTGTGATGCATACTTTTAAATAACGTATAATGGAATATATATGTGTAAGAAGTGTGCTTACTTGTCATGAAAATAATTTTCTTTAAGCGAAATACAATTTATTGTTTCGTTTTTTCCTTTAATTTGGGGCTAAATAATGAGTGTTCCTGTAGCTCGAACAGTCAAGCATTTCGCTCGCAACACCAAGGTCATGCGTTTCCATAAACTGGATGAGCTGATTATAAGTTTTCTATGTGCTGCCAAATTCATAACTTTAACTGTGAATAAAATTTGCCCCACACATGGATTCTCCTATATAGATGCTTTTCTGAAGAACCACAGAAGAGAAAGTTGTTTGTGGATCATAAAAAGGTTTTCAAATGTAGGCCAGTCACGATTATTGATTAATCGTACTGTACGATCATGGTTTTTCTATCTAATCGCAAATTATCTGAGAGAACTCCAATAATTGTGCATTTAAAATTCAATTACATTTTGCAATCCAAATCCAAAACCCAAAGGAAACTCAAAGGTAAGTGACATGATCAAAACAGAAGTATTGTATATTTGCACAAAACCCTTTTTGGTTTTAAGAGCCAGATCTCTTCTTATATGTTGATCCAAAGAGACTGTCATTATCTGAAGAGTGTGTGTGTGTGTGTTTGTGGACGCAGGATCGTCCTGTCTGACCCCTGGATGCCAGTGGAGATGTAGACAGTGATGTGGTGTGGCACCACGGGACCGTCCCAAACTGGCACTGCACTGAAATGTATACTCGTCTGTGTGTGATGGTTTATGACACTCGTATGTGTGTGTTCCCGTGTGTGTGTACCTAGTGCGCAGGCTTGTGTTCCTGTCTCGGCCTCGGTCGCTGCAGGATACATGGACAGTGATGTGGCTCAGCACCGCAGGGGCCTCCTGATGACTGAGACGAGTGTGTGTGTGTGTGTGTGTGGTACAGTGATGGGTTCTGGCACCCGCGGGCTCTGGTCGACTGGTCCTGGACTGGTGGCACGGACAGCGATTAGGACTCTGATATCAACCTGTCACTCTGAACAACTCGAACTGTCACTAAGAGGAAAGGAGAGAGAGAGACAGGGAGGAATCAGCAGAGATAATGTAGACACTGAGTTACTGTGACAGCTGGGAGGACAGAATAAAAGAACAAGAAGGAGAGGACGATGAAGAGACTGTTAGAATTAGAATTAAAAGTAGAATTAGAGTTGGAGTTAGAACCAGAAGAGGAATCCAAATTCTAATCAGAATACAGGGAATTCAGCACTTAACGAACACGACTTGCCCAGTGTTGCACTGCATGCTCAATCATCTCGAGCTTTCATTTTATTTTAATTTTTAATAATTTCATTTATTTATTTATTGTATTTTATTTTATTATATTATTTTATGTCATCATCATCATCCTCATCATTATTATTTTATCTTATTTTATTATATTTATTTTTTTATTAGTGGAAAAACATTTAAATGATTACATTATCAGAAACCATTATCAGATTACAATTATAATAGAACTGGTACCCTGCTAAACTCACTCAGAAATTTCTAGTAAATTTCACAATTAATTACAAAGAAATGGCAAGATACTCTAAAATAGACTGAAATAGTGTTTTCTTGTAAAATGTACTTCAATAAAATTGGAAGAATCGGCGTATAAAACTCTAGTTTAGAACTAGAATCAGAGTTAGAGTTGTGGTTTGAATGTGGTTTAAGGAGGATGAGCTAAACACATTCTCACCTCTGTTGATGACGCTTTACTAAAAAACCTACAAAACAGCAAATGCGTTTAGTAAAGTTAGAATTACAGTTAGTGGAATTTTGAGTTTGTAGAATTAGATTGATTTAGAATTAGTCATTTGAATTAGAATAAGATTCTGTTTAACTTTGTATTAGTTAGCTTTTATATTCAAACCGGAGTCAGACAATGATGGAGAAACTCAAGAAGAGTTGACAACATGTAGACATTTCTGAATGGTTAGTTGGTGAATTTATGTAGCTGATGTGTAGTTATCTTCTAGTCATTGATTATCATATTCTGTCATGATAATCTATAAGTCATGTTCAGGGGGCGGGTTTATGTAAATTCTAGGGTTGGTGATGTCATTAACCCGGGAGGAATGTGGTGTAGTCTCTACCAGCCGTTTGTTGTAGTCCTTAAAAAGCGATTTCTTTAAAAGCAAATATCTCCCTTTGCTTTGAACTTTGAGCGTCGTAACTTTGCAGATGTTGTTTATGCTCAAACAGCAACATTACACACTAACTAAAGTTAGAAAAGTGAAATCATAATCAACCACCCCTTTAAGTACACTTTTTGAGTATCTGTACTTTACTTGAGTATAATTTTTCTGGAAACTTTTTACTTAAACTTCACAACATTTGAAAGACAAATATCGTGCTTTTTACTCCACTACATTTCTGTCAGAGTCCTTGAGTAGAAAGTAGTAACGTCAGTCGGGATGATTTTGGTTGCAGGGGTTGCATTTTGTTTGGAAATGAAAGACGGGTTGACGTCAGAACACGACGTCGACTGATGTTGGTTTCTGACGTCAATACGTTTTTCATTTTCAACCACAATACAGCGTCTGTCCAACGTTGGAGATTAACGTCAATCTGGCGTTGGATTCTGACATCACCCTGATTCTCATTTTCAGCGTTGGGTTTGGTCTTCTTAATGTGAATTTTGTCATTGTTTTGGAGCACACTAGCTTATAGATAACAGTATGGCTAACATATTCATACTAAAAGCCAAACAACTTTAAATAGGGCACTCTTTGAGGGAGCAGCCATTTGGGTGTCCATTGTGGACGTTATTGAGTGACTTATTCAGTCTCATATTCAATCCCACTGGACTGTGTTCTGGAAATACATGTGATATTGATATGAGGGCAGGCATAGATTCAGAGGCATACGGTACTGCAAGTATTACACACAACAATGCAACAATAATAAAACAATGCATTGACATTTACTTTTTACTTCTGATACTTAAGTGCTTTTAAAAACGAGTACTTCTGCACTTTTACTGAAGTAAAAATTTGTCTTTACAACTTAAAAAATTTGACCAGTAGTCTCTGTACTTTCACTCAAGTAAGGAAGTTGTGTACTTTGTCCACCTCTGGATTTCAGGAGTCGTAATGAAGAGGAAGCAAGAAAACACTCGAGCAGAAACGAGTGTCTGAAAGCTGGAGGTGAACTACAGTAAACTGAGAAGTGTTCGTGAAGCTGCAGAGAGACAGAAGGGCTGTAACCTGTGAATTCCCACTCGGGTTGTCAGTCATTCAGATTAATAGCTGCTGAATGATTGGGTGGTGGATCTGTTAATGACTCAGACAATAGACAATGACTCTGATGAAAATATAAATGTAGTTTATATCAGTCTTAAACATACAGCATCTCTGTCTAGTGTTGGTGGCCATCTAGTGTTAAGATGGAAATCTCCTCCATCTCTCTCTCTCTCTCTCTCTCTCTCCAGCGCTAATATCTCTCTCTCTCTCTGTCTCTCTCCAGCGCTAATATCTCTCTCTCTCTCTCTCTCTCTCCAGCGCTAATATCTCTCTCTCTCTCTGTCTCTCTCTCTCCCCAGCGCTAATTTCTCTCTCTCTCCAGCGCTAATATCTCTCTCTCTCTCTCCAGCGCTAATATCTCTCTCTCTCTCTGTCTCTCTCCAGCGCTAATATCAATTCAATTCAAATGAGCTTTATTGGCATGACTGTGTAAAATAGCACAATATTGCCAAAGCAATAGACATATACAAACATATACGTACAGGTTGATACATAAAATTTAACAATAAAAAAATAAATAAAACAATTAAAAATATATTTCAATATTATGCATAAATATATCACAATGAAAAAAATAAAAATAAAAAAAATAAAATAAATAAGTACAGAGAGCAGTTTAAGGGAAGAGGGTTCAGCCCTTGTCCCTCATATGATGGCAGGAAGACACATACTGCGCTGCCAGGAGAACACACTCTTCTTTCTCTCCCAGAATATAAGACAGTTTGTCTATGGGGCTCGCTTGTTGGAATTGGGGTAAAATCTGAGCTATTAGTGTGAAATAAGTGTCTCTGATGTGTTTGTACTTGCTGCACTCGGTGAGGAAGTGCAGCTCGTCCTCTACGACTCCATCAGTGCAGTGTGAACACAGTCTGAGCTCTCTGGCTCTCCAGCTCGGCTTGTGTCGGCCCGTCTCCACACACAGACTGTGGTCACTAATGCGATACCTCGTCAGGAGCTTTCTCTGACCATAATTACTGATATCGGTCAGGTATGGGGCCAATTTATAATCAGACTTTATTTTGTGGAAGTATTTTAATTTATTTACTTGTGTGACCTTTATCTGCCAGTCTTGTATGTATTCTTCTTTGGTTATGTTCCCTATTTCTTTTACTTTTGCGTGTCTGAACTGAATGGTTGAATTAAGTTGGTGTTTTTCCACTAAATGTGTCATGGGGTCGCTCTCAGGGTGTCCTGCCCTGTGTCTGAGAGCGCAGTGATGGTAACTCTCTGTCTGCGCGTCTGATAGATGGAACCAGAACTTTGCGGCTCTCTTCTGGATCTCAGATAGGAGAGGGAATCTGCCTAATTCTGCCCGGCAACCCAGACTCGGAGCGTTTCTGTGAGTTCCCAGGATGTTCTTGCAGAACTCGAGGTGGAAAGTTTCCACAGGGGTTTTGTCCCAGGAATCGTAATTTAGTTTAAATTTGGGGCCCCAGATTTCACAGCCGTATAGGAGGATGGGTTTGATGATGCTGTCAAAGATTTTCAGCCACAGTTTAATGGGTGGGTTAAATTTGAACAGGGGTTTTCTTATACTATAATAAGCCCTACGTGCTTTATCAGTCAGATCTTTCATTGCAGTGTCAAACTTTCCAGAAGCTGAGATTGTCAGACCCAAATAATTATAACAGGTGACATGATTAAGAATTGTTCCCCCAAGTGTAAATGTGTATTTGTTGTCAGTAAGGCGAGGTTTCTTCTGGAAGATCATGATCTTGGACTTGTCCATGTTTATGGGTAAGGCCCAGTCGCTGCTGTACTCCTCCAGAAGCGAGAGGCTTTGGTGCAGACCCTCTTCATGAGGAGACAGCAGCAGGAGATCGTCCGCGTACAGGAGGCTTTTGATTTCTCTGTCCTCGAGGGTCAGACCAGGACAAGAGGACTTCTCAAGTGTTGATGCCAATTCATTAATATAGATATTAAATAGAGTCGGGCTGAGGCTGCAGCCTTGACGGACTCCTTTAGTTTGACTGAAATAATCAGTGCGTTTGTCGTTAATCTTGACGCCGCATTTGTTCCCATTGTAAATGTCCTTTATGATGTCATATGTCCTTCCGCCTATTCCACTTTGAATTAGTTTTAGGAAAAGTCCATTATGCCAAACCGAATCGAAAGCTTTTTTAAAGTCAATAAAGCAGCCGAATATTTTCCCTTGTTTTGTTTGTTGGACGTGTTTTTGTATGAGTGTGTGGAGTGTGTAGATGTGATTTGATGTTCTCTGTTTAGGCATAAAGCCAATCTGACAGCTGTTGAGGATCTTGTGTTCTTGAATGAACTGGACTAGTCTGTCATTGATGATGGAGCAGAATAGTTTGCCCAGGTTGCTGCTCACTGTGATGCCCCTGTAGTTATTTGGGTCGTATTTCTCACCTTGTTTATAAATTGGTGTAATCAAATTTTCTTTCCAGATCTCAGGAAAGTGTCCTGATTTTAATGAAAGATTGAATAATTTCAGAATAGCCTCTTTCAGTTTGGGGCTGCTGTGTTTCAGCATCTCATTAGATATTAAATCCACACCACAGGATTTTTTATTTTTTAGGGATTTGATCTTGTCTGTCAGTTCGTGTAGTAATATGGGCTGGTCTAACTGGTTGAGCTGGTCTTTTACAGTGCATTCCAGGGTGTGGAGTTGGGAGGTCAGATGTTTTTGGGTGAGGGTTGGTTCGTTTTGTGAATAGAGTTTTCCAAAATGTTCTGTCCAGATGTTTGGATCATAGATGGGAATGTGTTTGGGTTCTTTTGATTTATCTAAATTATTCCATAATTCCCAAAAATAATTCTGATCGACTGCCTCCTCAATCTTATTAAGCTTTGCTTTCATGTGATCAGCTTTTTTCTGTATTAGGAGTGACTTATATGTTTTGAGGGTTTGCTGATATTCGTCTCGTGTTTGTTGGTTTGCAGGGTCTCTGTGTTTTGTATTTGATAATGACCGTAAATCTTTTCTTAATTTTTGGCATTCCTTATCAAACCAATCATCTTTAGCAATTTCTTTCTTACATCTGTATTTTGTTCTTTTTCTCAGGGCTTTTCTGACCACTGTAGAAAATATTTCATTTAATTGATGAGTTGCTAAATTGATAGTTTTCTTCTCTTCGCTAAATGAAGTAAATAGGAATGAATCTATCATGTTCTGAACACGAGTGCAGTGGAGCTGGGCTTCATACTGGGCAGGACTGTCTTTACTCCACATAAATCTGGCGGGGAGGGGGTGCAGTTTAACCTTCTGATCTGAATAAGGCCGGAGATTCCCGGATCTGTTCAGGCTGAGGACTGTGTGACTGTGGTCTGATAATGGCAGCTGTGGCATCACTGTGAAATAGTTGATGTTATTGTTGTCTATATCAGTGATGGCGTAATCTACTGTGCTGTTGCCGAGACATGAGCAGTAGGAGAAGCGGCCCAGAGAATCTCCCCTAGTTCTGCCGTTAGCTATGTACAGACCCAGGCTTTTGCAGAGCTGCAGGACTTGTTTTCCGTGCCTGTTTATGGTGTTGTCATAATTCTGACGTGCCTTCGTGAAGTGTTTCTGCTTATATATATGCGAATTGTTGATATATTTGTCTCCATCTGGGGTAATGTAATCTGCTTCCTTCCCTGTTCTAGCGTTCAGATCCCCCATTAACAGAACCGATCCTAGAGATTGAAAGTAAACAATCTCTGACTGTAGGGTTGAGAAGATGTCTTCATTATAGTAAGGAGACTCGTATGGGGGGATATATGTGGCACACAGGTACATGTCCTCATCTAAACACAACAGCTCTTTCTTAAGTTTTAACCAAATATGTGTTTTCCCTTTTTTCACAGGCTGAATATAATGCCACAGATATATAATGCCACCTCTCTCTCTGTCTCTCTCTCTCCAGCGCTAATATCTCTCTCTCTCTCTCCAGCGCTAATAACTCTCTCTCTCTCTCCAGCGCTAATATCTCTCTCTCTCTCTCTCCAGCGCTAATATCTCTCTCTCTCCAGCGCTAATATTTCTCTCTCTCTCCAGTGCTAATATTTCTCTGTCTCTCTCTCACTCCAGCGCTAATATTTCTCTCTCTCTCTGTCTCTCTCTCTTTCTTTCCAGCGCTAATATCTCTCTCTCTCTCCAGCGCTATTGTCTCTCTCTCTCTCTCTCTCTCTCTCTCTCTCTCTCTCTCTCTCTCTCTCTCTCTCCAGCGCTAATCTCTCTCTCTCTCTCTCTCTCTCCAGCGCTATTGTCTCTCTCTGTCTCTCTCTCTGAGAGTCTGATGGAGTTTGGCAGCTCTTGCTTGCAGCCACAGGCCAGCCTAAAGCCATTGCAGATGATAGTTTTAATTGCTTTCAATCTTTCAGGCAAGTCCCTGCCTACTGGCACCAAGTACTCTCTGTGTGCGTGTGTGTGTGTGTGTGTGTGTGCGTGTTCATTGTGACTTTAGCTGAGGAACTCTTAGTGATGCTGGCTTCTGGTAAAATGACTACAGAAGTTGAAATGAAAGATTTTGTATGTCATAGTGCCACACCTCTCAATAATGTTGAAGTACCATATTAGAAATATTATTACATATGCTGTTGGCAGATGCGGTGCATATACAGCCCAGATAATTCAGCACAAATCATATCATCTGAATGTATGTAATATATTTATCAGAAGAAGTAACAATGATTTTGAATATGTGTTTTCTCTAGCAGTGGTTTTTGTATGTTGGTTTTTAAACTAGTTCAGAACACTTAAATAATATAAAAATAATTTAGTATTATTGTTTAATATAATATAACTAGTATAACTATCTTTTAGGCAGCCGGTGAACACAACACATATATATATGCATGTATTCAAGCAAATATATTCAAGGCAGATTTTAACTGAAAGATGTTTTATTGTATTGTTGTGATTTTACACATTAAATAACTTAATATATTTTAAATATGTTGTGAAATATTGACTTTTCAAATCAGTGTCAGTAAATAGCAGGTTGTCACCGAGAGAACTTTCCTCATATGTGTTTAAAAATTAAATCGGTTTGTGATTATCATATGTTACCAGATCTATGACAGTATTGATGTATAAATGTGCATGTACTTCTACTGTATAAATAAGTGGTAATTTGTGCTAATAGTCCTGGGCCAAAAGTCCTTGACAGCCATTTTAATCAATGAATGAATTCTTCATTACAGATACTCTCATTATGATCATTAATATGACGGCCTGTTGTTTTGAGGATCAGACTGACAGATTAACCTTTGACCTCTCAGAGCAGAAAGTGTCTTATGGTCTGTCTTTGTGCTAGTTCTGCATTTTCTTTAGCACATAATCATGTTTGTGTGTGTGTGTATTCATACGAGTCGTCTTCATATTTACATGTGCGTGCGTGTGTTTGTGCCCGTCTCGTAGCCATGAGGCATATTAAGCCATAACATTCCCACTGTGAATAATCTCTCTACATGCGATTTTTAATCATCTCATTCTCGCTCTGCCCGTCTCTCTCTCTCTCTCTCTCTGAATGGCCCCCAGTCTCTCTCTCTCTCTCTCGTTCACTGGCAGCTTGCATATGTTCATAAGGGTGAGTGACGACACCTCTGAAATCATCCCGGGGCGACGGCAGGGGAATCCAGCGCTCAGAGGCACGCGGCGGGCCGGATGCGGAGCTCTGTTCATGTCACTCTTCAAGCCTCTTCTTGTTTCAGTTTTTAGTTTAGTTTTATTATTATAATTTTTTATTATATATTTTATTTTTCTATTTTATTTGGTTTTACTTTATATTTAGTATATTTAATTTATGTATTTTTATTTAATCACAAAATTTCTATTTTATTGTTTTGTTTTATTTTTAGTATATTTCATAGATTTATGAATGTTTTATTTAATTATATATATTAGCAATTTTATTTTGTCTTATTTTTAGTACATTTCATTTATTTATTATATTTTTATTTAATTATATATTAATTTATTTGGTTGTTTTGTATTATTTTTAGTATATTTTATTGATATATTATATTTTTATTTAATTATTTATCATTTAGATTTTTTTGTTTTAGTATATTTTATTTATTCATTATTTTATTTTATTATATTTAAAATTTTATTTTTAGTATATATATATATATATATATATATATATATATATATTCTATTTTATTTTGTTGTTTTGTTTTTGTATATTTTATTTTTAGTAAATTAACATTTTTTATTTGATTCAGTTTTTTATTTATTTAATTGTATTTTGGTTTTAGTCAACATATATATATATATATATATATATATATATATATATATATATATATATATATATATATATATATTTTTTTTTTGTATTTAGTGTAAATGTGTCTAA
>CM040840.1:25367573-25515073 GCA_022828995.1 Vimba vimba
ATTTGACATCAACTCGTAAATGTTGTGATATTCTTACAGACGTTTGAATTGGTGCCTTTTGTAGTGAACAAATGTGGGTACTTCGTATAAAAGTTTGAGCAGTCTAGCTCAAATATTCAGTGAGTTACAGATACTGAAACAAAAAGTGTTACAACCACACCCGGTCTCCCCTACTGTACGCTCAATGATCTCTGGACTTAATAGGCTTATGTATTTCTGAGTTATGACTTATCAATGTATTATTTCACATTTAAATAACATTATCAGCCATCGATTCACTCATCATCATTCCAAACTAAATGATAAAATTAAATAAACAAAAAAAAAAAGTTCTTAAATCCACAAACTATTTTGTAATATCAACATGTGGAAAACATCTATAATCAATCATCTTGCACGACTAGCACGTTTCCCTTAATCTCATATTCAATGGTGCTCCACTCGAACACGTTGGCCTTCGGCACGCGCTGCGCCTGGTTGAAATACAGCGCTTTAATCTGGTTTCCGGTGAGGACGTAGTCCCACATGTTCAGGTCTGTGAGCTCGCCGGCGAAACTCTGCACCGTCTCGAAGTCCCCCAGGTGTTTATCTGGGTCCTGGCCCAGTATAGCAGTGCCCTGCGCACGGATGCTGTGACCCGGCTTATACAGCTGGAACGCACTGCGCCGTCCGTCCACCCAGAAGGCCGTGAGCCCGGTGTGAGAGGACCAGGCGAGGCACAGGTGCGTCCTGAAGCTGGAGAGAGGAGGCAGGTGGAAAAACGCCCCGTCACCTCTGAGATAGAAAGACACGCGGCCATCTTTCTCCCTCCACACGTTGAGCTCGTCGTAGTCGGGTGTGCGGTAGGCGAAGAGAATGATCTGCCGCTCGCCCTGGAGCTCCGTCGCCACACGCATGCAGAGAGTAAACGCTGACAGGCCGAGAGGCTTTTTAGGTGTGAGTTCAACAAAGCTGAAATCTGTCTCGTACGGGAACAGAAGCACTTTACCACCGAGACCCACTGCGAGACACAAAAACACCACTGAAACACACACACACACACTAAACAAGCACAAACTCCAGCTGTTAATCTAACACACCTTCAGTCACAGCTCGTGTCAGAGAGAGCAGACAGGAGAGTAACACCACTGGCCCCAACATCGTGCTGCAGCTCTGAGGAATCATACAAGAAATGCAAATATTCAAATTATTGTCTTATAGAATTTGACATAAGCCTATTAGTGCTTTAATTCTATATTCTTGTAAATTATCTATGGGTTAAGCATCAAGAAATTACATATTTCATCCTGAAATTAGCTAACACTTTACAATAAGGTTCCATTTGTTAACATGTATTAACTAACATTAACTAACGATTAGCAATACATTTGTTACAGTATTAACCTTTGTTAACATTAGTTAATACAACGGTTCATCAGTTCAGAGTGGAATAACTAATGTGTTAACAAATAGAACTTTTGATTTTAATAATGTATAAATAAATGTTGAAATTAACATTAACTGAGATTAATAAATGCTGTAGAAGTGTTGTTAACTAATGTAGTTAACTAATGAAACCTTATTTTAAAGTGTTACCCAAAATTGAATAAAAGGTTTTGCATTGCGACATTGTTGTGACAAACACATTACTCCCAAAAAACTCTCCTTATTTTAAGGTGAAATGTTTATTATTTATCATATATAATTTATACTTGTTTAAATGAAAACAAATTTTGAGGGATTTTTTGTTGTTGCATCAAAGTAAATGTTTAATTGTCCTGAAATTGTCACAATGCAAAAAATAAATCAGTATATTTTATATATATATAATTGTGGTGAAAAATGACATTTCTTTATCCTGTCAATAAAATGCATTATTATGATCAACTGTATTTTAACATTTCAGTAACACTTAAAGCATTGATGTATAATGCATTATATCTTTTCATATGTGATTATAATGCATTAGAATATTTGCATATTTCTTGTAACATTTGAAATTGGTTGTTTATCATGTTTTTAATGCATTATACTTTCTAAAGGTTTGTTCAATGAACATAAGTATTATAATGTATAATAACTGTGGTTACAATTATTCATGAGATCATACAGTGCATTATAAGGTGCAATACAAGACATAATTAATGCATTAAAATACTTTTATAATGCATTATACAGGTTTTAAGTAGTGTTACCAAAATTTCTGATCACAAAGCATAAAAAGCATAGAGTTTAAATTGTCTTTCAGTTTTTCAATGATATATAAATGAAATAAACAAATGTAAAGCATCAGAATACTCACTGTGTAGCAGGAGAGTGTTTGAGTGAAGAGTCACTGCTGAGCCGCTTCCCTCCTTGCACCGTGATGACATCACCTCACACACACCAACAAAAGAGGCTGTGTGAAGAGTCACAATCATGAGACCCAGAACAGACACAAAGATGTTTTCAAATCTCTCTTCCTCTGTACTTTCTCTCTGTCAATCAAATAAACAGATGCACTCAATCAATAGCCAAACATGCAGACAGAGTTGAATTTATAAAATGATCTAAAGACAATACATAACCTTTTGCACAATACAACAATACTCTCTTTAATGCGCTTTGAGAAAGCAAAATGTTCTGGGGGGGTTTTTTCTCAGTCTTTTCCTTTTTAATGTCACAAGAGCTGAAATTATGTTCAAATAACAGAATATTTCGGTGAAGGTTCGGTGAATTTATTTGATGGTTTTCATATAGTTTTGTTTGCATAGGTTTGTGATGTTGGAACTTTATATGAATGCAGACTTCCATTCCTCAAGCCATGAGTCGGTGTTTCTCACGATGCACCGCCTGCATGTGAACACCAGACAGCAGCAGTGGATCAGATTATGAATTATCTGAACAAGCATATACAGTGACATCAGTAGAAGTGAAGGTTTTCTGAGGTTGGAGAGTCGAGTAAAGGACATAAACTAGATAATCCAGTGCAGGTGTTTATGAGAGATGAGTGAATATATCATGTTGTCATAAACACATTACCAAAAGAAAAAAAAAAAGGTACCTTTTTGCAAGAAAACAGTCAATAGTCTGAAATTGAGTAATTTAGAGCCAAAAACACCTGCAATCTGAGATATTTACCAATGAAGCTCTTTTCAAATGGCCGATATGTTCCTTTATTAGGTCTGGGCTGTTGTTCTGAACAAGCTGTAGTGTAACCTACTTACAAGTGTCTATCTGGAGAGCAAAAAGATAATCAAATTATTGCGTTGTTCATTGTTCATTGTCTTTCTTTTTTTTTCCTAGACAACATATCAAATTATCTACATAACTGAATCCTTTAGAGGTCCTACTTCAGTAAAAATTCACCATTGTTTTATGCAGTTACTCATAGTTATCTTGCACGACTAGCACATTTCCACTGGTCTCATATTTGATGATGTTCCAGTCAAACATGTTTCCCCATCACCACATACGAGAAAGTTTCTTATTACTACAAGTTATTATTACAAGAAAATAAGTCATTATAATGAGAAAGCAAGTCATTATTACGGGAAAATAATTTGGAATTTATATATATATATATATATATTTAATTATATAAAAATTCTCTTTTTATTCATTTTCTCCTGTTAGAATGATTTCTGAAGGATCATGTGACACTGAAGACTGGAGTAATGATGCTGAAAATTCAGCTTTGATCACAGGAATAAATTAAATGTTTAAGGAAAATTAAGATACCATTAGTTTTTTTTTCTGTATTTTGGATCAAAAAATACAGCCTTGATGAGCATAAGAGACTTCTTTCAAAAACATTAAAAATAGTGTCCAAACTTTTGACTGGTACTGTAAAATGCAAATTTAATACATAGACCACTAAAACCCCTTTTTCAACATTCAGCTCTTTCTTCCAAATGATGCACAGACACTGTAGTTGTGATGCTGAGAATTTATTTGTTAGCCTTTACAGCTTTGTAACTCATTAAAACAGATCATAAAGACTGACACAACTGTGTGGAGGAATCAGATCTGCATCAGTTATTTTCAACCACTAGCACATTTCCAATGGTCTCATATTTGATGGTGTTCCAGTCAAACACGTTTCCCTTCGTCGGAAACCATTCCTGGTTTAAATGCAACGCCTTGATCTGACTGCTTAGGAGAACATGATCCCACATGCACACATCTGTAATTTCACCTACAAAGCTCTGCTCTGCTTCAAAGGAACCCACATCTGAATCAGGGTCCTGGCCGAGCAGAACGGTGCCGCCAGGACGAATCAAGTGACCTTTCCTGTAGAGCTGGAACACACTGCGCCGTCCATCCACCCAAAAAGCAGCAAGCCCAGTCGCAGAGTCCCAGGTGATGCACAGGTGAGTCTGGAAGATGGAGAGAGGAGGCAGGCGGAAAAGCGCGCCATCGCCACTGAGGTAGAAGGACAATCGGCCATCTATCTCCCTCCAAACATTGAGCGCATCATAGCCAGGTGTGCGGTAGGCGAAGAGAATGATCTCCCTCTCGCCCTGGAGCTCCGTCGCCACACGCATGCAGAGAGTAAACGCTGAGAGACTCAGTGGCTTTTCAGGAGTGAGTTTAACAAAGCTTGAATCCGTCTGGGTTGGAAACAGAAGCACTTTACCACCAAGACCCACTGCAAGACAAAACACAAAATACAAAAACTCCTTTACTAGACACACAAAATCCTGCTCATGCCAATCTGTGAAACTTAATGTAAAATGCGGTACCTTCAGTTGCCACTGCTTTCAGAGAAAGCAGACAGAAAAATAAAAGCAACATCTTGCAGGTCTGGAGGAAAAAAAGTGCAAAGGAAAATCCATTACTCCTTTTAGCAGACAAATTCTTTTTAATATTAAATTACAACAGTTTATCACTATTAAGTGTTCAATTACATGAAAGAGACACAAAAGGTTCAAGCTACAAATACTTACGATGTTCAGCAGAAGTCTTCAGAGATAAGATCAGGTCAGATGTTTGTCTCACAGATGGTTGTGACTAGAAGTGTCTCGAGTATTTATTTGCAGATTGGGTTCAGCCCAGATTCACGTATGAGCCTCCCAGTCATCTTTTTTTTATTATAATATGCATGCAATTTTGCAGTTACTGAATGTAGTTTTCCATTTGCAGAATACTGTTATGGATTCATTTAATGAGAGACTACATGAAGCCTGTACACTTGTATTTACACTAGAATAACACCACAGGACTGCAGAAAAGCTAGAAGTTTATTTAAATGATGAAAAACAGAGAAACAGCATTTCAGAAATACACACTTCCATAGCATATTCACATACATTTTAATCCAAAAATCTTTTTTTTTTTTTTTTTTTTTAATGTAATGCTAGCATTTCCCTATAATGACTTACCAGATCAATACAATCATGTTTTATGACAAATACATTTCATTGCATAGAGATATCATATTCACTTAGTTTGAGACATTTATGAGATCTCTTCTGAAACTAGAGACGACAAATGTCTCCCAGCAAACAAAAAAAATGATCTACCAGCATCTTTTTATTAGAAAAAAAGCAGACTTTAGAAAAAGTCTCCATTTGCTCTGTTTCCATGTACTTCTCATTGCTGTCCAGGAGAAGAATCTGAGATATTAGATTAGATTTGTGATTTTTCAGTCCTTTACCAGCAGAGATGAAGCTAAATGTCACTTTACAGACATCAGAAGAGAAAAAGAGTGTGTGAGCTGAGAGTGAAGCGGGGAAAAGAAACAGAGGATTCAGTGTTAAAGGGATGAAAGAGGGATTGAGCCTCCGCAGGGTCTGTGTTGAGCGTTTGTTTCTCAGAGGGAGAGATGCTGAAAACACCATGACGCTGGAAGTTGCTGTCGGGTACCGAAAACAGACCAGGTACAAGAAATCACTTTATTCTTTTCTTTCATCTACTACACTTGATATTGGGTTTCTTTTTGTAGTTTGTAGTTGTTTTGTTGTGCTTGTGTTCTTCTTATCGAACCACTGTACTTGTTTAAACACTGTTAATTAAAATACAGTCTTATTTATCACAGTACAGCAGTCTTTATGGTTTTATTCTGACAGGCAACAGAAATTAGATTTTTTTGGCGTATGTGATTGGATTTTTTAATCTGAACACCAAAAAAATAAATGATATTAATCTTTAAAAAAAAAGGTTTTATATACACATAAGAAAATGTTTAATCACCAACCACACATTAAAATGATTTAAAGTGACCATAAAACATCTATAATGTTACAAAAGTTCTTTTTCAAATAAATGCTGTTATTTTGAACTTTTTATTCATGAAAGAATCCTGAAAATAAACGCATCACTGTTTCCACAAAAATATGAAACTACAACAATGATAGCATTTTCAACATTGATAATAATATATATATATATATTTTTTTTAAAGTTTCTTAAATCATATAAGAATGATTTCTGAAGGATCATGTGACACTGAAGAAATTATGCTGAAAATACAGCTTTGATCACAGGAATTAATTACATTCTAAAATATATATTAATTAAAAAAAGTTCTTTGATTAAATAAATGCAGCCTTGGTGAGCATAAGATACTTCTTTCAAAAACATAAGAACCAACCCTAAACGTTTGAGTGGTAGTGTACCTGAAAGAAAATTGCTTTTCATTATTCCCAACACAAATGGAACATCACACTACAAGTAGTAGTCTGAATTCACTCATTTACACTCGTATTTAATGATGAATGAGATCAAGAGTGAGTGGTTTCAGAAAGATGAAGGTGTACAATAATGACTTTGACGCATATGTTGTCTGAAGAGCCTTGTAATTTCCTTTTTGCTGTCCTCTGTTTCTAAAAAGACTGTCTTGAATTTTATTCTTAAGAATGTTTTGTTAATGCAGCCCCTGGTTATGACATAATATAATGTGCAATAAGAATCCTTACCACAAACCTTACTAAAGAAGTCTTATATTCATAAACACAAGCTAAAATATACATTATATATATATATGTAACAAAAATAAATTATATTTATATATATATATATATATATATATATATATATATATATATATATATATATATATATATATATATATATACAGTGCCCTCCACAATTATTGAACCCCCTGGTAAATATGATCAAAATTGGCTGTAAAAAATAAATCTGCATCGATTATCCTTGTGATCTTTCATTCAAAAAATGTGCAAAATTCTAACCTTTCATTGAAGTAAAAGAATTGAAAGTGGGGGGAAATCACATTATGAAATAAATGTTTTTCTCCAAAACACGTTGGCCACAATTATTGAAACCCTTTTATTAAATACTTTTTGCAATCTCCTTTTGCCAAGATAACAGCTCTGAGTTTTCTCCTATAATGCCTGATGAGTTTGGAGAATAACTGACAAGAGATCAGAGACCATTCCTCCATACAGAATCTCTCCAGATCCTTCAGATTCCCAGATCCATGTTGGTGCTTCTCCTCTTCAGTTCACTCCACTCATCAGGTCAGGGGACTGAGACGGTCATGGCAGAAGCTTCATTTTGTGCTCCACAACAAATTTTTGTTTTGATTTTGATGTTTGTTTTGGATCGTTGTCCTGATGGAAGATCCAACCACGGCATATTATAAGATTTCTAGCAGAAGGCGTCAGGTTTTGATTTTTTATCTGTTGATATTTGATAGAATCCACAATGCCATGTATCTGAACAAGAAGTCCAGGACCTCCAGCAGAAAAATATGCCCACAACATTAAAGATCCAATGGTATATTAAATTGTACACATGGGGTACTTTTTATCCTTGTGTTCACCAAACCCATCTAGTGTGTTTGCTGCCAAAAAGCTCTGTTTTAGTCTCATCTGACCACAGAACCCTGTGTTGTTTGAAGATCCAGTCGTGTCTGACAATTAAATTTGCTGGAATTTGTTTCTGGAGGAGCGAGGAGTTTTTTTTTTAAACCCTCCCAAACAACATGTGGGGATGTAGGGGTTGTTTGATAATTTTTTTTTTAGGCTTTCTGACCCTAAGACTCAACTAATCTCTGCAATTCTCCATCTGTGATCCTTGGAGAGTCTTTGGCCACTCAAACTTTCATACTCGCCGTGCATTAAGACAGTATAGACACACGTCCTTTTCCTGGCAGATTCATAACATCTTTAGTTGGTTATAACTTCTTAATTATTGCCCTGATGGTCAAAATGGGGATTTTCAATTCTTTAGCTATTGTCTTACAGCCACTTTCTAGTTTGTGATGCTCAACAATCTTTTGCTACGCATCAGAACTGTATTCTGTGGTTTTACTCATTGTGATGGATGATTAAGGGGATTTGGCCTTTGTGTTTCCTCATATTTAAACTTCTGTGAAACACGAAGTCATAGCTGGACAGTTTCATGTTCCTAGTCACCCTGGTGTACTAAAAAAGTTAAATATTAATGGGAATATACTTCAGAGATATTTTACTCGTAAAAAATTCTAGGGGTTTCAATAATTGTGGCCAACATGTTTTGGAGAAAAACATTTATTTCATAATGTGATTTCCCCCCACTTTCAATTCTTTTACTTCAATGAAAGGTTAGAATTTTGCACATTTTTTGAATGAAAGATCACAAGGATAATCGATGCAGATTTATTTTTTACAGCCAATTTTGATCATATTTACCAGGGGGTTCAATAATTGTGGAGGGCACTGTATATATATTGTTTTTCAAAATTCCAAGAGTTTTTGAGCATGTTAATGGCCCCAAAAGTGGCAAAAAGGCAAAAATAAAATGAAATAATGAAAAAAATAAAAATAAATCCTTACGAAAACAATAGGGCCTTCGCCCTTTCAGGGCTTGGGCCCTAACTATTGTGATCATCCTGTCTAGCCCAGCAGTGAGCATTGCTCAATAAGCGACTGTTGTTTTGTTCACGAGGCCTCTAACAGTTCATGTTTTGTTTTGCACAGACTATATTTGTATGTGTGCTGCACAACAGACATTATACAACCATTTCTCAGACACTCACACACACTCCTACACCTTGAATACTTGTCCACATTCTTGCATTATTATTTTACTATACAAAATATTAAAATAATAAAAATGCTACAGTAAAAACTTTAATTGTTAAAGTATGTTGCCAGAAACCACAGAGCAACACACTAACAACCACTCAAAAGACCACAGAAACTGCATAGCAACCCCCCAGCAACAGCATAGCAACACTGACAACTAGAACTATAAATTAAGAATCACAATTTTTTTTGTTTCAAACAGAGATTATGATTCTCTCACGATTCTGAACAAACTACTAAACAAAATAATGTAGTTTGAATGATTCAATGACTCACACTCACTCATAAATACTTGTTTCATTACTAGATGAATCAGCTTTTTTGTACAAATCTCTTGAAAGAATGATTCAATGCCAAATACATTTTTTAACAGACACTTGTCGCCCTCCGTGGAGAAAAGATGTAACCAATATAATTGTTATTTGAAGCACCAAGTTACTTTCAAAAGGTGATTTGCTCTATTTTAATCGCTACCAGACATTAGTGTTTTTATCCGGCTACAAACTTTTATCCCAGTACTTCTGTGATAATATGAATATTTGGAACACAGCTTCACAAACTGTCTTTTCAACATCACAGTATAGTTAATTTTGTTTCATACCTATAGGCCTACAGCATGATAACTGCTTACACTGGATCAAATGTGATCGCATGGTTGTTTGAATCAAAATGCAAATGTTACTTTTTACGATTAATGGCGCAACTGTACTCACAACCACTCAGAACACCCCTGCAACTGCACTGCAACACCACAGCAACCGCATAGCAATACATCCACAACCACTCAGAACACCCCAGCAACTGCATGGCAACACACTCTCAACCACTCAGAACACCCCAGCAACTGCATGGCAACACACTCACAACCACTCAGAACACCCCTGCAACTGCATTGCAACACCACAGCAACCGCATAGAAATACATCCACAACCACTCAGAACACCCCAGCAACTGCATGGGAACACACTCACAACTACTCAGAACACCCCAGCAACTGTATGGCAACACACTCACAACTACTCAGAACACCCCAGCAAGTGCATGGCAACACTACAGCAACCACATAGCAACACACTCACAACCACTCAGAACACCCCAGCAACTGCATAGCAACACACACACAACCACTCAGAACACCCCAGCAACTGTATGGCAACACACTCACAACTACTCAGAACACCCCAGCAAGTGCATGGCAACATTACAGCAACCACATAGCAACATACTCACAACCACTCAGAACACCCCAGCAACTTCACAGCAACACACAACGCAACGGCATAGTAACGCCACAGCAACAGGATAGCAACACACTCACAACAACCACTCAGAACAACCCAGCAACTGTTATATTGACTGTTGCTGCCAGAGTTCCTGCAGATCAGCTGCACAATCACAATCACTTAGAACATCCTAGTAACCATATACAGTAGCAACACACTCATAACAACCCAGCAACTGCATACTGCACACTCACACAGAACAGAACACCCTAGCAACAGCATGGCAACCCACTTAAAACACTCAGAAGACCCCAGCATTGAGTATTGCACAAACTCAAATGTTCTTTAAATGTAAAAATCTAGTTTGCATCAGTACAATAGTTCTGTTATCCTGATAAATGAGAAAAGAATGTAAGTGGGCATAAAGGAATGACGTGAAGGAAAACTAATGGACTGGACTTTCCCAACAATCAGTGTACAGTGATGGCAGCAGTACTTACTAGAGAAGACAGAGGTCAGTATGGATGAGGTCTATGTATACAATAACAGCAAGAGAATAAATGAGTTTAAGATTGTGATAAGGTTTGTGTTTCACAAAACTTATTGAGCAAGTAGAGTGTGGTGAACAAATCAAATGATTAAGAGAAGCTGCGTCTCCAAACAATTGACCCCGTTTCACACCATAAGGCTACACTTCAACTTGAGCCACAGTTGCTCAATAAATGACGTAAAAAAAAAAAAATTCTTACTTTTTAATGCCAATGATCTCCTATTTTGTACCATTTTATTTTTAATCTAAATATTTTTTTTATATTTAAATATTTTTTGTATTTATACTGTTTAAGAAAAATATTAAAAATACACAAATATTATAATTAATACAAATATTAAAAATAAATAAATTCTGGGTCACATTTTAGATTAGGGTCCAATTCTCACTGTTAACTATTAACTATGACTTCTGCCTCAAACTCCTAATTACTACTTATTAATAGTTAGTAAGGTAGCTAAGTTTAAAGGTTGTATCAGTGATTTAAGCCCCCCCCCCCCACCTTGTAGACGGAAGAGTGATTTCTCTTATAGGCAGATATGCGCTGTTCTGGATTAGTGGGAGTGGCTTGCGGAGCTGTGCAATGTGGTGCATTGTGGGAGTTGTTGTCTTTCATACAAATGCGTCCTGAAGTTATTTTTTGTCTTTCCTCGGTCACGAAGGCACCAAATTCAAAATTTATTTTACATTTCGACTACATATATGACCCACTTTCAATAAAAAACAATGTTCCTATGGGTGGAATGCCCCTTTAATGTGTGTAGTGTGAATGTAATCTGGATGTATTACATTCGCCATGTTGTCATTATCATGTGTCAGTTACATGCTTCACTGCCATTCATAAATCCTCTCCAGTTGAGGATTGTTTCTCAACTGGTGGGTTGCAACCTAAAAATATGAGTCTGGTCTGATGGGTCATGAACAGAAGAGGAAAACAATGCAAAATACAATTCATAAAACTCAACCAGGCTTATTGCATATTATTGGTCTATGCACTTTTTTTTTTTTGGTTGGTTGGTTGGTATTGTGTTGGGACACCACTTGATATCCAATGTAAAATCTAGGCCATTAAGCGGAACCACTAATCTAAATCTGTAAAGATGTGGGATGAGTGAACATGCTTTAATATCTTCCATTTGGTCAGTCCCATCCTTCAATAACAGCCTCTTCGCAATCCAAGCAATACATTGTGACAGATTTTCAGAACAATCCATGCAGAAATGCCACTTAAATCGTTAAGATCAGCTCTCTTTTTCTCTCTGTCAGCACGGCTGAAGCGAATGAGCAATCTCCAAGTTTGGTAAATGCAGATGAGGAACATCTTTCCTTCCACCATCCGAAAGCAGCCTTCAAGCAGCCTCCATTTCCCAGAGATCAGTATGGGTCGCCCTGTCATGGTACCATGGGCAGAGCGGACGTTTGGCCCTTTGATAACTGCTCAAGCGCCCCGATGTCACCATACATCTACACAGAGAGAGGACATGTGCCCGAGCAGGTGAAAATAAAGAATATACACTAATGTGCCAATACGGTCATATTCAAAATTTCTAAAGACAATACAAAACCTTTTCCACAATACAACAATACTCTCTTTAATGCGATTTGAGAAAGCAAAATGCTTTTTTTTTTTACTTAAGTCTTTTCCTTTTTAATATCACAAGAACTGTTAATGTCATGATTTCATGAAATTGTGATCAAATATCAGAATATTTCTGTGAAGGTTTTTGGAATTTATCTGATGGTTTTCATATAGTTTTGTTTGCATAGGTTTGTGGTTTAATAATGTGATGTTGGAACTTTATATGAATGCAGACTTCCATTCCTCAAGCCATGAGTCGGTGTTTCTCACGATGCACCGCCTGCATGTGAACACCAGACAGCAGCAGTGGATCAGATTATGAATTATCTGAACAATCATACACAGTGACATCAGTAGAAGTGAAGGTTTTCTGAGGTTGGAGAGTCGAGTAAAGGACATAAACTAGATAATCCAGTGCAGGTGTTTATGAGAGATGAGTGAATATATCATGTTGTCAAACACATTACCAAAATAAAATAAAATAATTAATGGTACTTTTTGCAAGAAAACAGTCAATAGACTGAAATTGAGTAATTTAGAGCCAAAAACACCTGCAATCTGAGATATTTACCAATGAAGCTCTTTTCAAATGGCCGATATGTTACATTATTAGGTCTGTGCTGTTGTTCTGAAAAAGCTGTAGTGTACTTATAATAATATAATATATAATATAATAATATCCAAGGAGCAAAAAGATAATCATGTAACAGTGTTTTGTTCATTGTCTTTCTTTTTTTTCCAGGACAAAATATTAATCAAATTATCAACATAACTGTGAATCCTTTAGAGGTCCTGTGCAGGTGTACTTCAGTAAAAATTCACTTTTTTTCCCAAATTAAAATTTTTAAAAATAAAATTAAAAATTGTTTAACATTTATATTGTTGTTTAACATTAAAAGCTTTGTACACTGTGAATATGCTGTTACTACTCAGTTATCTTGCACGACTAGCACATTTCCACTGGTCTCATATTTGATGGTGTTCCAGTCAAACACGTTTCTAATCGCCACATTCATTATACGATAAAGTTTCTTATTATTACTAGAAGTTATTATTAGAAGAAAATAAGTCATTATATTGAGAAACCAAGTCATTATTACAGGAAAATAAGTCGGAATTCTATACACTACTGGTCAAAAGTTTTAGATCGGCAAGATTTTTCATGTTTTTAAAAGAAGTCTCTTCTGCTCACCAAGGCTGCATTTATTTGATTAAAAAATACAAACAAAAAGTCATATTGTGAAATATTACAATTTAAAACAGCTGTTTTCTATGTGAATATATAGTTAAGTGTAATTTATTCCTGTGATCAAAGCTCAATTTTCAGCATCATTACTCCAGTCTTCTAGCCTGGAAATCCAGACCTAAATCTGAAAGATTAATGGTCTGGCATCGACTAATGAAAATCGGCCAGCTCGAGGGGCGGCACCAAGCGTGCATTTGAAAATCTCACTGCACGCAATTGGATAACACTACGACCAATCACAACAATAAACCCCATACGCTTAGCTAGATTAGACTCTTGCCGGATCCGGTCGGCAAAACAGCAAAAACGCCCTTCTTGCAAAGGAACGATTTGAGCGCCGTCTTCTGTTCCTCTTTTAGATAAAAAGCCAAGTCTAACTCGTTAATTGTAGCGGCCAAAGCCGTTTCAAACAACTGGTGTTCATCCATAACCATCTTGCAATGTTTACTAATGACTTCGACGCCACAGCTCTGTCGTCTTCTGTTTAGCTCGCCTCTGGCCCGCCTATATCAGATAACCCGATGTGATTGGTGCAGCTCGGATACATGGGCATATTTAATGAGCATCATTACTCGACGCCAGAGTAAACTCGCTGAGCAAATTCAACTTGTGCTCTCGCGAAAACTCTGGATTACCAGGGTACCAGTCTTCAGTGTCACATGATCCTTCAGAAATCATTCTAATGTGATGATTTGATGATCAAGAAACATTTATGATTATTATCAATGTTGAAAACAGTTTTTTACATTTTATTTCATGATGCTATGATGAATAGAAAGTTCAAAAGAACAGCATTTATCTGAAATGTAAAGCTTACATTAAACACTACCCTTCAAAAGTTTGGGGTCAGTAAGAATTTTAATTTTATTTTTGGGGGAAAGAAATAAAATAAATCAATACTTTTATTCATCAAGGATGAGTTAAATTGATCAAAAGTTACAGTAAAGACATTTATAATGTTAGAAAATATTCTATTTTAAATAAATGCTGTTCTTTTGAACTTTCTATTCATCAAAGAATTTTGAAAAAAAATTGTACACAACTGTTTTCAACATTGAAAATAATAATGAATGTTTTTTGAGCATAAAATCATCATATTAAAATGATTTCTGAAGGATCATGTGACACTGAAGACTGGAGTAATGATGCTGAAAATTCAGCTTTGATCACAGGAATAAATTACATTTTAAAATATATTAAAATAGAAAACAGTAATTTTAAATTGTCATATTTCGCAATATTACTGTTTTTTTTTATTTATTGTTTTTTATCAAATAAATGCAGCCTTGGTGAGCAGAAAAGACTTCTTTTAAAAACATTAAAATTTTACCGATCTAAAACTTTTGACCAGTAGTGTATATATATATATAAAAATTCTCTTTTTATTCATTTTCTCCTGTTAGAATGATTTCTGAAGGATCATGTGAAAATTAAGACTGGAGTAATGATGCTGAAAATTCAGCTTTGATCACAGGTGAAGGGGGTGTATTGGAATCCACTGCTGCTTCAATGTATATGTAATGAGTGATTATCATCAAGGTATTAATCAATATTTTTCCTTCTAAATATCACATGAGTTGAATGACTTCTCTGGAGATTTTATTTTGTTATTGAAGTTACCAGTGTGATTACTGAAATGTTCTTTTCATGTATTCTTTTTAATGTCAGTATTTGATATTTGAATGTAGTAACAGTGCTTGCCTATTTATCCCGGCTTCCAGAAATGAAATGAGGACTTGTTTTGTGTTTGAGAAAGGTCTTCAACATGTTAAAACACATAGGGGTCATTGAAGTCTATAGTTTAAGGGACCATTTCTCAGTTAAAGCCTATAGTTTCCATTTAGACTAAAGTTTCCTATCTTTGAGAGAAAGAACTTGTTATCTTGATGTTTTGAGACGAGACTCCTGTTTATAGTTAGAGCCTGGCCAAATCCAACCATGGGAAAGCTGTGTGTCGGTGTGTGTGTTAGTCTTCTTGCTTACAGGTTAAGGAACCACTGGCATTATTGGAGATTGACTCAGTTGTTGTTCGAGACATGCTGGCGCCCAGCAACCCAAATCTGCGACCTGGAAGGTCACGACGTGCCTAACTTCAGGGTCTGAGTGTCAGCGGCATAATCTATGGAGATATGCTTCTGTCTATCTGTATATGTGTGGAAAATAACTATGTTATCAATTTATTGGCCAATGAGAATCATTCAACCTGTAAGCAATGACGTAGCTTAGACCTTGGAAATGGTATAACTGCTGTGATCTTTGTAACTGTAAGCGGGGCGGCCTACGAACTCCTGTGTGAGTCTTGAAGCTGACTTCTGCTGATGAAACTGCAAACTATCTTCAGTAAAACTTTTCTTCAATTTTTTATAATTCTGACTCCGGGTCTTCTTTCAAACATCTGGTCCATGGGTCCTAAACTGTTAACCCCTAACACAGGAATAAATTATATTTTAAAATAAATTAAGATAATACCATTAGTTTTTTTTTCTGTATTTTTTATCAAATAAATGCAGCCTTGATGAGCATAAGAGACTTCTTTCAAAAACATTAAAAATAGTGTCCAAAGTTTTGACTGGTACTGTAAAATGCAAATTGAACACATAGACCATTTTCAACATTCAGCCGTTTCTTCCAAATGATGCACAGACACTGTCGTTGTGATGCTGAGAATTTATTTGTTAGCCTTTACAGCTTTGTAACTCATTAAAACAGATGAACAGATCATAAAGACTGACACAACTGTGTGGAGGAATCAGATCTGCATCACTTATTAACAGCCACTATAACATTTCCACTGGTCTCATATTTGATGGTGTTCCAGTCAAACACGTTTCCCTTCGACGCATACCATTCCTGGTTTAAATGCAACGCCTTGATCTGACTGCTTAGGAGAACATGATCCCACATGCACACATCTGTAATTTCACCTACAAAGCTTTGCTTTGCATCAAAGGAACCCACATATTTATCAGGGTCCTGGCCGAGCAGAACGGTGCCGCCAGGACGAACCAAGTGACCTTTCCTATAGAGCTGGAACAAACTGCGCCGTCCATCCACCCAAAAAGCAGCAAGCCCAGTCGCAGAGTCCCAGGTGACGCACAGGTGAGTCTGGAAGATGGAGAGAGGAGGCAGGCGGAAAAGCGCGCCATCGCCACTGAGGTAGAAGGACAATCGGCCATCTTTCTCTCTCCACACATTGAGCTCGTCGTAGTTGGGTGTGCGGTAGGCGAAGAGAATGATCTCCCTCGCGCCCTGGAGCTCCGTCGCCACACGCATGCAGAGAGTAAACGCTGAGAGTCTCAGTGGCTTTTCAGGAGTGAGTTTAACAAAGCTTGAATCCGTCTGGGTTGGAAACAGAAGCACTTTACCACCAAGACCCACTGCAAGACAAAACACAAAATACAAAAACTCCTTTACTAGACACACAAAATCCTGCTCATGCCAATCCGTGAAACTTAATGTAAAATGCATTACCTTCAGTTGCCACTGCTTTCAGAGAAAGCAGACAGAAAAATAAAAGCAACATCTTGCAGGTCTGGAGGAAAAAAAGTGCAAAGGAAAATCCATTACTCCTTTTAGCAGACAAATTCTTCACGGTTTCATTGTTTTTAATATTAAATTACAACAGTTTATCACTATTAAGTGTTCAATCACATGAAAGAGATACAAAAGGTTCAAGCTACAAATACTTACGATGTTCATCAGGTGTTATCAGAGATAAGATCAGGTCAGATGTTTGTCTCACAGATGGTTGTGACTAGAAGTGTCTCGAGTATTTATTTGCAGATTGGGTTCAGCCCAGATTCACGTATGAGCCTCCCAGTCATCTTTTTTTTATTATAATATGCATGCAATTTTGCAGTTACTGAATGTAGTTTTCCATTTGCAGAATACTGTTATGGATTCATTTAATGAGAGACTACATGAAGCCTGTACACTTGTATTTACACTAGAATAACACCACAGGACTGCAGAAAAGCTAGAAGTGTATTTAAATGATGAAAAACAGACAAACAGCATTTCAGAAATACACACTTCCATAGCATATTCACATACATTTTAATCCAAAAATCTTAGCCTTGGTTTTTTTCTTCTTCAATGTAATGCTAGCATTTCCCTATAATGACTTACCAGATCAATACAATCATGTTTTATGACAAATACATTTCATAGCATATAGAGATATCATATTCACTTAGTCATTTTTGAGATCTCTTCTGAAACTAGAGACGACAAATGTCTCCCAGCAAACAAAAAAAAATTATCAACCAGCATCTTTTTATCAGAAAAAAAGCAGACTTTAGAAAAAGTCTCCATTTGCTCTGTATCCATGTACTTCTCATTGCTGTCCAGGAGAAGAATCTGAGATATTAGATTTGATTTGTGATTTTTCAGTCCTTTACTGGCAGAGATGAAGCTAAACGTCACTTTACAGACATCAGAAGAGAAAAAGAGTGTGTGAGCTGAGAGTGAAGCGGGGAAAAGAAACAGAGGATTCAGTGTTAAAGGGATGAAAGAGGGATTGAGCCTCCGCAGGGTCTGTGTTGAGCGTTTGTTTCTCAGAGAGAGAGATGCTGAAAACACCATGACGCTGGAAGTTGCTGTCGGGTACCGAAAACAGACCAGGTACAAGAAATCACTTTATTCTTTTCTTTCATCTACTACACTTGATATTGGGTTTCTTTTTGTAGTTTGTAGTTTTGTTGTACTTGTGTTCTCCTTATTATTTAACCAATGTACTAAACACTGTTAATGAAAATATTATTTATCATAGTACAGCAATCTTTATGGCTTGGCAACTGAAATCAGATTTTTTTTGGCATATGTGATAGTTTTTTTAAATCTGAACACCCACAAAAATTAATAAATTATATTAATAATCAATTTAAAAAATAAAAAAGGTTTTATGGGTTAAGGTTTTAGGTCAGCATAATTTTTATTCAGCAGGGACACATTAAAATAATCTTAAGTGACCATAAAACATTTATAATGTTCCAAAAGATGTATTTTTCAAGTAAATGCTGTTATTTTGAACTTTTATTTATCAAAGAATCCTGAAAATACATGCAACACTGTTTCCACAAAAATATGTAGTACAAAATTGAGTTTTCAACATTGATGATAAAAAAAAAAAAAAAAAAAGTTTCTTAATCATATTCACAACATGACTGGAACATGACACAAAAAGTAGTGTCTCTGGCTGTCTGAATTCACTCAAATGTGTAATTCAGTGTGAGTAAGTGGTTTCAGACACATGTAATGCAGGTGCACAGTAATGACTTTGATGCATATTTTGTCTGATTAGCCTTACAATATCATTTTGCTGTCCTCTGTCTGTTTCTATAAAGACTGCTACTGTTGTTGGTCTCTTGCTGCCGAGCTGCTTATATCAGAACGATAGCGAGAAACTCGTGCATATAATTACTGACACCGTCTGAACACAAATATCAGATTTCTATACTTACAAAATGACAGTAAAAAATTATTTGGTAGCAAATGTAGAATCGTGAAAACTCATTTCTGCAGGCGTTCTATGAGAGATCTTTTCAGCTTTACCACCTACAATAACGTTGACAGTGGTATCGCACCCTTTCCACAAACATTAACTATATTAAACAACAAATTAACTCTGGTTGACTGTTTTTATGCCATTCATGCCAATAAATTCATTAAACATCATCAAGACAAGTTGGGGGTTATCCAAACTTTAAGAAGTTATTAACGATGATTTTTAAGAACATTCTCTTTCGGGAATGTAAATTGTTCTTTAGAACAATGTTAAGAAAAAGATAAACATTTTAATACAAAAAATTCTTATCTTTATTCTTAAGTTAGAAAATAAGAAAATAATAAATTTCATCCTAACTGCCATTTTTTTCAAGAATGTTTTGTCAACCCCTGATTATGAAATTATATAGGCCTTAATGTGCAATAATAATCCTTATCACAAAACTTTCTAAAGAACTCTATCTTTACAGTTCACACAAGCTACAATGTTGTGATCATCATGACTAGACCAGCAGTGAGCCTTACTCAATAAGCGACTGTTGTTTTGTTCATGAGGCCTCTAACAGTTCATGCTTTGTTTTGCACAGACTCTATTTGTATGTGTGCAGCACAACAGACATTATGCAACAATTTCACAGACACTCACACACACTCCTACACCTTGAATACTCAGCGTCCACATCCACATTCTTGCATTACTTGACTGTACAAATATTTAAAACAGAAAAATGCTACAGTAAAAATTTGTTCATTGTGATAGTACATGTTGCCAGCAACTACAAAGCAACACACTCACAACCACTTAAAACACCACAGAAACTGCATAGCAACACTGACAACTAGAGCTGCATGATTCTGCAACCCAGCAACCGCTTATAGCAACACACTCAAAACCACTCAGAAAACCCCAGCAACCGCTTATAGCGACACACTCACAACCACTCAGAAAACCCCAGCAACCGCTTATAGCGACACACTCACAACCACTCAGAAAACCCCAGCAACCGCTTATAGCGACACACTCACAACCACTCAGCAAACCCAAGCAACCACATATAGCAACACACTCACAACCACTCAGAACAACCGAGCAACCGCATATAGCAACACACTCACAACCACTCAGAACAACCCAGCAACCGCATATAGCAACACACTCACAACCACTCAGAACAACCCAGCAACCGCATATAGCAACACACTCACAACCACTCAGAACACCCCAGCAACCGCATATAGCAACACACCCACAACCACTCAGAACACCCCAGCAACCGCATATAGCAACAAACTTACAACCACTCAGAACACCCCAGCAACCGCTTATAGCAACACACCCACAACCACTCAGAACACCCCAGCAACCCCATATAGCAACAAACGTACAACCACTCAGAACACCCCAGCAACCGCATATAGCAACAAACTTACAACCACTCAGAACACCCCAGCAACCGCTTACAGCAACAAACTCACAACCACTCAGAAAACCCCAACAACCGCTTACAGCAACACACTCACAACCACTCAAAACACCCCAGCAACCGCATATAGCAACAAACTTACAACCACTCAGAACACCCCAGCAACCGCTTATAGCAACACACCCACAACCACTCAGAACACCCCAGCAACCGCATATAGCAACAAACTTACAACCACTCAGAACACCCCAGCAACCGCTTACAGCGACACACTCACAACCACTCAGAACACCCCAGCAACCGCTTACAGCAACAAACTCACAACCACTCAGAAAACCCCAGCAACCGCTTATAGCAACACAACCACAACCACTCAGAACACCCCAGCAACCGCATATAGCAACAAACTTACAACCACTCAGAACACCCCAGCAACCGCTTACAGCGACACACTCACAACCACTCAGAAAACCCCAACCGCTTACAGCAACACACTCACAACCACTCAGAAAACCCCAGCAACCGCTTATAGCAACAAACTTACAACCACTCAGAACACCCCAGCAACCGCATATAGCAACACACCCACAACCACTCAGAACACCCCAGCAACCGTTTATAGCGACACACTCACAACCACTCAGAACACCCCAGCAACCGCATATAGCAACAAACTCACAACCACTCAGAAAACCCCAACAACCGCTTACAGCAACACACCCACAACCACTCAGAACACCCCAGCAACCGCATATAGCAACAAACTCACAACCACTCAGAAAACCCCAACAACCGCTTACAGCAACACACTCACAACCATTCAAAACACCCCAGCAACCGCATATAGCAACAAACTTACAACCACTCAGAACACCCCAGCAACCGCATATAGCAACACACCCACAACCACTCAGAACACCCCAGCAACCGTTTATAGCGACACACTCACAACCACTCAGAACACCCCAGCAACCGCATATAGCAACAAACCCACAACCACTCAGAAAACCCCAACAACCGCTTACAGCAACACACCCACAACCACTCAAAACACCCCAGCAACCGCATATAGCAACACACCCACAACCACTCATAAAACCCCAACAACCGCTTACAGCAACACACTCACAACCACTCAGAACACCCCAGCAACCGCATATAGCAAAAAACTCACAACCACTCAGAAAACCCCAACAACCGCATATAGCAACACACCCACAACCACTAAGAACACCCCAGCAACCGTTTATAGCGACACACTCACAACCACTCAGAACACCCCAGCAACCGCATATAGCAACAAACTCACAACCACTCAGAACACCCCAGCAACCGTTTATAGCGACACACTCACAACCACTCAGAACAACCCAGCAACTGTTATATTGAAATATAATTGACTGTTGCTGCCAGAGTTCATGCCAATCAGCTGCACTGAACAGCAACAACTGTGCTCATTCATTCTTCTAATTCTACTCTCTCTCTTTCACATACTCTGTGAACCCGTCCAGTGGTCAGTCAGGGCAAAACAGCTGTTATGTGTCACTCTAAGTTAAGGGTCAGCAGCACCCAGAATAGCATGAAGACAGACACGTGCAAGACTTCTTGAGCTGTTCTATAAAGTTTGTAAGGATATCGGTCATATCTGGAGCACTTTACTAGCTGAGATCCTTGAGCTGGGTTAGTACTTCATCTGTGCAGTTGAAACTTGTGCATGTAGTGAGCTTCTGAACTAACACCACATGTTGTGACTTACTTGTGATTACTTTGTTCTTTGAATGAGAATGTACTTTTCTATTTTTGGTGTTTGCCAAGTCAAACAACACTATTACTATTTCTTATACTTATGGTTAGGGTCTTATTGAAGTCACTAACCCTAAGCAATGAACAGTATGTGCGTTGTCCTGCAGCGTTTGTGCTTCATATATGAATAATTCCTCAAATCGTGTGTCTTGTTGAGGAAAGCTGTGTGTGGCTTACTATTTCCCTAGAAAGATTAATCAGAGACTTAGGGGTAGAGTCTTTTGAATTACCATACCAACACACTCACAACCTCTCAAAAAACACCCCAGCAACTGGATAGCAACACACTAACAAGTTACAACCACTCAAAACACCCCTAGCAACTGCTTAGCAACACACCAACAACACCCCAGCAACTGTATAGCAACACATTAACAACCACTCAAAACAACTATTGCAACTGCTTAGCAACACATTAACAAGTTACAACCACTCAAAAGACCCATAGAAACTGCTTAACACACTAACAACCACTCACAACACCCCAGAAACTGAATAGCAACACACTAACAACCACTCAGAACACCCCTAGCAACTGCTTAGCAACACACTAGCAATCACTCAAAACAACTATAGCAACTGCTTAGCAACACAATAACAACCACTCAAAACATCCCAGCAACCACGTTGAAATATCACTCAAAACCTCCCAGAACACCTCTGCAACTGCATAGCAACACTCATAATCACGTAGAACATTCTAGTAACCACATAGCAAAACTCAAAACAACCCAGCAACTGCATAGCAACCCACTTAAAACATTAGGAAGACCCTAGCATTGAGTACTGCACAGCACCACTCAAATTTTCTTCAAATGTAAAAATCTAGTTTGCATCAGTACAATAGTTCAGTTATTCTGATAAATGAGTAAAGAATGTCAGTGGGCATAAAGGAATGACATATGAAGAAGAAAAAAAAATGGACTGGACTTTCCCAACACTATACAGTGATGACAGCAGTAGTTTTCAGAGTTACTAGAGAGGTCAGTATGGATGAGGTCTATGTACACAATAACAGCAAGAGAATAAATGAGTGCAAGATTGTGATAAGATATGCTTCACAAAATTACTGAGCAACTGGCTCATTGTGGCCAGATATTAACTCAGCAACTATTAGAGTGTGACAAAACAAGGCAAATGATTAACAGAAGCTGCATCTCTGAACAATTAACCATGTTTCACACCACACTACATACCAGTCATGCCTTAACTTGAGCCACAGTTGCTACATCCACCATTTTGTCATTATCATGTGACCTACCAGCCAGGGGCGAATCTTGAATCAAGAACCAGTGAGGGGGGACCCACGGGAAATCAGAAAATTCAATTGGAAATTAAGCACGATTTCAAAAATCTTTGCAATGCCCAGTGCCCTAATATAGATGGTATTAAATGTGGCACTGCATTTATTGGACCACACAGTTTTGTTCTAATAAATAAAAAAGAAAAAAAAGACTGTCCTCTTTTCATTCTCAACTCCCCTAACCAAAACTGAACTTCTGCTCCGGAGGCTTCCTCAGTCCTCAGTGATTATACACACTGTAAAGACAGTAATGATGGCGTCGATTTTACCATATCAATCCGAGCGCGAGTTTGATGATGAAACATTGGAAGAACTAGTTAATCAACCCGAACCTCAAACGCAAGGACAATTCGAGCAAGACGTTTCTCAGTGATACACTACTCAGTTTGAGGTACATTATGAGATGGTGCAGCTGTCATTCCTCACCATCAGCATTAACAAGTGTATGTTCATTAACAAGCCGATGTGTATATTTCTAATTTAACGTTAAAGTTTGTAAAACAAACTTGCTCCATCCTTTATCTTTCCTCAAAGTAGTAAGAATGACAGACAATCTGCATTAATAGACAGTTTTGGGTAATAGTGGCCCACAGCTGCTTAGCATAAGTATTTCAGTAAGACAGTAACAACGCGAGCTAGCCGGAAACTTACACAATGTAAAACACAAAACTACGTATTTTGAAATGTATACATCAATAATTACTCAAACTTACAGGTTGTGATCCTGAGGAATAAGTTGATCCAAATAAAGTACTAACCCATCTTTCAAGAGCAAGCGTTTTGTGAATCCCGCGTTGAACTCCCACAAGATTTGAGATGCAGTCGACAGTCAAATCCTGCGATGAAGGATGGGTCAAGTTGTTTGTGGGCGGACAACATACAGCCTAGACGGGCATTATGCAAATGTCTTATCTAGTGACGTAGAACCGTAATGCAGGTCTACAGACGACTCGTTTGCAGTTCAGAGTCGATTCTCTCTTTTGGGAGACAATAACTTTATTTATCGTAGACTTTCGACTTTACAACTTTGCAGAACGTTTACATTCACAAACAGCTATATTACACCCAGCATGAGAAGTAATATTCGAAAAACCATAACCAGGAACCAGGCCTATGTGACATTTAAATCCAAAATTGTGGTTTAACAGCAAAGTTGGCTAACCTGAACAGCTTGACGTTTATTGATGATTCATTCAGTGTCCATCGCTATTTGTCTCTAGGATGGAGGATCAGGACAGAGTCAGTCAGGCCTCCAGCAGCGCCACAGTCTCCTTTCTGCCAATCAGAGACAAGGTGAATCACATTTTTACACAAACACAGGTAGAATGTTTCAAACCCAATGACACAGTTTGTGTGATTATATGTGCAGTGTCACGACAAAGTGCAGACGTTTGGAAAGAGATGTCAAGCGGCAAAAAGAGACCCCAACTGCCCTGTGGTGATCAGAGGATGGCTGTACAAGAGGGTAACGTTTAGTGCACAATACTGACCATTGGTGTAAGATCTCGGATAAATACTTAACAAATATCTTAAAACATATTTTAGTCTTTACTTTAAAGCTGCTGTCAGTAACTTTTGGCGTTCTAGCCTGTTAATAAACAAAACTGCATGTACGCGTCTTGCGGAGGAACATTGCCGGATCTACTTCTCTCTGTTAATGTCTATGATGAGTCGCGCAGGTACTGGGCTACTCCGCTGCGGTATGACCCGAAACATAGTCCGAAAATAAACACTTATTATAGTTGTACCGCAGTGATTCGGGATAAGACAAAAATCCGGTTTGGAAAATGGATTTATGATGCACTTGTTCATTATATAAATATTGTAAATTTTGACCACAAATATGTTAGCTTTTAAATACCAAGTTCGTTACATAAATATTTGTATTCACATTGATTTCGTACAGTATGAAAAAAAAAAGAAGAAAAAATTACATTTTTCAACAAAATCTTTGATATAATGACCCTGATATATCCTTCTTGCACCTTGAATACATTTGAGTGTAAATGTAACATTGTTTTCATATATTTAACTAAAAAATATTGTAGCCAGTGTTGTTATTGTAAACTAAACCGTTTGGTGATAGATTTGGGGAATTTAAAATAAAGCAGAAATAAAATACAATTAAATATCAGATGATATCAAACTCAAAAAACAAGAAATAAGTTAAAATTACCTTAACTAAGACTAAAGATATAGAGAAAAAGTAATACTAAAATAACACAATTTATTTTTAAAGCATTAAAAGATCAATAGATCTTTTTAGAGATTTTCTGACCTTGGCAGTCTGCAGGGGTCTTTGTGATGTCATTTCCCTTTTTTTGTTATACCACCAACACATGTTTTACTTTAAGGCCCGCAAAAATACATAAAATACAGATTCAGAAATTAAAAACATGGTAATCTTAGAAGTGTAACTGCATTTTAAATACATCAAGGTTATATTTATCAGAGATGTGTGTGTGATCATAAATATCTCTTTCTCTATAGGACAGCAGTGGACTGAAATTATGGAAAAGAAGATGGTTTGTCCTCTCTAATTTCTGCCTGTATTATTATAAAGGTAAAACCATGTTGTTGTTTTATATATAAATTATCTACGTGCATTAATTTTCCATTTCAAAAAGACTCATTCCCTGAAATGACTTCCTCCAGACAGCCGTGAGGAGTCTGTTCTGGGCAGTATTCCTCTTCCCAGCTACAGGATTCTGTACTGCTCACCTAGAGAGTGCAGGAACCGCAAATATGCATTCAAGGTGAGAGTGAACGTCCCTTTAAACCTTACAGTACAGTACATATCTTATATTCTCACTGTAAACATGCGCTTTTAGGTGGTTCATCAGGGGATGCGGCCGTACATCATGAGCGCTGAGACCCAGGAGGACATGTTGGGTTGGGTCAGGGCTCTCAGCCAATCAGCAAGCATGGAGGCTGATGACATGATCAACAGGTGAACCTCAAACTTCTTTTCCATTTCGGTCCATTTTTATGGATTCTATAATACGCTGTACTGTTTTTCTTCTTTAGACGCTGTGCCAGTTTTCAGGACTTCACTCAGATGGGAGATAATGCAGAAACAATGGAGCTCCAGCACATGACCTCGTTTCCAGAAAGAAACGGCCAGACCGCAACAAAACTGACCAGGGTGCAGACAGAACCGACTCTACTGGATCACGAGATGACGGGAATTAAAACGAAGACACCAGAACTGAGAGGAAGACATGGGAGCAGACCAAGGTAAATTAGCTGAGATGCTTCTCCTTCAGTAAATTGTCTTTAACTTGCTATAAAAGGGACCATAACTTACACTTTTCTAGCATTTTTTAAGTTAGTTAAGGTCCATCAAGGTTTCCTGTGAAATAACAGTTGTAATTTTGTTTTAAATTAATTGTTCTGCCTCTTTCTGAATTAAACAGGCTGTTTTTGCTAATGTATTCATAAGAAATCATGTACACAGATCAGTATTTCTCAACTGGTGGGTTGCAACCTAAAAATATGAGTCTGCAACTAGACTTATTGCATATTATTGGGTCTATGCCCTTCACTGTAATTCATTTTAATGACTTTTTTTTTTTTTGGTTGGTTGGTTGGTTGGTTCAGTGGTATTGTGTTGGGACACCACTTGATATCCAATGTAAAATCTAGGCCATTAAGCAAAACCAGTTGAGAACCACTAATCTAAATCTGTAAAGATGTGGGATGAGTGAACATGCTTTAATATCTTCCATTTGGTCAGTCCCATCCTTCAATAACAGCCTCTTTGTGACAGATTTTCAGAACAATCCATGCAGAAATGCCACTTAAATCGTTAAGATCAGCTCTCTTTTTCTCTCTGTCAGCACGGCTGAAGCGAATGAGCAATCTCCAAGTTTGGTAAATGCAGATGAGGAACATCTTTCCTTCCACCATCCAAAAGCAGCCTTCAAGCAGCCTCCATTTCCCAGAGATCAGTATGGGTCGCCGTGTCACGGTACCATGGGCAGAGCGGACGTTTGGCCCTTTGATAACTGCTCAAGCGCCCCGATGTCACCATACATCTACACAGAGAGAGGACATGTGCCCGATCAGGTGAAAATAAGGAAAATACACTAATGTGCCAATACGGTCATATTCAAAATCCACACTTTCTTTAACTGTCTGTCTGGGTTTCAGCCTTTTCAGCCCGAGTTTCCATGTTCTGTGTGCTACTCTTCCAACTACCACACGGCTGAACACATGGCGATGTGCAAGGTAAGACAAATCTGTGATCTGTGATGTTACAAACCTTTCAAAGTGATTTTCCATGCAATACAGCACATGCTGTAGAGATTGGTTCTTTTCAACAATTCAATTAATACATTAAATTTCAATAAACCAGTTCAAAAGAACAATTTTTTAACATTATCACATAGTTTCTGTGTGGCATATTACATGCTCTAAAATATTACATTAATGTAATAATGAAATTGAAATATTTTTTAAAAATAAAATAAAAAATAAATGTTGTCATAAACAAGATTTTTTTAAGATTTATGCTGTTTGACTATTTAAGTCAATTGCTATTCAGATTTCACATCTATAAAAATGTATGAAGCTTGCAAAATAAATAAATAATAAATGGTCATCTACTTTTGAATGGCTGTCACTGGAGAGAAAAATATAATATTGCATATTTATGATGTAATTATGACTAATCAGATTTAATTTTATTTTGATCCAGGCAGGTAAACCAGACATCCTCATGGAGAGAGAAATTCAGCCAATCAGAGATCTGGAAACCGATACAGATGTGAGTGCACTGTAGTGTGTGAACGTGTGAGAGAGATTTTGATATTTTAATATTTTAGAAAGAAAAATATAAGCATAATTATAAAATGACATAATAATGTAATTGAAAACATTTAAGTAGTTTTTGCTGAGTTGTTACTGAATTCGAATTCAACAAGATGTTACAGCAAGCATAATCATGGCAGATCACTGTTTGCATTATATATTATATTACATTTGTTTGTTTTTCATGTAGCTAGTGTTCTGAAATGCTCCCTTGGTGACAATTTTTTTGTAATTATTGACTTGAAAATTGTTATTGTATCAGTATACAGTTGACTCGAATACTACTGCAATCAGATCACTGTTGTGTTTGCAACATCAAACATTCCTAAGAGTTTCAAATATTAAAGGGCTAGTTCACCCAAAAATGAAAATGCTGTCATCATATACTCTTCCTCAAGTTGTTCCAAACCTGTATGACTTTCTTTCTTCTGCTGAACACAAAAGAAGATATTTTAAAGAAGGTTGGTAATTAAACAGTTGCTGGTCCCCATTGACTTCCATAGTATTTTTTTTTCCTACTATGCAAGTCAATGGGGTCCATCAGTCGTTTGGTTACCGACTTTCTTCAAAATATCTTCTTTTGTGTTCAGCAGAAGAAAGAAAGTCATACAGTTTCAGAACAACTTGAGGAAGAGTAAATTATGACATTTTTGGGTGAACTATCCCTTTAAGAAAATATTTGAGAACTTCTTAAGAAATGCATTTAGGAAGAATCTTACAAACCTCTTAACTGTGGATCTGACCCGTTGAGCTTCTGTCAGCCATTGTCGTCCTCCTCCTGTCCTTCAGGTGGTTCTCACTCGTCTGTGTGGATGTGATAAACTGCTGCAGTCCGTCTCTATGCAGCTGGCTCAGTTACAGGCAGATAAGGTCTATCACACAAACAGATAACACACACTCAAATAATGCATGCATAAAAACACGACACAAATATTCCTGCCTGCTCTGTCCCTTTCTTTAGAAAAGCATTGAGCATGCTCTAGAAATCAAATGGTTGGTGAGGGAAGACGGACTACCTGGAGAGCAGGAAGTATCCCAGAAGGCTTTGCTTCAGGAGGAGCTGGTTACACTCAGAGCCAGAATATGTGATTTGTCATCGGTACAATATTGATTGTGTGTGTTTGTGTGCTATGCTTGCACAATTACTCGCCGGTGATTTAATTAAATGTGTGCGCTGCATGTTTCAGAGTGAAGGGCGGCACTGTGATCTTACAGCGTCTCGGTTCACCGTAAACGAAATCCATCTGCATCTTCTCTGAGTTTGAGTAGATTTAATGTGCATTTGTGGATGCAAAATCTTCACATACTTGTAATGAGAAGCACTTATCAACAAAAGAGTAGCTTTAAAGGCTCCCTGCGGTTTTCAGTCGAAATAGAAGGTCAATGGTTTAACGTTTTAAAATCAAGAAATTAAGATCACCATTAAATATTAGTATTGTAATTTTACAATTGTAATGCATTATATAATATAATAATAATAAATTATTCTATTTATATATTTTATGGTTAAATGTTACAAATGTAATAACGTTTTTATTTAATAGTAATAATGATCATTATTATTTTATAGCCATATTGATATATAATAATTATGCAGCCCTAAAAACAAGCAAGCAAACCTAGACATTTTTAAAATCCCTTTTTAAAATCACAATTGCAATTTTTATCAGAAAAAAAAAATCTTACTTTTATTTATCCGCAAATTGTGCAGCCTTTCATCTGTTTTCTTGCTGTGTTTGTCACATTATTAGATCTGATAAATGCATTAATAATCGAGCGACACCTCTCTTCATCAGGAGATGGACAGTTTGTGGAGTGATTATGAACGGATGGAGAGCGAGCTGTCGGTTTTCCATTCTCATCTCCAACACATCCTCCACTTCGGGATGCCGCAGGTAATGCCATGTTTGAGAAGATCACCTGATGCTCTGCTCCCATTAACGTTTCGTTGGGTGTCACCATCAGCGTACAGAAACACCTATACTGTAACAGTTTAACAATGTTTAAAGATATTGTAAGCGACTTTAGACTGCTAAATGACTACTTACAGATTTCTAAATGGTTAAAAACAAAAGTTTAAATCCAAATAACCCCAGGAGCAGATTCAGGCACAGAGGCAGCTCTGGATGATGGAGGATATCTTGTGTGGTTTGAGGGTGAACAAGAACCGCTTTATGGCCTTACTGGGTCTACAGATGCAGGGGGGTGAGTAAATGTGTCGGTCTGTGTCAATGTTCATTCATTTAAGCACGTTTATGTAAATCGTTTTCTCTTTCTATCCTTCAGTTCCTCAGCCAAAACCCGTTCCCTATTTTGAGGGCGAGTTAGGAGGCCTCAACATGGTAATGAGACTTTTAGCCATTTTACATTAATGCTCTGAGCATAAATGTACATAAGCTCATATTTTGAAAAACACAGCAGAAAACTAAGAACATTTTTACTATTAACATTTAAGTCAGAAGTTTTCAAACTGGCATCAAAAAACCCTATATGGCCACAAGGGGGAGCTTGGGGTCCATGAAAAATCAGAGCAAAATACTTAAAAAGGAGACATATCATGCTTTTAAATCGTTCCTTTTTACATATAAATCATACATTTGTAGTCTATATAAAGCGGAACTGCAATGCTTGGGTCTGAATTCCTCATTATTATAGCTATACACAGGCCCTTTTCTACACCTTTTCTGATGTGCGTCTGAGAGCAACTCGTTTTTGAGCGGTCTTTTAAATGCAAATGAGACAGTTCATACCCCGCCCCCTCTCCAGGTTGCAGAGGTGACATTTGGTTCAACTCCACCCCGTTCGGCCATTTTTGTAGTTTGATAGCAGAGATACGATTTTTGAATGTCAATTTTAGAAAATAAAGGGGCAGTATAACACTCTCAGTGCTGGGTTGTGTCATGAAGGGCATCCGACGTAAAACCTGTGCCAAATCATGTGTGTGAGAAGCGATTGAGAAGTAATGTTCTAAAGTGCTATACAAATACATTTGCACTGTATTGCATTGAAAATGTTTCTGTATAGGTTTTTACATCTAAATTATTCTAATAGTGGATAGAAAAAACAAATGTCAACTTCATTGCAAATAGATTCTAAATAATATTTTACTCATGTGATTTCATGCAAATGATGATAAAAATGATTCTGCAGTGTCAGTTTAAACATGATATTTTATATCTGATGTAATAGGACTGTGTGACTGAAGCAGAGCAGCAGGACTACATGAAGATCCACCAGAGCTATAAGAGCTGGACCCAAGAGAGCCCTGCCAATGACAGCAGGCCGAGCGCTGAACACGACGTCCCACACGAACCGCTGCGTCTGACCCGCGTCGTGACGTCTACCCTTCCGTCGTCGCTAATCGCAGAGCGCATTTTTGTAGACGACCCCCATCCTGAGCAGATCCCCCTGCAGTCAGGACTGAGGAACAGCCAGAGGAAACCCAGCAGAACGATGCATGAGACGGCCGACAAGAACAGACGCTTACACTGGGCCGACGGACCGCAAGAGAAACCGCCTCAAAATCCCAGAGAGAAGGCACTGGCTGACAGAAAGGTCTGGACACACCATCAGCAGGAGGTGAAATTTTCTATTTCATTTCATATTTAAATACCGTTAATTTTTCCAACAAATTTTCCTGTTGCGTAGAGATACCTCCCTTATGATATCGAATTAATGGTTCAGACATTCATAATCTTATTTTCAAGGCATTTATGAAAGTCATTTAGAATCATGATAATGTTTTTCTTCATATGTAATATTATACACTACTGTTCAAAAGTTTAGAATTGAACACTTTTATTTAGCATACACATATTAAACTGATCAAAAGTCACAGTAAAGACTTTTATAATGGTACACAATGTTTCCATTTCAAATAAATGCTGTTCTTTTGAACTTTATATTCATCAAATAATCCTAAATAATGTTTTATGATTTCTAAAAATAAGCAGCAGAACTGTTTTCAACACTGATAATAATAATAAATGTTTTTTGAGCAGCAAATCCTCATATTAGAGTGATTTCTGAAGGATCATGTGACACTGAAGACTGGAGTAATGATGCTGAAAATTCAGCTTTGATCACAGGAATAAATTACAGTTTAAAATATATTACAATAGAAAAGTTATTTTACTGCACCATACCATACAACATCCAAAAGTCGTTAAACTGTTGCTGGATTGATCACCATGTTGAAAGAGCCATTGACATTGTTAGGGTCAGGTGGTAGAAATAACCCACAGCCTGCTGGGAAACTAATGACTGAGTGCAATCATAATACATGTGGATGATTATATGCATGTGTGCATGAATGCATGTTACAGCTCGAGCCTGAAGCCTTGTGCCTTACAAACTCTGAGTCTGACTGCGACGCTGCCATGAGCTCTCAGAAACACCACACTAAACTCAGACGAACGGATAGAAGAGACAGAAGCATGAGGTACGGATGTCTACACCATCTACACCCGTGAACAATTCTGTCAGTTACAGTATGAAGAAAAAAAAAAGAATATTGACAGTATATAAAGATATATTTGCATGGATACAAATACATGTTTTGCTTCCACTATGCATGGTTTCAAAATCTTTAATTTCTCTGAGTACTGTATGTTGTGCATGTATTAGGTTGCACATGTTTTTAAATCACTACAACATGTTTAACTCAGTCTGAGTTTTGTTTTAAATTAGCCGAACAGCTTTTCTTTCTACTGCTGTCTTTCACTCATAAACATTCAGTCTCATCCTTGTTGACACTATATTCTTCTGAAAAATATTTCTCCATCGCTCTCTCTTTTTCTTTTACTTTTAGTGCAGGCAGAGAGCACTTCATAGACGACATTCATCCCTTGAAACTTATTACAGCCAGTGAAAAAGAGACAGATGTCCAGAAATACACACCAGGTTAACATGAAGAATTTGTTTTGCATTCACTCTACATGCATTAATGCACATGCATGCTCATATGCATTGTGTGGTATAAATTATTTTGATAGAATTTGCATTAGTGTTAATTAAACCACAAAACTCTAAATAATACACATGCATATTAGCCTCATGCAGTAGCACAATCACAATTTGTAAATGATAAAATAATTTTATTTTAATGCATGTTTCTCTTCTTTTCCAGATTCTGCTGTTCTACACTTGAGCAACGGCTACAGCAGTGATAGACGCAAATATAAAAGCCACAACAGTGAGTCGGCCAACCCAATAACGCCACAATGTGACGACGCAAATGTGCACAGTAAAATAAAGGACAAAACAGCACAACAATCATCTTGCAATGATATCATCGTCATAGAAAGCCACTCCATCAATCATATTTCAACTCTTACAGTGTTTAAGGGACATCAGGGAAACAATCAAACACACAAACCTCATAAAAAGAACAGAAGCTCTGACAGACAAAAGTTGTCAGTCTCCGCTAATGTGAAATCTGAGTGCTTTCTGTCAAATAACCGACGGTGCGAGTTAGTCCCGGTCTATGTTCACGAAGCAAAACCTCAAGCATCCCTTTCTACAGAGGAACATCAACAACCAAACCAGGGAACCAATCAAACGCCTGATAAACCAGTGGGAGGAGACTGTGGGCGGAGCCAGAGTCCCAAAACAACATTTGAAAAGGCACATAATGGCCAAACAAATGGGAAAAGCTGCAGTGACCTCAAAGAAATGCCCGATCAACCACCAGACGCTCAACCAATCACAACATCTGACAATCAATTTACGTCCAGCTCTGACCAATCCAAACCAGAGCTGTGCATTTATGAGGAAATCCAGTTTAGCTCGCCCAGATCAGGAGATGCTGATGAGAATCAGAGGGATCAGACCAGTGGAGATGAATCACGACCATCAAACCTCACCGTAAATGAGTCTGGACCATCTCACACTGAGGTCAATGGGGAGTACAGTACAAGAACAAGTCGAACAGGAAGTGATGTCACGTGCAAGAGAGGGAAAGAGAAGAAAGTCTACGGCTCTGTCATGAAGAGCTCAGTAATAAATCATCTCGTCCAGGACTGCAGGCCGCGGATAACCGTGGTCAGCACAAGCCTGTAGATTTGAGTGTTTTAGTGAGGCTGAAGAAAGTGAGGGAAAGAGGCAATCAGACACAAAAGAGTAGGAATGTCAGAAGTGGATAGATAGTGAATGATATACGATAAAAGAATTGGATGGGAAATTAAATTCCCTTTGCCTTCAGAACAGCTTCAATCCTTCATGAAATATAATCATATCATGCTGATCTGTGTATCATTGCACCAAGAAAAGCGTCCTGTTTGATTAGGGATGCAGAACACTAGATTGCACGTGAAACCCATGAACTGTAGTTTTATTTGAGAATGGGTCACCGTGCAGATTAAACACTCTGGTCATTTATGTGTCATTTAGCAACTATGAATTTGTTCTTTTTATACATGCACATTAAATCTCCTGATTATACTGTAATACCTCTGAATGCATACAAACTCTTGAGGATTTTAACTGACCTGGAAACATTACTTACATTTCTACATGAGTATTAATCAGTTATCAACTTTGTGATTTGTGAGACCAATTATAGTCTAATATAGTAAACACAACACATCTGTGGCTTATTAATTCAGTAGCTTTCTGTGTTTTTAGCAAGTAGGACGTGTTTCTGGATCAACATCCGTGTTTATATTAGATCTTTGTGATAAACAGTTAGAATTTAGGGTTAGGGTTATGACAAAAAAAAAAAAAAAAAAAACATTTGTGTGGCTTCTTATTGAAAGCCCATTTCTGCCAAAAAAAAAAAAAAAAAAATCTTAATACATGTGACGTCGTAATTGTGACTTTTTGTTATAATTTCGACTTAGTGTGTCATTGAATGTCATAATTACAACTTCAATTTCGACTTTTGGTCCAGAAGCAAATAAAAGATGTTGATCCAGGAACATGTTCTGCTTGGCAAAAGTCATAGCTATCGTGCCTAATGAACATATTAGAAGTTTATTGATTTTAATAACAAAAAAAACTTTGTATATTTATTGCAGTGTTTTGTGATGCTATTTTTGTTATTCTCAAATTAAATCATCTCATGTTTGAACCTACAAAACAATGTTGCTGCTTCCTACCACGTTTTATTTATTTAACTTATGGTTTAATTTAATTTAATTGAAGAACAGTAAACCAGACAGCCACTGAGCTTATATATTCTACCGAGAGAGCCTCATGTTGCTGCAAACCCATGATTTTCTTTCTTCTGTGGAATACAAAATTTGTTCTTTGATTCGCCAAGCTGCAACTTTTCCATGCAACGTGATTAGTGACAGCTGTCATGCTTCAAAACTGAATAAAGTATCATAAAAATATCATCATCATAAGTCAACACGGTACATTCAGTCTTCTGAAGACATTTAAATCGTGAAATCTCGCCCTAAATCTCCAAGTGATGTGCACTTTTGGTACTAAACACTAACAGATATTGACAAACTCAACTTTATGATTAGGGGAGGTTTAATTCATCTTAGTGATCCCACTCAGTGACTCGAATCTTTTTAACCTGTTGCAGTCTGGTCAGATTCGTTCACTGACACACCTGTCGTTCATTTGGTTCACAATAAACGAGAACGAGATGCTTCTGCAGCTGCTCAAATACTTTCACACACACTACTGACACACAGAGGACAAACACAGGAACTACACATGTGTTCAAATCTGAGTTATGACTGAAATGAACTCTATTATGATCAGATCTGTGACAGACGGGTTGACTGTAATATGCTCAGAATCAGAGAAAACTGAGTGTGTAAACTAATATAAATCAAACAAACCATAATCGCGCCATATGTTGTTTTGTTTTTGTACATTAAACTACACAGTAATGTAATTGTGTATCACCAACAAAGATGTTCGAGCCTTTTTTTTAAGTAGCTCCTTCATCTCAAGCTGATTATGAATTTATTACTCATAACTCATTTCTCATGAGCAGAAGTGAAACTGTTCCAGTTCAGAGCGTTGAACCAGTAAAAGAGTGAAACTGTGAGTTTGAGGTGAAAATCTCATTTGCATTGTCAGGTTTAGTGATTGTGATGGTCTCAGAATAGAGCAGCTCGTCTCCAGTGACCATGTTCAAACCCCAAGAGCTTCATTTCACATTTACTGCTGAATGCAGCTGTTCTCAACTATTACAATCAATCAAAAGCCGCTGAAACTTTAGTGCAGGACTTTGAAGGAACGACACACTGATCAATGATGCAGTCCAACACAAATGTGCGCTTGCGTTCAGATGAAGCTTTATTGAATGAACAGCAATGGCAGCACATTGGCAGACTGCTTCAGTATTGAGCTGTAAATCACGTGACGCTCAGATACGCTGGTCTTCACTGGAGAAACATCAGCACTCGGAGCTCTTGAGGAACGAGGCCTCGTGAGCAGCTCCGGCATGTGTTCCTCTGCAGACGAAGTGCTCTGCGGCTTCCCAGCGTGCTTTGCTGAGGCTCAGGACGCTGCTGCGACTGTAGAGACCGTCCCGCTCGCTCTCTGCGCTGGTCTGAACCCCCTCGGTGACCTCTGACCCATCCAGCGTCCAGCTCACCGTCGCCCCCTGTGGAGAGTAAGAGCTGAGCAGGCAGAGCAGAGCGGAGGAGTCTCCAGAGATCAGCAGAGAAGAGGGAGACAGCAGAGACACGGAGGGAGACACGGAGGGACCCGCTGAACACACACACACACACATGATCATTTGATTTTAAATATAAAAAATTACATTTTAAATGATCCACAGAATGAGTTTGAAAAACATTGTCCAAGTAAATTGATGGTTATATTGTGATGTCGTTGCTATTCAGACGCTCACAATCATAAACATCAGCAAATTTGATAATTTAAATGATTAATTTTCAAAATGCTCTTCAGAGTTTCGTTTTGTCTAATGAAAATGATAAAAATCATATTTATGTTGTCTGCATTATACAACTTTTATTTCATGAGTTCAAAAAAAGCCCTTAATAGTTACATTTACCAAGAATTATAGACAAAATTATATATGAAGAAATTATTGAATAGATTTTAAAGTATTTGCAGTCAATACATGAAATTAACTAAATGTTAGCAATAATGTTTTAAATATTAATGTAAAATTAAATTACATTTAAAATAGCGATAAAAATTATAAAATTTTATAAAAAATGAAATAAATAAAATACTCATTTGATTTTCAGAAGTTACAGTACATTTTAATCTCAATCTAATTTAACAACATTGTCCACATGAAAATTGATTAATATATTGATATATTACGATTTTGATATACATACGATTTTGAAATCAATTTTAAATAATTATTTCAATGTTAATTTGTAAAAATATTTGTCACAGGTCGGGATGGGCCAAGCCGGACTGCGCCCACCCCTGAACCAGGACCACCCTGAGGAACGTGTCAGAGACGAGACGGAAACAGAATTCAAGGGAATAACAGTTCTTTTTATTAAAGTTAAAAGTAATTTGAATAACCTAAGCTAAAATCTTCCTTTCCTCTTCTTCCCCAGAATCGAGGCAATGCAGCAGTCTCCGGGACCCACTCCCACGCCAGTACAAGGTTCGCAATGGCCTGTGATGGATCGGTGGATTTCCACAGATGAGTATGCGGTCGGGGCTGTTCCTCTTCCCACGCTAATGCAGGGGCCGCAGGGACCTACGACGGACAGGTGAGTTTCCACTGGTGAGTAGACAGTCGGGGCTAGTCCTCTTCCCACACTGATGCAAGGTTCACAGAGGCCTACGACGGACAGGTGAGTTTCCACAGGTAAGTAGACAGTTGAGACTCTGGGGCTGCAGCAGACTCGAGTCAACAGGCTGAACGGAGCTTCTCTAGGACAGACCGTTAGGACAGACAGAGTCAGCTTCAACAGCAGTATATAGGCCTCACGTGTGTTGCCGGGGACAGGTGACTTCACACCATGCAGATGGGCCGGGGGCTATAGCAGACTCAAAGGCGCAGGCCGAGCGGAGCTTCTCCTGGACAGACAGAATCAACTTCAACAGCGATATACAGCTCACGTGTGTTGCGGGGGACAGCTAACTTCGCACCATGCCGATGGACTTGGGGTTGTAGCAGACTCGGTCACAGCTGAGCAGAGCCGCTCTAAGACAGACAAAATCAACTTCACCACAGTATACAGTTCTTACGCGTGTTGCAGGGGACAGATAACTTCACACCATGCAGATGGACCTGGGGCTATAGCAGATTCAAGTCGCAGGCTGAGCGGAGCTTCTCTAGAACAGACAGACTCAACTTCAACAGCAGTATACAGTTCTCATATATGTTGCGGGAGACAGATAACTTCACCCCGTGCAGGTGGCCTTAGGGCTGCAGCAGACTCAAAATCAACAGGCTGAGTGGAGCTTCTACGAAGACAAACAGAATCAACTTCAACAGCAATATACAATTCTCACGTGTGTTGCAGGGGGCAGATAACTTCACACCGTACAGGTGGGCTTAGGGCTGCAGCAGACTCCAAGTCAACAGGCTGAGCGGAGCTTCTTCTAAGACAGTCAGAACCACTACTTCAAAACAGAGAGGTTAGTTTGACTTACAGATGCTGTTCCTTCTAGTCCTCAACAGATGGAACCGATCGACATTATTCAGCTCCAGTTACTGACAGTAGACCAGCATGGCACGAGGGGAGTGCACGGCAAAAGAGAATAAATCTTCCACACACACACGGCAATTTCACTCCAAACATGCAACGTGAGGGGGAAACGTCAATCTAGGCACTGCAATCCACTTCAAATAAGTGCAGATAAGGCCAGCACTCACCCAGGGGTCTCCGTGCCACAAGCAACGAGCTTCAATGTTGGGAAAAAGATGTTTCAGGATTTTCCTCCACAGACATAGACAGGATTCACATCACCGTTCCAACACGGGGGAAGAGGGCAAGAGATCGAACATGAATCAGTATAATTCACTCAGTGACGTTTCAATAGCACAATCAAAGCACTCCAATCCACCTCAAATTCAGTGTTGAAACATGTAGGTACGAGATACGATGGTCGATTACTTATCTCTCTCCCTTCCAGGCAAACGGTGTGTTTTCACAACTCTTCCACACTCCTCGAGTCCCCTCCAGCAGCACTTCCCTTTGCACACCACAATTCTTCTCTGCAACACTCAAATAGAACGACTTCTCACAGGAGAGAACCACGCCGCAGTCTCTCTTCACTGGCTTTTTATATCCTTCTCAATGCCCACATGGCTTCGTCATGGCTCTAGATTAATCTCTGACACCTGGTGTCAATCTCCTCATCCCGGTTGGCAGGGCAACAGATATACACTTACACGGGGGAGTGGTGTTTCCTTATTATTGTACCGGAGGGGACACAATTGCGGCGAACTTTAGTTCCGCCCTCCTTTGTCACACCGTGACATATTCATACAGCTTGATACTCACAAAAAAATCAATATATATTTTAAATTCTGTTAAGACACTTACAATCATAATCATCAGCAAATTTAACAGTTAAACAGGTGATTGTTTATTATCAAACTTTGGATGCATTTAAAAACCCTTAATTGTTAAATTTACTATTAATTATAGACAAAATTATTTATATCAAGAAATAATTGAATATATCATAAAATACTGCAATCCATAGGCTACATTAAAATACAATCAAATGTTACCAATAATAATTAAATTATGAATGTAAAATTAAAAATAACATTTAAAATAAATATGAAATATAAAACTTAAGTAAATAATAAAATAGTTAAATGATAAATTGCTTTCAAAAACATATTTTAATGATAAATGAATTATCTTGTTGGCAAATAAGTATATAATAAGTATATAATATCTTTTAGATTTTTTTTAAGGTTCATTCATGGCATTTTAAGATCATCACAAAGAATTATCTTGCTGAAATAATCTAAACATATAAAATAAAATGTATGAATTAAAATTTTCTTATTAAAGAACATTTTTATAGAGAATAGAAGAGACTTACTGATCGTCAGTTTAGTTCCTCCACCCAAAAAGTCCACCACAGTGTTTCATTCTAGTGAAAGAGTCGTACAAAAACCTCCGTCACACTCAAATGAACACACACTCCAGCAGAGAAAGAGACGAACGACACACACACACACACACAGTTTTTCACCTTTTTGATTGTGATTTTATAGAAGTCATATTTGTCTCCTGTTTCCTATTACATCCTTCATCTAGAAATTCAGTCTCTTTTGATTTACACTTCAGTGGATATTTTTCAATCCTTCACCACATTTTTGATTTTCTGCATTTATGATTTAATATATTCTTCTGTCTAAACTGCATCATCAGCATCTTATATCTGTCCTGCTTGATCAGTTTAATAAGTCTGTTGATTTATGTTCATCCCTCATAATTCAGATATTAACAGCATCATATAAACACATCTTTCAACTTCAGAGCTGATGATAATAATTTATATTCATATCTATGTAGGAAGGAATTAGCAATTATTTAAAAAATAAAATAAAAATGAAAGACCAGATTAGTGTCCTCCATCAAAAGCAGCACATGCATTTCAGCATATTTTTTTTAATTGATTTCATAAAGATTTATAAAGGTTAACATATATCATGTGTGACTCACAATCAAACTCAGTAATTCAGTGACTGACAGAGACTCGTGTGTGATGATGACACATGGATTTGATGTGAAATTTGGGGATTAACAGTAACGTTTCAATCTAACTACAGTAAAAATATTCTCAAAGTCTATATAATCCATTGAATAAAACTATTGTTTTTTCTGCTGCTAAGAGAACCGACGGCCAGTGCTGCAAAGTTTCTGAAGTGACATTACATATAAATGCTGGATATATATATATATATATATATTCCAATTATTGGTAAAAGTGATGACATGTAAATAATGTTAAATGTCTCACTGTTGCTTAAGTTTAAATCTGCACTTTACTATAGAAAACCTTCAGTGATTTGAGTCTGGATCCACAGCAGATATTCAGATTAATATACTGAAGTTGGTCTTGTAGATGTAATCAGAACTGAATTGAATGATATCATTTTACACCTTTGACAAGAGAAGATCAAATATTATGAAAATCAAATATATTTGTAAAATATTATGAAAAACATAAATTTTACTCTGTTCTCACTTCAGTGATTGTGTTTTGTGTCTGTTAATGAGTGACTGTCTTCAGGTAAATGATGTGGAGTGTGTTTGCATATTGATCAGATCTTCAGTGTGTGAGAGTGTTTATAGTGCTGTGAGTTTAACACTTCATCACTGACACACACAACAATCTTCATCAACATGACCTTCATCATCATCTTCATCTGGACTCTCACAGCGTTTGCTCAAGGTTTGTGGAGCACAAGTTTGATATTAATTCATTTCTTCAAGTATATTGTCAAAGTTTTGAGTGTATTTTCTTCTTGTTGTGTTTCAGAGTGTAGAGGACAGATCACCGTCACTCAGAGTCCCTCAATAACAGCAGAACAACCAGGAGGAACTGTGAATATCAACTGTACAACCAGCAGTGATGTGTACAGATCTGGGAGTGTGTACTTATTCAGCTGGTACTTACAGAAACCTGGAGAAGCTCCTAAACTCCTGATTTATTATGCAAACCGCCTCCAGTCAGGAACTCCATCTAGATTCAGTGGCAGTGGATCTAACAGTGATTTCACTCTGACCATCAGTGGAGTCCAGACTGAAGATGCTGGACATTATTACTGTATGAGTCGCCACTACATCAGAGTTTCCATGTCAATAACAGCAACTGTGTTCACAGTGATAAAGAGTCGTACAAAAACCTCTGTCAGTCAGAGTCACTGTGACTGAACTGAAACTGCAGCTGCTCACACACACACACACACACACACACACACACACACACACACACACACACACACACACACACACACACACACACACACACACACACACACACACACACACACACACACACACACAGCAGTGAGGATATTTTCATTGATATTACATGACATAGAAAGCATTCATTTAATTTTTTCACATGCTACTGTAAATATTTAAATTAATCTATAACACTCTTTATCTTATTAAATGTATCTAACACTAAAGGTTCATGATTTGTCCGCATGTTCTTGTTTCATCATGAATCTGCAGGAGTGTTCATGCTCCACTGACTGAAGTTTACTTATAAAATGTGAGATAAAGCCCTGATCTAATGAAAGACCTGAAACTAAAATGACACAAAGAAGAACTCAAAGATAATTATATTTTGAGTTTTAATAAAATCACACACACACACACACACACACACACACACACACACACACACACACACACACACACACACACACACACACACACACACACACACACACACACACAGAGTCTAGAATGAAAGGCATAAAGCGGCGCAGAAGAGCGACTGAAGCTGATGTGGAGTTAAAGGCCATTTCCTCTATATCTGGTTTTCTCCAGTTGAAGCGTTAGAGAGTTAGTGTATTTTTATTGTACTTTTCTTTATTTTTGTAGTTTAGTTAGTTTCTCCCTAATAGTCCGAGGGTTTGTGTGTGTTGTTTTGGCCTTGCTCCCTCTTGAAATCTTGAAATCCTCCACATTTGTAGAATAAAACTAGTGTTTGACATTGAGTTGTTTTCGGCCGTTGTTAAAGCTGGTGTTGAACTGAAGCTCGCTGTCTCCACACATCACTCCATCTATTATAACTTTATACTTCATTTCTACAAATATAAACCTTTTTACTCCTGAAGTATCAGACAGAGCTGATCATTAAGAGAAATACTATTAAGACCATAACCATCTTTACAGTGTTACTGACAAACATTCAATGTCTCGAATTACACTCAAGAAGAAACTGAACAAACTGAGAGTGCGTCTTTTCTACAGTCAAACCAAACATTATTCAGACACCAGATATATCATTATTTTATGTTTTTTTACTAGTGTGTGCAGGACGCTATAGTTAATTTATGTAAGTGAGGATAGCAAAATAAAGTAAACTGTGACATATTATACCCAATAAGTCTTCATAAAGTGGAAATTATAAATTTTATAAAAAATTTGGGACCAAAAATGATTCAGACACTTTGACCTGAGCATGTTTTGCTCAAAGTTATCTGACATTATCAAGATGAATTTGTTCTGACACAGTTTATTATTTGTCATATTTTATTACCATTTTCTAAACTAGCAGATAAACTGATAATGTGAGAAATGTTGAAGGTGTCTGAATACTGTATATAGTTTCAGTTTGGAGCCGCTGCTGAAAGTGAACCAGTGAAATAAACTAATAGATCATCAGAAGAAAAACCTCCTGAACGCTTCACTAACTGAACTTCACACAGATCAACTGAGTCTCACATTTGTAACATCTGTCCTTCTGTGACATCTGTCCTTCTGTATCAGCAGATCAAACCTCGTCCCTCAAAATTTGGTGATGAACAGCGACGTTTCAATCCAACTACAGTAAAAAAATATTCTCACAACAGATGAATATATATATATATTTATATATATTTATATATATATACATTAATACATATAAAGTTGGTCTTATTCAGAACTGAATCTTCAGTTGGTATTCAGAACTGAATTGAATTGAATTATATCATTTTGTAACATTTTGGCTATTGTAGAAGATCAAATATATTTGTAAAATATTATGAAAAACATAAATTTTACTCTGTTCTCACTTCAGTGATTGTGTTTTGTGTCTGTTAATGAGTGACTGTCTTCAGGTAAATGATGTGGAGTGTGTTTGCATATTGATCAGATCTTCAGTGTGTGAGAGTGTTTATAGTGCTGTGAGTTTAACACTTCATCACTGACACACACAACAATCTTCATCAACATGACCTTCATCATCATCTTCATCTGGACTCTCACAGCGTTTGCTCAAGGTTTGTGGAGCACAAGTTTGATATTAATTCATTTCTTCAAGTATATTGTCAAAGTTTTGAGTGTATTTTCTTCTTGTTGTGTTTCAGAGTGTAGAGGACAGATCACCGTCACTCAGAGTCCCTCAATAACAGCAGAACAACCAGGAGGATCTGTGAATATCAAATGTAAAACCAGCAGAGGTGTCCAGAAATGGACTGATGGGAATGAAGGTTTATTCTGGTACTTACAGAAACCTGGAGAAGCTCCTGAACAACTGATTCGTTATGCAAAAAAACTCCAGTCAGGAACTCCATCTAGATTCAGTGGCAGTGGATCTAACAGTGATTTCACTCTGACCATCAGTGGAGTCCAGACTGAAGATGCTGGACATTATTACTGTATGAGTTTCCATTGCAGAACAAATTCTTATAATGTTAATAATAATTGTGTGGGTGATGAAACATTCACACAGTGATAAAGAGTCGTACAAAAACCTCCGTCAGTCAGAGTCACAGTGACTGAACTGAAACTGCAGCTGCTCAAAGGAGGATCTGAAATAACATCGTCACACTTGCATCTGAAATAAAACCATCTAAATTAATCTGACACTCTTAATAATTATAGAGTTCAGAAAGAGATGTTGTGCTCTTATAGATCAGTGACACATTTGAGATTTGAGTGATTTCAGTTTGCCCTAGTTCAGTTGCCTCCTTTTATTAATAATAGACTTTAATCTTCATAATACTCTATGGTTATTTCATTTGAGTATCCTAACACATAATTTGTATACCATGCACTGTATTCATACTATAAGGCTGGAACACTGGAACAGAGGGCAACTCTCTGAGAGAACAAAGGAAATTAACATTTGAACTCCCTCTTGTGAAACTAGCACCATCATTCGAGACACGATCACACTTGAGTTGACCACCTCCCAATTTACACATCATTCCCTTACCCATCCCCACCTAAATTCAACCAAGAATCTATGTGGTTTAATGTGAATAATTATCATACAGTATTACACATGTTTGGTATCATTTGAAATGTCTCGGTGCGACTGGTACAAAGGTCTCATTCCCAAAGAAGTCAAACAAAAGGTAATAAAGTTTTTAAGAGTTTAGAGATAACTGGCACACAAAGGAGGGTGGCTCTCCTGTTCTCAAAGGTGTAAACTCAATGTAAATTCCCATTGTTAGCAAATGTTTCCATGTCAATCAACTTCTGCCTCCAGTAAGTCTGGGACGGTGATTAATGTAAATTGCCACTGTGAACTCATGTTTACATTTGAAAAGAGGTTTCTGCCTTTCTGTCTATATAAAGAAATGCAACAAGAAGGATCAGGGGGATTCTGTACCTCAGATCAGCCCGTGAAAGCTGAGAGTCGCCGGGACTCAGCATCATGTATGTCCTAATGTCGGGTTCGCATCTCTTCTCTTTATTCCAGAGAATTTAATGTTTTGTATTGATTATCTTTGAACTGATTATATAATTGGCATGATACATTTACCTGATATAATAAATTGTAAACATTTGATTTTATTCTATTCGACTCTGACATTATTTTCAGTAAAGAGTTAAAAAGAATAGTCAAACATTCGCTCACATTTAATGATGCACAGATATCGTTAAAACGTACTCGGTTACTAAACGTAACCTCTGTTCTCTCTAGAGAGGGAACGAGTATTGCGTAAGTAGCTTACGCTGCGGGAAAGTCTCCTTTCTCGAGATACTGAAGCCAACGACCATCAAACCTCACCGTAAATGAGTCTGGGCCGTCTCACACTGAGGTCAATGGGGAGTACAGTACAAGAACAAGTCGAACAGGAAGTGATGTCACGTGCAAGAGAGGGAAAGAGCAGAAAGTCTACAGCTCTGTCATGAAGAGCTCAGTGATAAATCATCTCGTCCAGGACTGCAGGCCGCGGATAACCGTGGTCAGCACAAGCCTGTAGATATGAGTGTTTTAGCGAGGCTGAAGAAAGTGAGGGAAAGAGGCAGTCAGACACAAAAGAGCAGGAATGTCAGAAGTGGATAGATAGTGAATGATATACGATAAAAGAATTGGATGGGAAATTAAATTCCCTTTGCCTTCAGAACAGCTTCAATCCTTCATGAAATATAATCATATCATGCTGATCTGTGTGTCATTGCACCAAGAAAAGCGTCCTGTCTGATTAGGGATGCAGAACACTAGATTGCACGTGAAACCCATGAACTGTAGTTTTATTTGAGAATGGGTCACCGTGCAGATTAAACACTCTGGTCATTTATGTGTCATTTAGCAACTATGAATTTGTTCTTTTTATACATGCACATTAAATCTCCTGATTATACTGTAATACCTCTGAATGCATACAAACTCTTGAGGATTTTAACTGATCTGGAAATATTACTTACATTTCTACATGAGTATTAATCAGTTATCAACTTTGTGATTTGTGAGACCAATTATAGTCTAATATAGTAAACACAACACATCTGTGGCTTATTAATTCAGTAGCTTTCTGTGTTTTTAGCAAGTAGGACGTGTTTCTGGATCAACATCCGTGTTTATATTAGATCTTTGTGATAAACAGTTAGAATTTAGGGTTAGGGTTATGACAAAAAACAAAACAAAAAAAAAAACATTTGTGTGGCTTCTTATTGAAAGCCCATTTCTGCCAAAAAAAAAAAAAAAAAAAAAAAAAATCGTAATACATGTGACGTCATAATTTTGACTTTTTGTTATAATTTCGACTTAGTCGACTTCAATTTCGACTTTTGGTCCAGAATCAAATAAAAGATGTTGATCCAGGAACATGTTCTGCTTGGCAAAAGTCATAGTTATCGTGCCTAATAAACAAAATTAGAAGTTTATTGATTTTAATAAAAAAAAAAAACTTTGTATATTTATTGCAGTGTTTTGTGATGCTATTTTTGTTATTCTCAAATTAAACCCATCTCATGTTTGAACCTACAAAACAATGTTGCTTCCTGCACATGTTTTATTTATTTAACTTATGGTTTTATTTCATTTAATTTAACAACAGTAAACCAGACAGCCACTGAGTTTATATATTCTAAAACTAATGTCAATATAACCGAGAGAGATAGCAGATTTACTCACTCTCTTCTGTGGAATACGACATTTGTTCTTTGATTCGCCAAGCTGCCCCTTTTCCATGTAACGTCATTAGTGACAGCTGTCATGCTTCAAAACTGAATAAAGTATCATAAAAATATCATCATCATAACAGCCAACACGACTCGTGCGGTACATTCAGTCTTCTGAAGCCATTTAAATCGTGAAATCTCGCCCTAAATCTCCAAGTGATGTGATTGTGCACTTTTGGTACTAAACAGAACAGATATTGAAAAACTCAACTTTATGATTACGGAAGGTTTGATTCATCTTAGTGATCCCAGTGACTCGAATCTTTTTAACCTGTTACAGTTTGGTCAGATTCGTTCACTGACACACCTGTCGTTCATTTAATGGTTCACAATAAACGAGAACGAGATGCTTCTGCAGCTGCTCAAATACTTCCACACACACTACTGACACACAGAGGACAAACACAGGATCTGTGATCTGATCTGTGACAGACAAGTTTGACTCTAATATGCTCAGAATCAGAGAAAACTGAGTGTGTAAACTAATATAAATCAAACAAACCATAATTGTGCCACATATTGTTTTGTTTTTGTACATTAAACTACACAGTAATGTAATTGTATATCACCAGTAACATGCAAATGTTATTGAGCCTTTTTTAAAGTAGCTCCTTCATCTCAAGCTTATAATGAATTTATTACTCATAACTCATTTCTCATGAGCAGAAGTGAAACTGTTCCAGTTCAGAGCGTTGAACCAGTAAAAGAGTGAAACTGTGAGTTTGAGGTGAAAATCTCATTTGCATTGTCAGGTTTAGTGATTGTGATGGTCTCAGAATAGAGCAGCTCGTCTCCAGTGACCATGTTCAAACCCCAAGAGCTTCATTTCACATTTACTGCTGAATGCAGCTGTTCTCAACTATTACAATCAATCAAAAGCCGCTGAAACTTTAGTGCAGGACTTTGAAGGAACGACACACTGATCAATGATGCAGTCCAACACAAATGTGCGCTTGCGTTCAGATGAAGCTTTATTGAATGAACAGCAATGGCAGCACATTGACAGACTGCTTCAGTATTGAGCTGTAAATCACGTGACGCTCAGATACGCTGGTCTTCACTGGAGAAACATCAGCACTCGGAGCTCTTGAGGAACGAGGCCTCGTGAGCAGCTCCGGCATGTGTTCCTCTGCAGACGAAGCGCTCTGCGGCTTCCCAGCGTGCTTTGCTGAGGCTCAGGACGCTGCTGCGACTGTAGAGACCGTCCCGCTCGCTCTCTGCGCTGGTCTGAACCCCCTCGGTGACCTCTGACCCGTCCAGCGTCCAGCTCACCGTCGCCCCCTGTGGAGAGTAAGAGCTGAGCAGGCAGAGCAGAGCGGAGGAGTCTCCAGAGATCAGCAGAGACACGGAGGGAGACACGGAGGGACCCGCTGAACACACACACACACACACACACACACACACACACACACACACACACACACACACACACACACACACACACACACACACAGTTAGATGTCAGACATGGTCATGTTGTAGAAATCACAATAATTTTATCTTTACAGAAATTCCACAAAACTGCTTTCATTCATAAACCATAAATATCCTGAATTCAGTTTAAAAATATTCTCAGTTAAATCAATATTCACTAGTACTAAAAAATGTATCATGTAATTCTAAATATAAATCAGTTCTGTAAAGCAGACATGATATACAGCGAATCTCACAGTAATTTGATATTTTCTGAATAATCATTTCATTATTAATTGTATTTTGAAAAATTCTTAAGACTCTCACAATCATAATTATCAGCAAATTTCAGTTCAAATGATGAATTTTTCAAATTAAAAATATAATTAATTCTATGAAAAATATAATTATTTTATCCGTATAATCAAACTTTTGTGTCATGGATTTCAAAAAGAGTATTAGCAGTTAAATTTACCAAGAATTATGGACACAATTATGTACTTTAAAAAATACCCGAATATGACAGAAAATATTACAATTACAATATTACAAACTACATTCAATATAATATTACAATAATATTGCAATCAACATATTAAATAACATTAAATGTTAGCAATTATAATATATGAAATTACTCGTGTAAAAAGACAGTTTTACAAAATATGAAATATGCTTTGAAATAAAAAAAAAGATAAACGTGATGAAATCTCATGGAATAAGTGTTTTTTGTAAAATAACAAATTTAAAGAAATTGTGAAACGCTGAAATTCGCCATGAAATATTGCAGTTAATTCTTTTTAACTCTTTTTTAATTTAAACTCTTTTGTATTATTTTTTTATCTTGTTGCCAAATGCTTGCTAAAATAACCTAAAAACAAAACAAATAAATAAAAAATAAGTAATTTTAAGAGAATTGAAGAGACTTACTGATCGTCAGTTTAGTTCCTCCGCCGAAAGTCCACCACAGTGTTTCATTCTAATGAAAGAGTCGTACAAAAACCTCTGTCACACTCAAACGAACACACACACACACACACACACACACACACACACACACACACACACACACACACACACACTCTGATGTGAGACTCAGATCTTCTCAACATCAACCATGATTGATCAAAAAAGAGCCACAAAATCTTCATCTAAAAAATAGTCCAAAGAATTCATCTTAAAAATAAATACTTGATATTGAATGAAGGCCGAAATCCTTTGTTTCATAATCAGTCCCGAAATACATTCATCACATTTACAAACACATGTGATTTAAACTCTGCTAATTCTATTGACCTGCTTTATAATGAAATCTTCAGCCAGATTTAGATGGTCATTCTCTATTGGATGACCTTTGACCTGTTATACAGTATCATGGATGATATAAATCTGCAGCTCAGGTATTAAATTCTCTCAGCATCAAAGTCTGAATGAAACTGATCATTAAAACAGTGTTTAGAGCGAGAAGATCGACCCAAAATAACATGAAGTAAATCATGAGTTTCTGTTTCTGAAAATGATCCACAGAAGTTTATTAGCAAAGACACTAAAAGACAAAACAGTGTTTCTTCTGTCTTCAGGGAAATGATGTGGAGTGTGTTTGCATATTGATCAGATCTTCAGTGTGTGAGAGTGTTTATAGTGCTGTGAGTTTAACACTTCATCACTGACACACACAACAATCTTCATCAACATGACCTTCATCATCATCTTCATCTGGACTCTCACAGCGTTTGCTCAAGGTTTGTGGAGCACAAGTTTGATATTAATTCATTTCTTCAAGTATATTGTCAAAGTTTTGAGTGTATTTTCTTCTTGTTGTGTTTCAGAGTGTAGAGGTCAGATCATCGTCCCTCAATAACAGCAGAACAACCAGGAGGAACTGTGAATATCAAATGTAAAACCAGCAGAGATGTGTACAGATGGAGTAGTAGTGGGGATGAAGGTTTATTCTGGTACTTACAGAAACCTGGAGAAGCTCCTAAACTCCTGATTCGTTATGTAAAAACCCTCCAGTCAGGAACTCCATCTAGATTCAGTGGCAGTGGATCTAACAGTGATTTCACTCTGACCATCAGTGGAGTCCAGACTGAAGATGCTGGACATTATTACTGTCAGAGTTATCACGAAATCAACAGTAAATATGTGTTCACACAGTGATTAAGAGTCGTACAAAAACCTCCATCAGTCAGAGTCACAGTGACTGAACTGAAACTGCAGCTGCTCAAACACACACACACACACACACACACACACACACACACACACACACACACACACACACACACACACACACACACACACACACACACACACACACACACACTCAGTCAAGTCCTTCATAGATGAAACAAAGCATTCATTGAGTTTTTAACTTACTAAATACTTTATATTATCTCTTTATCTTATTACATTTATCTAAGACTATATTTATAATTTGTCCGCATGTTCTTGTTTCATTATGAATCTGCAGGAGTGTTCATGCTCCACTGACTGAAGTTTACTTAAAATGTGAGTTAAAGCCCTGATCTAATGAAAGACCTGAAACAAAAATGACACAAAACGGACATTAAGACATAAAGTTACACAGTCTTGTATGAAAGGCAGAAAGCAGATGCAGATGTTCAGAATACGGTTCACAGTCTAGACTTGATTATTAAATTATTTAAATAGGAAATATCATTGAGATTCAAACTGCCAGAAAAACTCAATCAAGTTCCACTTTCAGTCGATGCAGAAACATAAAGACTGTTGTCTGTAAATGTGTCATCTTTGATATTCTCTGCAGTCGCAATATCCAGTTTTATTGAACAAAAAATATAAATTACAAATTTTATTGTTTTAAGTTGAAAATGAAGATTTTGACTGAGAAAAAAATTATAATTTCAGGTCATCAAGTGTTATTTTACAAACAAGAATCGACTGAAAACGACAAATAAGAGTCTAAAAGAAACAGCATTAGAAATAGAAGAACTATGTTTCTCTGTAATGTTTGTACTTGATTCACTTTATCAGCTTTAACTTTCTAAAAGTTGATCTGAATGTTTTAGAGAAGAGTTTTCACAAAGCCTGTGATCACTAAAGCCATGAAAGTTAAATATAAGTTATATTATAGATTTGAAGTGTCATTTTCATGATCAACTTCACTGAAACTCGCTTTGTTAAAAGCATCAAAGATCAGATGTGAAGAAACACAAGAACTGAATTCACTACAATTTAAGACTCTGAATAAAACCTTAAGCAAACTTTGTGTGTCCCATCCACTATAACTTTATAATTAATAAAATTAATTTCTATAAACCTTTTTACTCCTGAAGTATCAGACAGAGCTGATCATTAAGAGGAAATACCATTAAGAATATAAATGCCTGGAAATATTGCTGTTTATTTAACAATATATTAGAAAAATATCAATTGATATCAAAATAAAAATTGGTGCCAAAATACCAGCCAAATGTTATTTTCTTTCAATGTATTTTTAACCCTTTAGAATTGAATTATCTTTGAGGAAGAAAAGAGCTGAAAACTCGTAATCAAGTAAATGTCAGAAATGATTGTTTCTAGTTCAGTGGATAAAAAAAAAAAATCCTTTGACAATGAAAATCATCTTTATAGTTTTGACAAACATTCAATGTGTAATAAAAATATATAAAAAAATATGCTAAAAGTGCATCCTTTCTACAAGGTATTTAACAGTAAGCTGTTGTATTAATAATCTTAATATGTGATGATTTACTGCATCATCAGTTTGGTGCCACTGCTGAAAGTGAACCAGTGAAATAAACTAATAGATCATCAGAAGAAAAACCTCCTGAATGCTTCACTAACTGAACTTCAGATCAACAACACACACATCAACTCACTGCAGAAACTCACTGACTTCCCCTGCTTTATGAAGCTCATCATCACTGAATTACTAACTGAATTTATTAAAGTTAACATGTTTATATCATGTGTGACTCTCAATCAAACTCAGTTATTCAGTGACTGACAGAGACTCGTGTGTGTGATGATCCTCATGTCTGTTCATAAACTGCAGGAACACACATGGATTTGGTGTAAAATTTGGGGATTAACAGCGACGTTTCACTCCAACTACAGTAAAAATATTCTCAAAGTCTCACAGATATTTAGATTAATATACTAAAGTTGGTATTGTAGATTGAGAATTAAATTGAATGATATAATTTTTAACATTTTGTAGAATATCAAATATTATGAAAAAGACTGATTTTTGTCACTTCAGTGATTGTGTTTTGTGTGTGTTAATGAGTGACTGTCTTCAGGTAAATGATGTGGAGTGTGTTTGCATATTGATCAGATCTTCAGTGTGTGAGAGTGTTTATAGTGCTGTGAGTTTAACACTTCATCACTGACACACACAACAATCTTCATCAACATGACCTTCATCATCATCTTCATCTGGACTCTCACAGCGTTTGCTCAAGGTTTGTGGAGCACAAGTTTGATATTAATTCATTTCTTCAAGTATATTGTCAAAGTTTTGAGTGTATTTTCTTCTTGTTGTGTTTCAGAGTGTAGAGGACAGATCACCGTCACTCAGAGTCCCTCAATAACAGCAGAACAACCAGGAGGAACTGTGAATATCAAATGTAAAACCAGCAGAGATGTGTACAGGAATAGTAATGGAGATTATTTATCCTGGTACTTACAGAAACCTGGAGAAGCTCCTAAACTCCTGATTTATTATGTAAAAACCCTCCAGTCATCTAGATTCAGTGGCAGTGGATCTAACAGTGATTTCACTCTGACCATCAGTGGAGTCCAGACTGAAGATGCTGAACATTATTACTGTCAGAGTTATCACAGTGGTTATGTGTTCACACAGTGATAAAGAGTCGTACAAAAACCTCCGTCAGTCAGAGTCACAGTGACTGAACTGAAACTGCAGCTGCTCAAAGGAGGATCTGAAATAACATCGTCACACTTGCATCTGAAATAAAACCATCTAAATTAATCTGACACTCTTAATAATTATAGAGTTCAGAAAGAGATTTTGTGCTCTTATAGATCAGTGACACATTTGAGATCTGAGTGATTTCAGTTTGCCCTAGTTGCCGCCTTTTATTAATAACAGACTTTAATTTTCATAATAGTCATGGTTATTTCATTTGACCATCCTAACATATAATTTGTTTACTATTCACTGTATCCATACTATATAGTGCAGACAGTAAGAGTTTTATATTAGCTTGCTGTTTTAATTGAAGCTCTGATCAACAGGTCAGTTTAGACGCGCCTCTCCCTCCTCTGCACCAATCAGACGCCTCTGATAAAAAAGAGCAAGAAAATAATTTTAATTTTGCGCTTTTAACTGATTTTTAATTGAACTTGTATTCACAAAACTATGAGACGGTATAAACTTGCAGCTGACGATAACATAACCTGATAAACCTCAGTGTAAACTGATGAATATGATCAAACCCGTTAAAATGTTGAGCAACTGGAACAGGATAAACTATTTCAGCAGGAACTTACAGAAACCTGGAGAAACTCCTGAACTCCTGATTTATTATACAAACCTCCTCAACAGTGAAAGTGAGCGAGTTAAACTCATATTTCATCATCAGGAGTGATTGTGTTTCTCTCAGAATAGAGCAGATGTTCATCGTTTTTAAGAGTTTGATTTTACTGTAATACCAGAAACACTTAAAATAACTATACATAAAAACATGTAGAAAATGTTTTCTTTTGCATTTGTAAATGTAGACTTAGTATTTAATGAAAAAAATGTGTTTTTGGGCAGAAAACTTGTTGGCTAACTGTGTGATGTAGGTGTGTTGCTGTGTTAAGAGTTTAGAAAAAGTACTTTAAGTATTTGTCAATGCTTGTTAGTAATTGTAAAAAACTGCAATTCCCTGAATAAGTGGAGCAATTCTCAGAACTGGAGTCGAGTCTCGTGACAGAAGCAGATCCTCCATCATCACACACAGATGTGCGAGTGCTGGACTTTACAGAGACTCTTTCTGCAAGTTTCATCGTTACGCGACAAAGGAGTGATTTGAGTGTAGATCTGCTCCTTCATATTCAACTACTCTTTAGTCGACTAGAAGAGGCTTAGTCAACTAAAAAGTTTATTCGTCGGTTAGTCGCAGAAAAAAAAAAAAACTTGTGGCGAAGTCACTCGAGTGAGTAACGATCTGTCCCTCACAGACTGATCAGTCTGTGAGGGACAGATCGTTACCGGCGGTTCTCTGTAGTTTGCCCGTGCGCTTGAGCGCTGATTAGCCAATGTATTAGCCTATACAGTATATCGTCACCATAATAATCCACTCGTTAAGCAGGATCAAATTACACTTAGAAAGATCGCTAAACATCAACTACACCACAAACAAGGTCTAACTTAGCGTCGTTGGGATACAGTGTAACAATCTGTGTTATTAACAATAAACATAGAAGTAAAACTTACTTTGTCACAAACTTTCTCTTGCACACAAACACTGCACATGAATGCCTGCACGCGATACGATCCCTCATCTGGAGTAGCGTTAGTGAATAGGCAATTACACTGAGTCCGTACGTGCTGAGAATGCTGTACTACGTTATTTGCGTACAACGCAACTTAAAATGTCACACTTGTCATCTGTAGCAGAGCGCAACGCTGTTGAGTTGCACAAACTGAAAGAGCTTTGGTCAAGAGGCAGTCTCGATCAACATCGAAAAAATGGTTAACACTTTACAATAAGGTTCATTAATGTATTAATTAACATGAACTAACAATGAGCAATACATTTGTTGCAGTATTTATGAATCTTTGATGTTAGTTAATACAAATCCAGCTGTTCATGTTCGTTCACAGTGCATTAACTAATGTTAACAAATACAACCTTTGATTTTAATAATATATTAGTAAATGCTGAAATGAATATAAACTAAGATTAATAAATGCTGTAGAAGTATTTTTCATTCTTAGTTCATGTAAACTAAGGTAGTTAACTTATGAACCTTATTGTGAAGTGTTTCCAAAAAATGTTTTCTCACATAAATTAATGCACGAAATTTCTGAGATGTTTATACCATCTGCAATGTGATTGACTGGATTAGTTCCACGTTGTTGCATCGTACAAACTAAAAGCTCATGTGGCCTGTTGGATCTTATCATAGGGTCTGTGACTGCTCGAGACTGGCTCAGATCATGTCACTGCTAATCATTAACAAGTGCTGATTTGGCCAGGATCCGGGGGGTTTGTCACAGACCTTGGAAATCTATCTCTGTGACGGCAAAATCCGGCCAAAAGTCATGTATTTGTAAGCTTGCCTTAAGTCACTCAAATGTTCATGATGGATTACGACTTATTTCTTTTGTCTGCAATCTGATATTGTTCATTTTGTTGTAGTCTCAATGAATAAGGCCCAGGTGAGCCACTGGCAGTTGGAGTGTGTGTTTGTGCTGTCTAACTTGGAATAACATTTTTATCTCTATCTGTGCAAGATGTAAATTTCTAGCAAGTACCTAAGACTAAAGCATCTAACTGTCCAGGGATGTAAACTCATCAGCAGTGAAACGGGTGACAAAGATTTGAACTTGGGTGTTCTGGGCACATGCTCCCCGGGGAAGAAAGATGTTTATCAGTTTTATATAATCAAGTGATAATATTATATAGAAACCTCACTTGAACAAGCTGAGAACTCGAGCTCAAAATACTAGAAACTGTTAGCATGACTGAAAGTTTGAAACATCTTTTAACATTGCCTTTCTTTTTTTTTTAGCATGGCCTTGTTGTATAAATTGTTACCTGCAAATTTAAGTTTTAAGATTTGTAGGTAAACATTAATCAACTGTCATTTAGTCAGTTATGGTAACTGATCATGATCAATTTTGTACCGTGCTTTATTGCATAGTGAATGTAAAGCTACAGATACTGGAGGAAATAAAGCTGCAAGCAACAATTAATGAGGTTCAAGCGTTTTAAGACCATAAATTATCAATGATCAAAACACATACACAAAATAAAGGCTAAAACAATACTACTTAATACACCCCAAGCATGCTCACACACATTGTTGTAGATACAGATGTTTATTCCAATTTTCAGGGTTCACAATAATTGTGGCACAATTGTCAAAACTGAGAGCTCAGTACAAATGAAGTGATAAACTTTGACACAATGTGATTTTAAGTGTTATAATACTGATTTTATGTCTAAATATGAATGCAAAAGCAAAACTTGAGAAAAAGAGCTTTATTATTAAGTAGAATTACAATTATAATAGTTGGTTTGCACAGTAATCTCCACTAAAGCAAAGCAATTTTTCCATAGCAACTTCATCAAGCAGGCTTAAACACACAAAAACATTATTTAAAAAAAGAAAATATCTTTTAAAGGTCTATATAAGCATTACACATTTCTTTGCAAGCTAATTAAATAAAACTATATTACAAGTGCAACATAATTTAGAGAACAATCAAACAATGCTTGAAACTGATTTTCTTTTTTAATTCTGCGGGTGTCTCGAGTGGACTACAGTAACAGTATAGCCTTAATATTTCAGTTGAAATGAGTGATCATTTAGAATTTACTGTGAGTTTGAGAGCTTTTTTCAAAATGACCTGTTCTCCAAATGTATTTATTTATTTATTTAACAGGGACCATACAGTCAAACATAGTAACAATACAAAGCCTGTAACTGGTGCGCAGCATATAAAGTTTATAGCTAATGCTAATTTTCAACTCCTGTCCCTGGTTGGGCATTTCTAAGTACATTATAAAACAGATACACATAAATAAAACACATTCACATTTCTTCAAACACACACACCCACACACACACACACCCACACACATATTATATATGTCTTGAGGATGTAACAATGATGGTAATGGATTGGCTTTTTATCCATAATTTATATTGCTCGATTGTAAAGTGAACCAGTGTGTTTTGTTGCAGACGGAGCTGCCTGCGCCCAAACTGTCATGCAGTATGAAATGTGCGAAAAGACCATAGCATGCATGTACAGCAGGGCTGCCTGGTTTGGTATGTCATTTCTGATTAGTTTAAAACAAGATTGCTTTGTAGTGTTTTAGAGATTTTCTTTATATGTTTAGCAAATTTAAATTGAGGATCTATGACCAATCCAAGATATTTAAATTCTGCAACATGTACACAGTTTTGTGAAGTTTCTACTTACAATATGCACAAATTCTCTTGTTTCTCGTAATCTTTGACGATTGTTGTTTTGATGTTACATTACTCACAATGGGCCATGCCAGATAACTATATAAAAAAAAAAAGTTAATTCGATCAAAATTATTTTGATAACTTTTTGCCATGAGGGTCCCAAGATGATGCATGTCAAGTTTTAACTTTCGAGCAAATCGGACAAACAGCCTACGAGGAGTTCGAAAAAGATGTTTCAAATAATTTCAAATATTTAATGAACAATTTGATTGACAGCAGTGGTTCTTGAGGCAAAGTTGTTCAGAATGAGGAGATTTAATCTTCAAACGCTTTGGCATCCCGTTGTGAGCGTGAATCACAGATCGAAATTCTTGCCATGAGGATCTAGATGTCATTCTAGATGTCATGAATCAGACAAACAACATCGAAAAAGAATTTTTTTCTGAGAATTAAAAATGGCAGAAAAATTGAAATGGTGGAACTGACATCGGAGATATGTTTTGTTCGTTGAGCCGAGGATTCCAATGATTTCACTAAATTGAGACCTACTAAATTGAGGCCTTACGGTTTTAGTCTGCACAATCAGTTTTGCGGTGGAAAAATACAAATAAAAATCTTAACAATTACAACAGGGATTCCACATATTGTGCTTGAACGCCTAAAAATAAAGCTTTTATGCAAAACCTTCCAATAAACAATTATTTTGAAACTGCAGAGGTCTATCAGAATAACCCTGTAACATCACTTTTCAAAGTGCAACCACAACACACTTATACAGCAAGTGCTAGCAAAAGGTTCAGATCCAAGTCCCAGAGAATGCATGGACTGATGAAATGTATACTTAAATGCAATGAAATTCACACTGAATATTAAGATTTGCCAAAGGCAAAAAATGTAATAAAACACCTTCAATATCATCTGAAATGATCTCACATGCTTAAAATTCAGGAAAACAATGCATACAGTTGATCTAATGACCACAGTGAGAGGAAAAAAAGGGAGTGAGCATGACTGAGATCCCTAGTTCTTACTTTTCCTGTGGCACAAAAAGAAACCGTAATCAACATCACAGAAAACTGTGACTGAGATCAAATCCTTGGGCATAATTCTTGCATACATATGCCAGGTTATTACTGCTTTGGACCATGCCTTCCTTTAGACAGTTCCATTGCTTCCTGCAATAAGACACAAGTTGTTAGCCATGAGAACAATTTGTTTGCAATTTGTGACATTTTAAGTAAATCTTGATGTAGGCCAAAATATAAAAGATAAGAGTTGTAGTCTAAAACTACTTATAGGTTTGTGTGCTATATATTTTCTGAATATTTTACATTTAACCTTGAATATAAATATACAGTATAATCAATCACATTTACATTGTACTTTATGACTCAAAACTCATACTTTTTTGAGCATCACTGTTGAAACTGGTGATGACCAAACTACAGCAAGAAAAGTTCACTTTTGTGTTGTGTTGCTGTGGTATATAAATATAGAATAATTGCACGTAATGTAATATATTATCAATAAAATGTTAATGTAATTATTTCTCAAAACAAAAAATATTTTTTTATTTTATCCACATAAATAGGCTATTGTATAAGAAATGTATTACATCATAAACACTAGCAACTTGTAATAATGGATAAATAAATTAATGTTTACAGTAATAATTTTCTGTCAACATAATCATGAGCACAAAATCATTTTTTTACTTAAAATGAAATTCTTTTTTATGTCTTAATCTAATTAGAGAGTAACAACCCAAAAAAAAAAAAAATCTACGCAAAGCTGTAAGAAACTTTGTGTCCCTTTCACTGCACACCTTGTTATCAGACTGAGGAGCCAAATTTCACCTGAGCTTGTGGATATTGTTTTTCTCAACATGAACATGTGAAACAATATGAACACGATAACCATATGCCAACTCAAGTGTAGGCTGTATATAAATTCTGTACGATAAATGGCGCAGTCTACTTAGCTTTTTCTACTTAGCTTAAATGCTTTGGATTTGTATATTTTTTGTTTACACAAATTGTTTAATGTTTTCAAACTCAAACCTCAAGATATAAAATAATGAAATTATATATAATGATATAATGAAAACTCTGTCATTTACTCACCCTCATGTTGTTCCAAACCTGTATGAAATTCTTTCTTCTGTTGAACTAAAAAGATATTTTGAAGAATGTTGGTAACCAGACAGTTGACGGTAGCCATTGACTTCCATAGTAGGAAAAATAAAAAATACTGTGGAAGTCAATGGCTACCATTCAACTGTCTGGTTACCAACATTCTTCAAAATGTCTTATTAGTTCAGCAGAAAAAAAAGAAACTCATATAGGTTTGGAACAACATTGGGCTGAGTAAATGATGACAGAACTTTCATTTTGGGGTGAACTAACCCTTTAAATAAACAAATAATCAAATATAAAAACGAAATTATGAGCCCAAATATTCAAAAACAATATTTTTGAAAAATGCACATCCCCAGTAAATACAGAGGATTTATGAAAAGAATGATAGGAAAAGATGTGTATGGAGAAGAATCATGATAGAATATCCTATCACCCGTGAAACATGGTGGATGCAGTGTTATGGCATGGGCATTATTGATTGGGGTTGGAGCTAAACTCTGCCTGAGAGCTCTCTAGGAGCTGGGTTGGCCACCCCATCTTAAATGGTTCATGTAATATTTTTTTTGTTAAACCCCTTAAATAATAATAATAATAATAATAATAATAATAATAATAAATACAGGAATGTTCAAATCTAGTGCATTTAATATTCAAAAACTAAAATAAAAATGCATCAATGTTTGTTGTGCCTTAAAAAGAATACAATTTTTTTTTATAGAAACTATTACAATATACAATTTGGTGAGTTCATAATGTAATAAATTTCCCACAATTTAAAAATCATTATTAATTTGAGCTCCAATAACTAAAAATTATTACATTACAAAACTATAATTATTACTTTACAAACCTCTTATTCCATTATGTGCCATTATCATTGTTGCTTTGTTATTACATTATGAGTTGCTACACAACACTTAAAGCACATTACTTTAGAAAACATGATCAGCAGCTTTATCTGCTGTTCCTCCACTGTTAACAGCTTACCTCCATTGAGTGCATGTTCCTTGTCATTTCCGCCTGGGAAATCCAAAGAGGAATACAAAAGAAGATATAAACACAGAAAGCTCATAAATAAGCTATGTATCTTCCTATACTCTATCCTCTATCCTCTCTGAAGCAGCTTACCTGGGAGAAAACTTCTCTCTGTTCCATTAGCATAAACCTCCTCTTTTGGTTCTGTTTTGAATACAAAAGAAAATATAAACACAGAAAGCTCATTAATAAGTTATGTATCTTCCTACAGTATAGATGCTTCTACTGACAACAGATATTTTAGATATTTTAGCTACTTAAATTAACAGAGTTACAGAAAACACTGCTTCCATTTATATTTTATATGGGGATAAATATGGGGTGGCAATGTTTTTTCTAAGGGTGTCAGTTGTCACTCTGTGCCACCCTGGTAGAGTCCTCCCTGAAGCAGCTTACCTGGGAGAAAACTTGTGTCTGTTCCATTAGCATAAACCACCTCTCTTGGTTCTCCATATAAAGTCCTCTGTTTTGGGAAACCTATAGAGGATTACAAATAAAGATGATAAATACAGTTACTATCTACATGCATTGCTGTCAGAGGCAGAGATAAACAAGTGAAGTCTGGTCAGCACAAATAATTAATATAGATTTCAATGGACTATTTCAAGATTTTGGTCCTGTCAGTTGAAGAAAGTTTATCAGAGAAAATTATTAAAAAGATTGTGGCCAGAATCTGTATTTATGTTGTAATACTCACCAATTCTTTTAGTCTTGTAAAGGTAAAAGCAGAGCACTGCAACTAAAACTACTACAATTACAGCTACAGCTCCAATCACAATTCCAATAACCAGGGCAGTGCCTTTATTGCAGTCAATGCATTTTCCATCTGCAAAAAAATAAATAAAAATAATAATAAATGGACAAAGTTACTGTATGTAAAGTCTAAATGTCTACTACATTTAGAAAAATCAATTCCATTGTTGATAGAGTTATTTTAAGGTGTCATAAAACACTAAACTACATTTTCTGAGATTTTAAAAGGTTTTTGTGTAGCACATTAATGGATGTTAACATTTTCGTCTGTAATTTTAATTGTAATAGAATCCTTGTCTAGGCACTATTTTTGACTTTCGGGTTTAAAATCTTCATAGTGTCAATGTCATAGGTTGTGATATTTTCTCTCATTATGGTGTACTGATAATTATTCATGAGACATTTGTGCACTTATCCTATGAGAGACACATTTATGGATCACAAGTGTTTGTTTTCACTTTGTAAGTGTTTCTATGTGGCATAATTTCTCTTTCATAGACCCTGAGTCTCCATCCATTCTGAGTGTAACCCTCAGTAAACACTGCAGGTGTCATGATGGTCACAAACACGGAGATGTAACTCTAATTTCACTAAGCTGATTGGTAACTAAAAACGTACACATCATGCTTTCAAGTTGTTTCAAGTAGGCACTTCCACCAGTGTTTTCTCGGAGGAAAGAGCCCTACTCTAATGATTAAATACTTTCACTTTACCTACCCCATTTGACAATAATTGGTTCTTTGAAAGTTTTGTGGGACACAAAACAGTCATATTCTGCTTTTTCATCCTCCTTGATGTCCACATGCTTCCTCAACTGGAAGGTTTCATCATTGTTTGGTCTGGTTCCTGTGGATTCAATCTCATCTTCAGGCAGGGATGTGCGATATTTTCTTATGGTCAACATCACATCTTTGGGGTAGAAACCAGTGGCCATACAGGTGAGTTTCAGCTTAGTTTTGTCACTGGTAGACTTTTTCGCAAAAACATGAACAACTGGAGGAGCTGCGGACACAGATTATCAATCAGTTCTATCTCTATGACAGCTGCAGATAATCAACAAATACAAATACTCTACATTTACTCACAGCCGTTTCTGAGCTCCTCATCTCCATAGTCTCTGAATTTGTTGAGCCAGTCCACACACTCTTTCTCCAGGTAGCCCTTGGTGTACTGGTTCAGGATGGGCACATTATCCCATTTCCTCTTGGTTGGAAGAGCTGCATCAACTGGGGCAACCCACTGAGACTCCTTATCATCAAAAGACAGGAAGTTATCGCCATCATAACTGTACTCATCAATGCCTTTGGAAAACTTAATTTCCTTTCCCTCTTGATCAATTTCACAGCCATGTCTCCACTGAAGAACATGAACATCTGAAAGGGACAGAAAACAAAATGTTTTTCAGATAATAATAACAATATAATGTGATAATTATATGTATATGGAGGTAAATATGCATCAGTGTTTCTCACCTGAAGCATTGTCTTTCATACGGTCCATCAGAATTTTGACATTCACATTAAACCACTGTTCTTTGCTCTTTCTTGACTGGGTGCCTTTTTCCCAGTAATCCTCCTGCATTTTCTCTTTCATCCAGTGCTGTGTGGGAATCTTTCTCTTTTCCTTGCTATTGTAATAGTCAATCTGTCTGTCATCTAGAAGACCCATAGCTGTGAATTCATGGATGCCTGGCATATCGACAGGTTTGGACAAGGCTGTGTAAATGTAGTACAGGGAGTGTTTGTCTGTAAACCAAATGAATAAAATAGACTGTATGAAACAAGTGTATGTGATCAAATTGGTTAGTGAAGGAGAGAACAGATCAAATATGAGGTGAGTTAGGCACACACAGAACAGTCTCAAAACATTTCAGTTACAGAAAAAACTAAACAGACTAAATCTGGATCTTGGAACTTGGATCTGAAATAGTTTCACTATTTTCAGATTACTTTTTGGTATCCAGATTGTATTCTGTTGAAAAATTAATTTGAGGCGGCTAATCCTGGTATCGATCATATGAACAGTAATATTATAACTAGGCCGCTAGGCCATGTTGATCGATGTCAAATTATGGAAAGTAAGCTTTTTTTATTTGACAAAACTTGTAGCCTATATATTTAGTTATATAGACTAAGTATAGATACACTTTTAAATTCCATATACTATGTAACATAAATTCGTAATCAAATTTCAAGACCGTATGCGTAAAATGTTACTTTCACTTTCTCCAACAAACGCAGCGAAATGTAATCATTTAACGTTACCCGTTTGAACTGAAGACAACGTCCCACAAAGAAAGAAAAAGCTAAGCAGGGCAAAACTCTTTGTCACGACACCCGTTTCCATGATTTATAATCTTCTGATTAGGCTATAGTCCACTGATGTTTACTTTGTCGGTCTGAACTCAAGCACTCAAGATCACGGCTGTAAACATCTGATCTGGGTGCACAAAATGGCGGTGATGGGGATTTCTAATTGCGTCATCTTCTTCTTCTCAAGTTTTATGGCGGTTGGCAAACCAAACTTAAATGGTGCATTCCCGCCACCTACTGGATTGGAGTGTGGATAACGTTATGGTAGTAGTGACCTAAATCCTGTTACTTAAATGAGTGTCTTTTAAAAAATAAAATACTTCTTCATATATTTTAAATTGCTTTGGGCCATTACCTAATAATGCTTTGATAGAAAAAACTTCCATTTCCATTTCTCTTAATGCTTGAAATAATTTAAATCTTTCTCTTGCAGAAGCCTCACATTTTAATAATACATGTTCTACTGTTTCCATATTTTCGGAACTACATTTGTCACAATACCTACTAACTGCGTCATGTTTCGAACTACTTTTGTTTCGATTCTCCTTCTTCTTCTCTTGATTAATGGCGGATTGCAACTTTTAGGTGCATACAGCCACATACTGTACAGGAGTGTGTAACATCATGTTAGTTTAAGTGTTTAAGAAATTTAAAAAGTGCAGTCCTGGTGATTCTTATCCCTTCTCCCTCTGTTCAAAGGTTGAACAAATTGCAACAGAAGCAAACTCAACTGATTTTGTATCCTCAATATGTCCTGAGTAAGGAAAAAAAAGTCCCGGAGAATCCCATTAGGGGAAAGTTTAGAAAAAGACCCAAATATATCTTATTCATACGCCTATGCATTTTTTTTCTCACGTGAATAGGGTAAAATTTTTAACCTTTAGATATCACCATAAAAATTACTGAGTTGATTACTTACATCAAGACAAACAAAAAATGTATTACAAGTTTTTTGAAATTGTTTGTTAACATGGACAAACGGTGCATAATCTAATTACGTATGTGAAACTTTCCCCTAATGGGATTCTTCTGGACTTTTTTCCCCTGCAGGACATATTGAGGATACAAAATCAGTTGAGTTTGCTTCTGTTGCAATTTGTTCAAGGTTGACCCCATTTTGGCTTAAAATGACTGGACTGTTCCCAGTATCCCCATCAGATTCCACTTCCACCCTGCTTCCTGAATCCCATCTTGAAACACCTGTCTTTCCACCTTATATAGCCTAATATACAGTGCAATGAGAGTGCAGATAAACTAGCAAAAGATGCATTACAGCAGGAAATAAAAGTTCCAATTCCACTTGGAAAAGGAGAAGGAAAATCAGTGATTAGAAAGAAAGGTATGGAAATATGGCAGAAATGGTGGGAAGAAGACACAAAAGGAAGGGGATATTATAAAATACAACAATCTGTCGATATTAAAAAATATAAGGAAAGGACTAGGCGGAAGGAAATTATAATGATAAGACTGAGAGTGGACCACACAGGATTGAATGGCACCTTGTTTTTAATGGGGAAAAGGAACAGTGAATACTGTGAAAACTGTGGGGTTAAAGAAAATGCTGAACATGTCAATGTCCATATTTCCATACCTTTCTTTCTAATCACTGATTTTCCTTCTCCTTTTCCAAGTGGAAGTGGAACTTTTATTTCCTGCTGTAATGCATCGTTTATCTGCACTCTCGTTCCCTTTCACTCCCTCATGTGCTGGCACCTTTACATGAGCGACTCACACTTCAGTACTCTGCATGTGTTTATAACTCTGTCAAACATCAAACATGATCAACAACTGTTTTTCACTATAACTGAACCTTCACCAGCAACATAAAGATGTTTTTGAGCTGATGAAAGATGTTTCTCAAGCTGATAATGAAATTATTATTCATAACTCATTTCTCATGAGCAGAAGTGAAACTGTTCCAGTTCAGAGCGTTGAACCAGTAAAAGAGTGAAACTGTGAGTTTGAGGTGAAAATCTCATTTGCATTGTCAGGTTTAGTGATTGTGATGGTCTCAGAATAGAGCAGCTCGTCTCCAGTGACCATGTTCAAACCCCAAGAGCTTCATTTCACATTTACTGCTGAATGCAGCTGTTCTCAACTATTACAATCAATCAAAAGCCGCTGAAACTTTAGTGCAGGACTTTGAAGGAACGACACACTGATCAATGATGCAGTCCAACACAAATGTGCGCTTGCGTTCAGATGAAGCTTTATTGAATGAACAGCAATGGCAGCACATTGACAGACTGCTTCAGTATTGAGCTGTAAATCACGTGACGCTCAGATACGCTGGTCTTCACTGGAGAAACATCAGCACTCGGAGGTCTTGAGGAACGAGGCCTCGTGAGCAGCTCCGTCGTGTGTTCCTCTGCAGACGAAGTGCTCTGCGTCTTCCCAGCGTGCTTTGCTGAGGCTCAGGACGCTGCTGCGACTGTAGAGACCGTCCCGCTCGCTCTCTGCGCTGGTCTGAACCCCCTCGGTGACCTCTGACCCGTCCAGCGTCCAGCTCACCGTCGCCCCCTGTGGAGAGTAAGAGCTGAGCAGGCAGAGCAGAGCGGAGGAGTCTCCAGAGATCAGCAGAGACACGGAGGGAGACACGGAGGGACCCGCTGAACACACACACACACACACACACACACACACACATTCATGAATGATCATTTGATTTTAAATATACAAGTTACATTTTTAATGATCCCTAGAATGAGTTTGAAAAACATTACAGTAAATTGATGGTTATATTGAGATGTCATTATAAGATCTAGAAAACTAATTTAAATGATCATTTCAATATTAATTGTATTTTGAAAATATTCTGCTATTCAGAAACTCACAATCATAAACATCAGAAAATTTGATCGTTTAAATAGTTTAAAAGATTAATTTTCAAAATGCTCTTCAACTGAGTTTCTTTTTGTCTGATGAAAATTATAAAAAATTATATTCATTTTGTCCACATTATACAACTTTTGTTTCATGCGTTTAAAAAAGCCCTTAATAGTTACATTTACCAAGAATTATAGATAAAATTATATATGAAGAAATTATTGAATAGATTTTAAAGTATCTTCAGTCAGTACATGAAATGTAAAACTAAATTTTATGAAAACTAAATGTTAGCAATAATAAGATTTTAAATATTCATGTAAAATGAAATATGACATTTAAAATGGCTATACAAATGATGAAATTTAATAAAAAATGAAATAAATAAAAAAACACTAATTTGATTGATTACAGAACATTTTAATCTCAATCTAATTTTGAACAACATTGTCCACATGAAAATTGATTAATATATTGTGATTTCTTCATAAGATTTTGAAATCAATTTTAAATAATAATTTCAATATTAATTTGTAAAAATATTCATACATTTTGATACAAAAAATCAAGTTTCAATATATATTTCAAATTCCACTGTTAAGACCAACTAACAAAATATCTCTTTGATGACGCTTACACAAATTTTTTATTATTAAACTTTGGATGCATTTAAAAACCCTTAATTGTTAAATTTACTATTAATTATAGACAGAATTATTTATATCAAGAAATAATTGAATATATCATAAAATACTGCAATCCATAGGCTACATTAAAATACAATCAAATGTTACCAATAATAATTAAATTATTAATGTAAAATTAAAAATAACATTTAAAAACAATATGAAATATAAATCTTAAGTAAATAATAAAATAGTTAAATGATAAATTGCTTTTCAAAAACATATTTTTATAATAAATGAATGATCTTGTTGACAAATAAGATTTTTTTAAGGTTCATTCATGGCATTTTAAGATCATCACAAATAATTATCTTACTGAAATAATCTAAAAATTAAATTTTCTTATTAGAGAACATTTTTATTAGAGAATAGAAAAGACTTACTTCTGATCACCAGTTCAGTTCCTCCACCGAAAGTGTACCACAGTGTTTCATTCTAGTAAAAGAGTCGTACAAAAACCTCCGTCACACTCAAATGAACACACACACACACACACACTGATATGAGACTCAACAGCAGATCTTCTCAACATCAGGATTATTGAACTGTCTCATCGTCTCTAAATGTCTCTTAATGCATGAAAACTATTAAATCTAAATAAATAATATAATCATAAAGACTCTGTACTGATCTTTACACATCTGAACTGGGAGTTTCTAAATGATCATGTGTTTCTCAAAGCATTTTAATAAGTGTTGATGACCTGTGACCTCTGGAATGACCTTTGCCCTCTCATGGAGTTCACAGTGAAATACTTGTTTCTTTTAGTGATGAAACTGTCATTTGATTCATCAGAAAGTCTGAACTCTGAACCAGAGACTCGTGCAGAATAAAGAAGAAATGATTTGTAAACTCCTACAGAAGTGAAAACACACTCCACTGGATCATGAGAATAAAACACATTAAGGCCACAAAACTGGATCAGTTTCTTCTGCATGTGTTCATTTTCATGTGTGTTTTCCTCCAGCTGGTTTTTGCTCAGAGAGTCACTTTGCATCGGCACGTGTTTCAGCTCTCCGAGTGTTTATAGCCTTCAGACTCACACACTTTATAACACACTGCTGTTTACCACGGTACAAACCCAACACACACCATGAATCTCTTCAGCAGCTTCATCTGGATTCTGACCGCTTTTATTCCAGGTAACAGAAGTCAAAGCTTGTCATTTCTGAGTCTTTAATGTTCATGTCATTTGATGAAACTCATATAATGTTGTCAACAGCGTCCAGAGGAATCACTGTGACTCAGCCTGAAGTTGTGAATGTTTCTGAAGGACAAATCACCACTATAGACTGTAAAACTGATGCTGGGATAGATAGCTGGGGTTTAGCTTGGTATCAGCAGAAACATGGAGAAGCTCCTAAACTCATCATTAAAGCTGTAGATGAGCTCTATGATAACAGTCTCAGTCGATTCAGTGGGAATGGAGCACAAGGTGGAAAAGATTTCACTCTGACCATCAGTGGAGTCCAGACTGAAGATGCTGGACATTATTACTGTATGAGTCGCCACGTCATCAACAGTAAACATGTGTTCACACAGTGATAAAGAGTCGTACAAAAACCTCCGTCAGTCAGAGTCACAGTGACTGAACTGAAACTGCAGCTGCTCAAAAACTTTCACACACACACACACACACACACACACACACACACACACACACACACACACACACACACACACACACACACACACACACACACACACACACACACACACACACACACACACACTCAACAGTGAGGATATTTTCATTGATACTACATGAAATAGAAAGCATTCATTTCAGTTTTTCACATGCTAAATATTTAAATTAATCTATAACACTCTTTATCTTATTAAATGTATCTAACACTAAAGGTTCATGATTTGTCTGCATGTTCTTGTTTCATCATGAATCTGCAGGAGTGTTCATGCTCCACTGACTGAAGTTTACTTATAAAATGTGAGCTAAAGCCCTGATCTAATGAAAGACCTGAAACAAAAATGACACAAAGAAGAACTCAAAGATACAAATATATTTTATTTAATGACTGAGTTTTAATAAAATCACACACACACACACACACACACACACACACACACACACACACACACACACACACACACACACACACACACACACACACACACACACACACACACACACACAGTCTAGAATGAAAGGCATGAAGTGGTGCAGAAGAGCGACTGAAGCTGATGTGGAGTTAAAGGCCATTTCCTTTATATCTGGTTTTCTCCAGTTGAAGCGTTAGAGAGTTAGTGTATTTTTATTGTACTTTTCTTTATTTTTGTAGCTTAGTTAGTTTCTCCCTAATAGTCCGAGGGTTTGTGTGTGTTGTTTTGGCCTTGCTCCCTCTTGAAGTCTTGAAATCCTCCACATTTGTAGAATAAAACTAGTGTTTGACATTGAGTTGTTTTCGGCCGTTGTTAAAGCTGGTGTTGGGAACTGAAGCTCGCTGTCTCCACACATCACTCCATCTATTATAACTTTATACTTCATTTCTACAAATATAAACCTTTTTACTCCTGAAGTATCAGACAGAGCTGATCATTAAGAGGAAATACTATTAAGACCATAACCATCTTTACAGTGTTACTGACAAACATTCAATGTCTCGAATTACACTCAAGAAGAAACTGAACAAACTGAGAGTGCGTCTTTTCTACAGTCAAACCAAACATTATTCAGACACCAGATATATCATTTTGCATATGTTTTTAATAGTGTGTGCAATAATACTAGAGTTCATTTATGTAAGTGAGGATAGCAAAATAAAGTAAACTGTGACATATTATACCCAATAATTCTTCATAAAGTGGATTACCAGTAAATTTTATAAAAAAAATTGGGACCAAAAATGATTCAGACACTTTGACCTGAACATGTTTTGCTCAAAGTTATCTGACATTATCAAGATGAATTTGTTCTGACACAGTTTAATATTTGTCATATTTTATTACCATTTTCTAAACTATAGCGGATAAACTGATAATGTGAGAAATGTTGAAGGTGTCTGAATACATTCTGGTTTGACTGTATATAGTTTTATAAAGTATATCATCATCAGTTTGGAGCCGCTGCTGAAAGTGAACCAGTGAAATAAACTAATAGATCATCAGAAGAAAAACCTCCTGAACGCTTCACTAACTGAACTTCAGATCAACTGAGTCTCACATCTGTAACATCTGTAACATCTGTAACATCTGTAACATCTGTCCTTCTTTAGCATCTGTCCTTCTGTAACATCTGTAACATCTGTCCTTCTGTAACATCTGTAACATCTGTCCTTCTGTAACATCTGTAACATCTGTCCTTCTGTACCGGCAGATCAAGCCTCGTCCCTCAACGTCTCCAGAGACTCTGTTATTCCCGGACTTCATTTCCCAGAAGTCCCTGCTCATTATTGATCTGTTTCAGCATGTCTTGGTTCATTTAGTTCATTACTGTCTATTTAAACTCCTTTTGTCCTGTATTCAGTATGAAGTCTTGTTTGTTCTGGTTTGCATGTTACTGTCAGCTTTCTCGATCAGTCTCTTTGTTTCTCCGTTCTCGTTCTGCATCTGTGGATTCTGTTGGGACTGATAACATGTGCTTTGACTCTGTCTGATATATGGACTATGACTGGATTATACTTGTAAATAAAGTGCATTTGGATCCTCACTCTCTGAATGCTGTGTTTCCACCGTCAAATCATTACAACAGAAACTCACTGACTTCCCCTGCTTTATGAAGCTCATCATCACTGAATTACTGAATTTATTAAAGTGAACATGTTTATATCATGTGTGACTCTCAATCAAACTCTGTTATTCAGTGACTGACAGAGACTCGTGTGTGTGATGATCCTCATGTCTGTTCATAAACTGCAGGAACACACATGGATTTGGTGTAAAATTTGGGGATTAACAGCGACGTTTCACTCCAACTACAGTAAAAATATTCTCAAAGTCTCACAGCAGATATTCAGATTACAGTTTTTTACAATCGCTATGACAGTTTTTTCAATACATTTAACAAGTTTCCTAAACTCTTAATGCACCAACACACCTAAAACACACAATTGGCAAAACGGTTAATTTCATGCTCAAAATCACACATTGTAAACTAAACTCCAAAACTAATTTTCAAAATACAATAATACACTAACACAATACACTATGTCTACCAAAACACTGCAAACATGTTTCAAAATCACATAATTATTCAAAACACTAACACATGTTCTCGTCCAACAGGAAGATTTAGTCAATCATAACACAATGACAAAAAAACACTATCATCAGCTGAAATTACAGAAACTGCAGTATTTTACATGTGTCAGGTCTGCCCTTATACAACACACAGTATACTGTACTGATCATAGATTGTGTTTTGCACTGCAGTTTTCTTTTTCTTTTGGAAGTCTCTATATTTTGGTTTTGTTTGTAATGTAAATGCATGCATTTTGTTGTTGTTGTTTTTTTGCAGCAGAAATTCAATACAACAAAATAAATGCCCCTTCTTAGAGTAGCTTTATAGAATGTATGGTTTGTGAAAAAAAAGAAGACAGAGACAGAATTGCTGCAGTAACGGCTTTATTTGCAACAGGACATTTCTGCAAGATAACAAAAATATGCAATATAGCTGCCATTTACAGTATTACTGTATGTGAAAATACAAAATATACAAACAGAAAAGGCCATCTTCTAATCTGCCCGGTCTTCTGCATTTGTCCACATGTTCTCATCCACATCATCGCATCTTAGGAAGAATCTTTTACAGTAACATGCCTTATCCTGGCAGTGTTCAGCTGTGTTGTCTTGGTATGCAGCATCTTTTGCATACAGGAGGGACATTTGGTCCTGTGGACTATGGTCAAAAACCTTCTCCAGGCGGAGAAAACTCCTCAGTGGGGTTGAGGAAAGGGAAGTAAGGGGTGAGGAAAATAGACATCATCCTCTGATGGGCTTCAAACCAGGCTGTGACTATAGACGGGAATGGTGGAAGGCCACATTGTCCCATATTTGCATAACTTCAATCAGCTGTTTCTCACTAGCAATGGAATAATGGGAAAATACAAAATATACGAACAGAAAAAGCCAACCCGATCTCACGGCAGGGCCGGAGTGGGGCCCCTTTTCAGCCCGGGAGTTTCAGGCCCAAGACCGGCCCACTTTTTCCATGGTGGAATTCCAAATTAGCACTTTTTCTAAATTGGATAATTGAAGCAACAGTTCAGCTCTTACTATTGTGTAGTTTGTATTAATACCATGGGTTAACAAATAATGTAAAAGTTAAATAATAATTCACTTAGACTTTATGAGAAGCAATTACGATTTCACACAATTCTGACTTTATATTTCGCAATTCTGACTTTACAACGCGACTTTATATCACAATTCTGACTCTATATCTTGCAGTTCTGACTTTATAAGCATCTGCAACTTTATTTCACGCAGTCCTGAATTTATATCTTGCAATTCTGACTTTATAAGAAGCAATTGCGACTTTATTTCACACAATTCTGACTTTATATCTCGCAATTCTGACTTTATAACACACAATTGCGACTTTATCACACAATTCTGACTTTATATCTCGCAATTCTGACTTTATAACACGCAATTACGACTTTATTTCACACAATTCTGACTATATATCTTGCAGTTCTGACTTTATAAGCAATTGCGACTTTATTTCACACAATTCTGAATTTATAACACACAATTGCGACTTTATTTCACACAATTCTGAATTTATATCACACAATTGCGACTTTATATCACGCAATTCTGACTTTATAACACGCAATTGCGACTTTATTTCACACAATTTTGACTTTATATCTTGCAATTCTGAGAAATAAAGACAGAATTTTTTTATATTATTGTGAGATAAAAAGTCCCAATTATCTTTTAAAATGTTTTATTCTGTGGCTTAAAAAAAGCTTCCATACCTCCTGGCCTCTTCCTCCCATCCATCCTCCCTGACGCGTTACGGTAGGGCCAGCCCAGCTATCGGTAGGCGCCGGCGGTGCCGCGGTAGCCTACCTGAGAAAACGTTTTGGAAAAGACGGACTATGGACCCAACCAACTCTATAGGAGGGGAGGGGAGAACTCCCTCACATGGTACAACCCAAGCAGAGGCTGCGCGCTGCGGTGTCAAAATGCGAAACGTGTAATGTAGTCTATGTAACTAACGTGACATTGAAATGTGAAAAAAAATAAAATAAATCCTCGACCGGCCCAAAAGTGAAGCGGCCCACCGGGAATTCTCCAGATTCTCCCGATTACCCACTCCGGGCCTGTCTCACGGGAAAACGTACAAATTCTATGAGGTGGCTAATTCGTATGAATTCATATGAATGACCTACCCCTGACCCCGCCCCTAAACCTACCCATCACGTGGGTTTAGACAAATCGTACAAATTCGTATGAGTGAGGTCGTACGAATTCGTACGAATTAGCCATCTTTTTATCATTCGTACGAATTGGTCGTGAGATAGTGTTGGAAAAAGCACCAGAAGAATAAAAAAAAAAAAAAAAAAAGAGTCATCTTCTAATTATTTGCATAATTCTATCAGCTGTTTCTCAGTAAGAATAGAATAAAATACAGGGGATATATTTGTGTTTCAATTCACAATATAAGCAGCGGTTCACCTTGACTTTAGCCTGTAAGGTTAGGTTTAGAACATGTGTTATCTGTTCTGACATACAGTGTTAAAGCACTGGTAAATTTGGCAGTAAAAATCCATTGTTTTGTTCTTGTTTGAGCTTGTGTGTAAAAGAAGTTCAAGCATTTTAAATTTGTGTTAATTGTATGCATTTTGTGTTAAAACAACAAGAAATGTGTTAATAGTATAGCTTACACAGACGGATGTAGTGCTAACTGTGTTAAGAGTTTTGGAAAATTGTTAAAAGTATTGAAAAATCTGTCATAGCAATCGTAAAAAACTGTAATTGTATGCATTTTGTGTTAAAGCAACAAGAAATGTGTTACAGTTTTTTACAATCGCTATGACAATTTTTTCAATACTTTTAACAAATTTCCTAAACTCTTAACGCACCAACACACCTACAACACACAATTGGCAAAACAGTTAATTTCATGCTCAAAATCACACATTCTAAACTAAACTCCAACACTAATTTTCAAAATACAATAATACGCTAGCAACAATACACTATGTCTACCAAAACACTGCAAACATGTCTCAAAATCAAATAATTTTTCAAAACACTAACATATGTTCTCGTCCAACAGGAAGATTTAGTCAATCATAACACAATGACAAAAAAACACTATCATCAGCTGAAATTACAGAAACTGCATTATTTTATATGTGTCAGGTCTGCCCTTATACAATAGACAGTATATTGTATTGATCATAGATTGTGTTTTGCACTGCAGTTTTTTTTTTTTTTGAAGTCTCTCTACATTTTGGTTTTGTTTGTAATGTAAATGCATGCATTTTGTTGTTGTTGTTTTGTTTTTTTTGCAGCAGAAATTCAATACAACAAAATAAATGACCCTTCTTAGAGTAGCTTTATAGAATGTATGGTTTATGAAAAAAGAAGACAGAGACAGAATTGCTGCAGTAACGGCTTTATTTGCAACAGGACATTTCTGCAAGATAACAAAAATATGCAATATAGCTGACATTTACAGTATTACTGTATGTGAAAATACAAAATATACAAACAGAAAAGGCCATCTTCTAATCTGCCCGGTCTTCTGCATTTGTCCACGTTCTCATCCACATCACACCTGATATCTTCCCTGGCAAGGCATCTTGGGAAGAATCTTTTACAGTAACATGCCTTATCCACCCCTGGCAGTGTTCAGCTGTGATGTCTTGGTATACATGATCTTTTGCATACAGGAGGGACATTTGGTCCTGTGGACTATGGTCAAAAACCTTCCATCTCCAGGCTGAGAAAACTCCTCAGTGGGGTTGAGGAAAGGGAAGTAAGGGGCAAGGATAATAGACATCATCCTCTGATGGGCGTCAAACCTGGCTGTGACTAGACGGGAATGGTGGAATGCCACATTGTCCCATATTTGCATAACTTCAATCAGCTGTTTCTCACTAGCAATGGAATAATGTGAAAATACAAAATATACGAACAGAAAAGGCACCAAAAAAAGAAAAGAAAAAAAAGTCATCTTCTAATTATTTGCATAATTCAATCAGCTGTTTCTCAGTAAGAATAGAATAAAATACAGGGGATATATTTGTGTTTCAGTTCACAATATAAACAGCTGTGTACCTTGACTTTAGCCTGTAAGGTTAGGTTTAGAACATGGTGTTATCTGTTCTGACATACAGTGTTAAAGCATTGGTAAATTTGGCAGTAAAAATCTATTGTTTTGGTCTTGTTTGAGCTTGTGTGTAAAAGAAGTTCAAGCATTTTAAATTTGTGTTAATTGTATGCATTTTGTGTTAAAGCAACAAGAAATGTGTTAATAGTATAGCTTACACAGACGGATGTAGTGCTAACTGTGTTAAGAGTTTTGGAAAATTGTTAAATGTATTGAAAAATCTGTCATAGCAATCGTAAAAAACTGTAATAGTATAGCTTACGCAGACGGATGTAGTGCTAACTGTGTTAAGAGTTTTGGAAAATTGTTAAAAGTATTGAAAAATCTGTCATAGCAATCGTAAAAAACTGTAAAGCAACAAGAAATGTGTTAATAGTATAGCTTACACAGACGGGTGTAGTGCTAACTGTGTTAAGAGTTTTGGAAAATTGTTAAAAGTATTGAAAAATCTGTCATAGCAATCGTAAAAAACTGTAAAGCAACAAGAAATGTGTTAATAGTATAGCTTACACAGACGGGTGTAGTGCTAACTGTGTTAAGAGTTTTGGAAAATTGTTAAAAGTATTGAAAAATCTGTCATAGCAATCGTAAAAAACTGTAACAGCATCATAAACACATCCCTCAACTTCAGAGCTGATGATAATAATTTATATTAATATCTATGTGGAGGAATTAGCAATTATATAAAATTTTATTCAAAAATTAAAGACCAGATTACCCAACAGGTCCTGTCAGTGTCCTCCATCAAAAACAGCATATGCATGTCACCATATTTATATACATTTATTTGGTAACACTTTAGAATACTGTATCTTACTTACTGCATAACTAATAAGGAATTATTGAGGAACTAATAGATAATTATTTATTAACACTTAAGTCACTACTGTTAACTACTAAGGAAGATGTGTTAACTAATTAGTATGTAATAAAATTGTATGATTGTGTTAAGTTTCAGTTAGTTAATCAATAACTAATGAATTATGTCATAACTCTTGAAGAACTATTATTAATTATCTATTAATTAATGTGCAAGAAAAATAACTAAGAAGTAACTACTAATGAACAGTCATACACAGTGGTTACTACAATAAACCGTTTTATTTTAGCAGTGGAGTGGTGGATGAAGTACACAAATCAAGTACTTGAGTAAAAGTACAGATAACCCAATAAAATATTACTCCAGTAAAATCATAAACTATTGGCCTATTCATTTTCAAAATTACCTTAGTAAAAGTACAAAGGTAATTACTTGAAAAGTAAAAAGCACTGATCAATGTTTTTTATTTTATTTTATAGCCAGTTTTAGTCATTCTTCAGCACTAATAAGAAAGATAAGTGCAGACATTTACTAGGCTATATATTGATCTGCAAATAAGCAAACTTTTTATTTAATTAGCAAAATGTATCATAATGTATGATAACTTATCTATTTTACAAAGGTTTAGATAATACCGTTAATAATGTGTTTTTTACAGTAAGTTTGATTTGAGTCAGAAGTATGTGGTAATTCTGTATTAATTACTAATGAGTTCCCTATATTCTCACTTTAAAATACTGTTCCAGGTTCCAAGTAATTCCTGAAGAATTATCTAATAATTATTTGTTAATTACCAATTAATTTCCTTATATGTTCACTTTAGAATACTGTTTCAGGTTATAAGTAGCCTAATTCCTGGATAATTATTTGATAATTATTTATTAATTACTAATGAGTTCCCTATATTCTCACTTTAGAATACTGTTCCAGGTTCCAAGTAATTCCTGAAGAATTATCTAATAATTATTTGTTAATTACCAATTAATTTCCTTATATGTTCACTTTAGAATACTGTTTCAGGTTATAAGTAGCCTAATTCCTGGATAATTATTTGATAATTATTTATTAATTACTAATGAGTTCCCTATATTCTCACTTTAGAATACTGTTCCAGGTTCTAAGTAGCCTAATTCCTGCAGAATTATTTGATAATTATTTATGAATTACTAATAAGTTCCCTATATTTTCAGTTTCCCTCAGTCATGAATTTACTCAATGGCATTCTATGCTGAGGAAAACAGACACACACAGTACTGTATATAAAATATAAAAACTAATCTGAGGTTAGTTTTGTATGACTGTTCATTAGTAGTTACTTCTTAGTTATTTTTCTTGAACCTTAATTAGTAGATAATTAGTAGTAGTTCTTCAAGAGTTATGACAGAATTCATTATTTATTGATTAACTAACTGTTACTTACAGGGTTCGAATTACGGGGGAGCTAAGGGGAGCTCGGCTCCCCTGAAAAGGACCTGGGCTCCCTTGAAAGCCTACTTTGAGAGATTTAGGGGGAGCTCTAAAACACTGTCCATTTTTTGTGTCGCATATAGATTTTGATTTTCTGTACATTTCTTGTACATTCTATACAAGGGAAAACTCCTTTTCTCGAGAATATTGAAGCCTTTATTTTAAAACGCATTGCAGCAGCACAGGCGAGAGCATCAGAGCTCGCGCAAGCGCTCTGATAGGCTGTGCTGAGGCAACTGCACAAACCAATGGCGAGAAAGCAGAAGCGCGCGATCCAATAGGAGCGCTTGGCGCCCTGCCAGACTCTGCGCGCCAAATAGAAGAGTATAAATACAGAGAAAACTCGCCATATGACAGATCTAATCGACTGAAGCGAAAACACCTGACGTGAGAGAAATAGCACGGCACGGCAACGCAGTACTCATTCCCTTATCTCTAGTCTAAGGGAACCGAGGTTACGTAAGTAACCAAGTACGTTCTGTACTGTTTACTGTAAACCTATTGTTTTAAATGCCAGAACATGCACCAAAAGCGTTAAAGTCAGTCAGGGAGGATCGGAAAATAGGGCTCCCCCGAAAGCCACTTTGTAATTCGAACCCTGGTTACTTAACACAATCATAAAAATATATTACATACTGATTAGTTAACACATCTTCCTTAGTAGTTAACAGTAGTGAAGAAGTAGTTAATGAATAATTACCTATTAGTTCTTCAATAATTACTTATTAGTTATGCAGTAAGTAAGATACAGTATTCTAAAGTGTTACCATTTATTTTATTAACATTTATAAAAGTGAAGATGTTTATATCATGTGTGACGCGACTGACAATCAAACTCTGTTATTCAGTGACTGACAGAGACTCGTGTGTGTGATGATCCTCATGTCTGTTCATAAACTGCAGGAACACACATGGATTTGGTGTAAAATTTGGGGATTAACAGCGACGTTTCACTCCAACTACAGTAAAAATATTCTCAAAGTCTCACAGCAGATATTCAGATTAATATACTAAAGCTGGTATTGTAGATGAATTGAGAATTAAATTGAATGATATAATTTTTAACATTTTGTCGAAGGTCAAATATTATGAAAAAGACTGTTTTTTTTCACTTCAGTGATTGTGTTTTGTGTCTGTTAATGAGTGACTGTCTTCAGGGAAATGATGTGGAGTGTGTTTGCATATTGATCAGATCTTCAGTGTGTGAGAGTGTTTATAGTGCTGTGAGTTTAACACTTCATCACTGACACACACAACAATCTTCATCAACATGACCTTCATCATCATCTGGACACTGTTATACTGCTTTATACTACAAGGTGAAAAGTTTGTATTCTAAATAAATTATTTAAATAATATAATTTTTACACAGCTTAACAATATGTCAAATAATATATACTTTAGACTGATCAATGAATTGTTTTTCAGGCTGTAAATCTCAGATCACAGTGACTCAGACTCCTGTGAAACCTGCCAAACCAGGAGAAACTGTAGAGATGAGCTGTAAACTCAGTAGTAATGTAGCATCCTGCGGCTCGGCGGCACCCTGTATGTTCTGGTTCTTACAGAAACCTGGAGAAGCTCCTAAACTCCTGATTCAGAAAGCAAATGTCCTCCAGTCAGGAACTCCATCTAGATTCAGTGGCAGTGGATCTAACAGTGATTTCACTCTGACCATCAGTGGAGTCCAGACTGAAGATGCTGGACATTATTACTGTAAGAGTATACATGTCATCGACGGTAAAAATGTGTTCACACAGTGATAAAGAGTTGTACAAAAACCTCCGTCAGTCAGAGTCACAGTGACTGAACTGAAACTGCAGCTGCTCAAACACACACACACACACACACACACACACACACACACACACACACACACACACACACACACACACTCAACAGTGAGGATATTTTCATTGATACTACATGAAATAGAAAGCATTCATTTCAGTTTTTCACATGCTAAATATTTCAATTAATCTATAACACTCTTTATCTTATTAAATGTATCTAACACTAAAGGTTCATGATTTGTCCGCATGTTCTTGTTTCATCATGAATCTGCAGGAGTGTTCATGCTCCACTGACTGAAGTTTACTTATAAAATGTGAGCTAAAGCCCTGATCTAATGACAGACCTGAAACAAAAATGACACAAAGAAGAACTCAAAGATACAAATATATTTTATTTAATGACTGAGTTTTAATAAAATCACACACACACACACACACACACACACACACACACACACACACACACACACACACACACAGTCTAGAATGAAAGGCATAAAGCGGTGCAGAAGAGCGACTGAAGCTGATGTGGAGTTAAAGGCCATTTCCTTTATATCTGGTTTTCTCCAGTTTAAGCGTTAGAGAGTTAGTGTATTTTTATTGTACTTTTCTTTATTTTTGTAGCTTAGTTAGTTTCTCCCTAATAGTCCAAGGGTTTGTGTGTGTTGTTTTGGCCTTGCTTTGTTCTGACACAGTTTAATATTTTGGTTTGACTGTATATAGTTCTATACCATTTTCTAAACTATAGCGGATAAACTGATAATGTGAGAAATGTTGAAGGTGTCTGAATACATTCTGGTTTGACTGTATATAGTTTTATAAAGTATATCATCATCAGTTTGGAGCCGCTGCTGAAAGTGAACCAGTGAAATAGATCATCAGAAGAAAAACCTCCTGAACGCTTCACTAACTGAACTTCAGATTAACTGAATCTCATCTGTAACATCTGTAACATCTGTCCTTCTTTAGCATCTGTCCTTCTGTAACATCTGTAACATCTGTCCTTCTGTAACATCTGTAACATCTGTCCTTCTGTACCGGCAGATCAAGCCTCGTCCCTCAACGTCTCCAGAGACTCTGTTATTCCCGGACGTCATTTCCCAGAAGTCCCTGCTCATTATTGATCTGTTTCAGCGTGTCTTGGTTCATTTAGTTCATTACTGTCTATTTAAACTCCTTTTGTCCTGTATTCAGTATGAAGTCTTGTTTGTTCTGGTTTGCATGTTACTGTCAGCTTTCTCGATCAGTCTCTTTGTTTCTCCGTTCTCGTTCTGCATCTGTGGATTCTGTTGGGACTGATAACATGTGCTTTGACTCTGTCTGATATATGGACTATGACTGGATTATACTTGTAAATAAAGTGCATTTGGATCCTCACTCTCTGAATGCTGTGTTTCCACCGTCAAATCATTACAACAGAAACTCACTGACTTCCCCTGCTTTATGAAGCTCATCATCACTGAATTACTGAATTTATTAAAGTGAACATGTTTATATCATGTGTGACTCTCAATCAAACTCAGTTATTCAGTGACTGACAGAGACTCGTGTGTGTGATGATCCTCATGTCTGTTCATAAACTGCAGGAACACACATGGATTTGGTGTAAAATTTGGGGATTAACAGCGACGTTTCACTCCAACTACAGTAAAAATATTCTCAAAGTCTCACAGCAGATATTCAGATTAATATACTAAAGTTGGTCTTATAGATGTATTCAGAACTGAATTGAATTATATAATTTTTAACAGTTTGGCTATTGTAGAAGATCAAATATTATTTTTTACTCTGTTCTCACTTCAGTGATTGTGTTTTGTGTCTGTTAATGAGTGACTGTCTTCAGGGAAATGATGTGGAGTGTGTTTGCATATTGATCAGATCTTCAGTGTGTGAGAGTGTTTATAGTGCTGTGAGTTTAACACTTCATCACTGACACACACAACAATCTTCATCAACATGACCTTCATCATCATCTTCATCTGGACTCTCACAGCGTTTGCTCAAGGTTTGTGGAGCACAAGTTTGATATTAATTCATTTCTTCAAGTATATTGTCAAAGTTTTGAGTGTATTTTCTTCTTGTTGTGTTTCAGAGTGTAGAGGACAGATCACCGTCACTCAGAGTCCCTCAATAACAGCAGAACAACCAGGAGGAACTGTGAATATCAAATGTAAAACCAGCAGTAATGTGTACAGATGGAGTGATGGGGATGAAGGTTTATTCTGGTACTCACAGAAACCTGGAGAAGCTCCTAAACTCCTGATTCGTTATGTAAAAACCCTCCAGTCAGGAACTCCATCTAGATTCAGTGGCAGTGGATCTAACAGTGATTTCACTCTGACCATCAGTGGAGTCCAGACTGAAGATGCTGGACATTATTACTGTCAGAGTTTCCATTGCAGAGCAAATTCTTATGGTTGTTTGGGTGATTATGTGTTCACACAGTGATAAAGAGTCGTACAAAAACCTCCGTCAGTCAGAGTCACAGTGACTGAACTGAAACTGCAGCTGCTCACACACACTCTCTCTCTCTCTCTCTCTCTCTCTCTCTCTCTCTCTCACACACACACACACACACACACACACACACACACACACACTCAACAGAAACATAAATATCAACTTAATATCAAATTTTCAGCACTTCATTAATATTACTGAAGATAATAAGAAATTATTTTGATCATATTTTTTCAGATAATTGTTGGTTTATCTATTCTCATATGGTTGTTCATGTATTTTTATAAAGCATGATTATTTGTCCTTTCTAATCATACACTCATACTGTAAAGTGAATCATAAAGATGTTGTTGCTTGAATAGTTTATTAATCATCTTCCATAAAGCCGCTGTTTAGATCATCATGTCCAAGAGTCACAGATGAACTGATTCAGAGCAAAATGAGCAGTGAAAGAGAGAAACCGTATTTAACATGATCAGACGCTCCACCGTCCCACAATCAGTCTGTCTGTGACCATTCACTGTTTTCTGGACGCATTAATTATGAATCCAGCGATGCGTCTGAGTCTCACATGAGCAGAAGACAGATCTCTCACAGCAACACTTCAGTCTCGAGTCAAACACACTTAAAACATTCATAAAGATGTTATTGCTCAACACTGAAATAAAGCGCTTCATTGTGTGGAAACTTCACTGTTATTTTTACCAGATAAAATACTGCAGTTTTACTGAGATCAGTGTTTATGGCCGATCAGAGACATTTAAGAGGTTTTAGGATATATGATTTTATTTTATTTGAATATGAGACTTTGAATGTATCGGCTATTATTTTAATATGTGGATAGTTTACTTAAATTATGAAATATGGAAAACCTTTCCGGTATTTTATAAGCGCATTGCACTCTGTGAATTAGAAAGAAAACGTTTTGAAAATAATCGAAAACCTATGAATCGTGAATTGAATCAGATCAACATCTACATTTCCTCCTCTAGTCCAGTCACACGTGATCTACCAGTGAAGAGTCTCATTACGTTATATAAGTCATACAAGTCATATAATCTACCACTCAAACTTCATAACGGTCTCATCCCTCCATCAGCAGAAGTGAAACTGTTCCAGTTCAGAGCGTTGAACCAGTAAAAGAGTGAAACTGTGAGTTTGAGGTGAAAATCTCATTTGCATTGTCAGGTTTAGTGATTGTGATGGTCGTTTTAATGACAAAAACATATTTTCAGGAGGAAAAGTAAAAAATGTTATCAAGATTATTTTTTGCCGAACAATCATTGTACAGTATTGTAGATACATTTGACTTGCATAATCTAAAGTAGATATTTCTCCAGTTTAATTTGATGCTTTACACTCATGCTAACTTCAAACCCACATGCTAAAACAGTTAGCTATGTTACGGCTGTTTGCGGTGAGGATAGTTTTAACAGTTCATTAAAAATATTACAACCAAACCCTTATGATGATTCCAGTTATCAATCACATCCCCTGTTAAGACAAAATCATGTGAGTTTTTTGTTGCGCATTGAGGGATTTATGAATATGTTTCCATTATAGTTTTTGTGCATGTCTTCTTATCGGATAAAAACATTATCACCTCAATTGAGCACATACGATTTTTCTGCACATTTCTAGAATTGATGTTCATCTCGGCATTTCCATCCGACCTTTGTTTATGTGATAGTCAATCCCAAAATTCACATAAAATAGGTGGATGGCAACATAGCTAGAGACTGAACTGTTGTGTGACAGGAATTGAGAACACACACACATGATCACACTCACAAACACACACAAGTTGTTTTTGTGCTAAATTTGAAGTCCTTAAAAAATACAATACATTTTTTGTTACTTAAAATTGTTGACTTTATTCAAAACTGATTATTCTTTGTTCTTCAAAAACATTCTTGCACACATTTAGATTGTGTGGATCTTATTTCAGCAAATTATCTCTCAGTGTTCCATCGATCCCCAGCCTGTGTTACAACAGGACAGGGTTATGTCTCAACAACGACCTCTTTGTGTTTGACAATAACTCACATAATCTGAGATTGTGTTGTACATGTCCAAGTGAGTTATATTTCTAGCAGACAAATGTGGAAACCATGTTTCACATTTTGAGAGATATAGAACAAACAAGCACTGAGTTACCGATGCTCAAACAACAGGTGTTTCTCTCCTCCGTCTCTCTGCTGAACGCAGCTGTTCTCCACTATTACAGTCAATCAAGAACATTTAGTGTCTTCATCAAATCACTCATTATTGTGTTTTAGCTCAGCCCAAAATAATGCAACAAGTAAATAAACATCTATACAAAGCTGTTGCACAAACATAATGTGAGTGTATCTTCTGTCTTCAGGTAAATGATGTGGAGTGTGTTTGCATATTGATCAGATCTTCAGTGTGTGAGAGTGTTTATAGTGCTGTGAGTTTAACACTTCATCACTGACACACACAACAATCTTCATCAACATGACCTTCATCATCATCTGGACACTGTTATACGGCTTTATACTACAAGGTGAACAGTTTATATTTGAAATAAATCATTTAAATAATATAATTTTTACACAGTTTAAAAATATGTAAAATAATATATACTTTAAACTGATAAATTAATTGTTTTTCAGGCTGTAGATCTCAGATCACAGTGACTCAGACTCCTGTGAAACCTGCCAAACCAGGAGAAACTGTAGAGATGAGCTGTAAACTCAGTAGAAATATAAACTGCGGCTCGACACCCTGTGTGTCCTGGTACTTACAGAAACCTGGAGAGGCTCATAAACTCCTGATTCGTTATGTAAACCGCCTCCAGTCAGGAACTCCATCTAGATTCAGTGGCAGTGGATCTAACAGCGATTTCACTCTGACCATCACTGGAGTCCAGACTGAAGATGCTGGACATTATTACTGTCAGAGTACACACTGGATCAACAATGGCTGGGTGTTCACACAGTGATAAAGAGTCGTACAAAAACCTCCATCAGTCAGAGTCACAGTGACTGAACTGAAACTGCAGCTGCTCAAACATTCACACACACACACTAAGAAAAGCAATATGATCTTGTAATAAGCAATAATATTATTATATTAATATATTACATATAATATAAAAGTTTGAGCTTCGTCAGTATATGACAGCTTTGATCATGATTTTTCATTCATTCATTCATTCATTCATTCATTCATTCATTTTCAGTCATTTGTGAGGAAATTCAGTCGCGTTTGATCTTCACTTAGTGGATATTTTTCAATCTTTCACCATATTTTAGTTTTTCTGCATTTATGATTTATCCTCATTCTTCTTTCTAAACTGAATCACTGCATCATAAAGATGTTCTGCTTGATCAGTTTAATAAGTCTATCGATTTTATCGAGTTCATCCTTCATATATTAACAGCATCACAAAACAATTTCAGAGCAGATGAAAATGTATATAATTTTAATTAATATCTTTACATAGAATTTTAAAATTTAAAAGACCAGATTAGCAAACAGGTGCAGTCCACCATCAAAAAAATTATAATAATTTCCTATTTATTTTATATTTATTGTGTAATTTAACAGTGCTATATACTGTATAACAGCTTTTTTTAAACACTGGATCAATATCAACATTTCATACTGATGTTTTTTTGTGTGCAATTTAACACATCCATGTATGGTGGAAATTTATAGTTAATTTTTTATATTAAAGATTAAAGTTTGTTTATATGTGAATATAGTGTGGGTTGTGATGAGCCAACATGTAACTCATAAAGATGAAATCTTATTAACAAACTGACTAATGAATCCATAAGCACAGGAGAAACTGTTCCAGTTCAGAGCGTTTCAGTTGTAAATCTCATTTGCATTGTCAGGTTTAGTGATTGTGATGGTCTCAGAATAGAGCAGCTCGTCTCCAGTGACCATGTTCAAACCCCAAGAGCTTCATTTCACATTTACTGCTGAATGCAGCTGTTCTCAACTATTACAATTAGGGGTGTAACGAGACCCTTATGTCACCATCCTGAACTCACAATACCATATTATTGCCATACTCCATCAGAATGGTTAATTTGGTTTAACATTGTGTGTGTAAATGAATAGGCTTGGACTTGGTGCTGATAACCCAATGCAGGACAATAGAGACACCAGAATAACAATATTCATGATTCTGAAGCTGAAAATTATTTCAGATGAATATGCTTGATGTCTCTGACTAGATATATCTAAAATAATGTAGGCCACTTTTTACTGGTAACATCAGACATTTGGCATTATCAGGACCCACAAATATTCCCCCATTGCATTGTTATACATTATATTTAAAATTATATCCAGTAGTTTAATGTAGTAGTGACACGAAAACCCTGTAAACTTCCTAAACTTTCATTTTGGGTGAACGATACGATACATATTGTCACTATCCACTGTAATTATTGTTCCACCCCTAATTCCAATCAATCAAAAGCCGCTGAAACTTTAGTGCAGGACTTTGAAGGAACGACACACTGATCAATGATGCAGTCCAACACAAATGTGCGCTTGCGTTCAGATGAAGCTTTATTGAATGAACAGCAATGGCAGCACATTGACAGACTGCTTCAGTATTGAGCTGTAAATCACGTGACGCTCAGATACGCTGGTCTTCACTGGAGAAACATCAGCACTCGGAGCTCTTGAGGAACGAGGCCTCGTGAGCAGCTCCGTCGTGTGTTCCTCTGCAGACGAAGTGCTCTGCGTCTTCCCAGCGTGCTTTGCTGAGGCTCAGGACGCTGCTGCGACTGTAGAGACCGTCCCGCTCGCTCTCTGCGCTGGTCTGAACCCCCTCGGTGACCTCTGACCCGTCCAGCGTCCAGCTCACCGTCGCCCCCTGTGGAGAGTAAGAGCTGAGCAGGCAGAGCAGAGCGGAGGAGTCTCCAGAGATCAGCAGAGAAGAGGGAGACAGCAGAGACACGGAGGGAGACACGGAGGGACCCGCTGAACACACACACACACACACACACACACACACACACACACACACACACACACACACACACACACACACATTCATGAATGATCATTTGATTTTAAATATACAAGTTACATTTTAAATGATCCACAGAATGAGTTTTAAAACATAAATTGATGGTTATATTGTGATGTCGTTATAAGATATAGAAAACTAATTAAAATGATCATTTCAATATTAATTGTATTTTGAAAATATTCTGCTATTCAGAAACTCACAATCATAAACATCAGCAAATTTGATCGTTTAAATAGTTTAAAAGATTAATTTTCAAAATGCTCTTCAACTGAGTTTCTTTTTGTCTGATGAAAATTATAAAAAATTATATTTATGTTGTCCACATTATACAACTTTTGTTTCATGCGTTTAAAAAAGCCCTTAATAGTTACATAGATTACCAATTACCAAAAATTATAGACAAAATTATATATGAAGAAATTATTGAATAGATTTTAAAGTATCTGCAGTCAATATGAAAGGAACTAAATGTTAGCAGTAATAAGATGTTAAATAAATTATTAATGTAAAATGAAAAATTACATTTAAATATATTAATATGAATTATAAAATTTAAATAAATGATTAAATAAATGAAAAAAATATTACATTTTCTCAGAATTGTTACAGAACCTTTTAATCTCAATCAAATTTTTAAAAACATTGTCCACATAAAATTGATTAATACATTTATTCATACGATTTAGAATAAAGTATTACTTAAAAATATTCTTCTATTTTTATACTCACAATCAATTGTAATTTTCAGCCCATTTTCAATTATGATTTTTTTAAAATTCTTCTATTAAGACACAATCATAATTATCAGCAAACTTAATTAAATGATTGATTTTTAAAATGCTCTTTAACTAAATTTCTCTTTGTCTGATAGTAATACAGTAAAAAGAACAATCATTTCATCTTTACTGTATTTCACCTCAATGCTTTCATTCATATACACTATCCTGAGTTTAGTTTCAAAACATTCTCCATTTAATCAATATTACTAAATATTGTACATTGTAAAAAATTATCATAATTTTAACAGTAAAAGACTGTAAAAATGCTACGGTAAAAATGATTAATTGGTAAACGGTTTGTTGCTTTACTGTATACACTGAAAACTGGAAATAGATTTAACTAACTAGATTTAACTAAGTTAAATATAACTTAACACAATATATTATTTGTGTTTTGAGAATAATCACCATTCAATAAACTTCCTCGTAAACAGAAATATAAGTAAACTTAGTTTAAATTTAGTTTATCAACTAAATTTCTTTTTGCCTGATGATGACACTGATGACATTTATTTTGTCTATATCATCCAACTTTTGCGTCAAATTAAATATATTTAGAAATAACTGAAAACATTGCCATTAATTCAAATACAATGAAATGTTAGCACACATTATGTGTGAAATTACTAATGTAAAACATTATGAATGTGAACTATGGATTGAAATATAATAAACATAGAATCACCAAATATGACATTTATAATATAGCAGACAAAATTACAGTAAATTTAAATGCATGAATGCGTGCAATCAATCAAATAGACTAAAATGTGACAATAAATAAGAGTTGAAGTAAAGCAAATAAAGCATTTCAATAATGTATTTTTGTAATAAATTAAGAATATTGTTGGCAAATGCTGTTAAATAACCTTAAACCTCCTTCTAAAAACACACACATCATACGTTTTTATAGGTAATTTAAGAAAGACTTACAGCTTCTGATCGTCAGTTCAGTTCCTCCACCGAAAGTGTACCACAGTGTTTCATTCTAGTGAAAGAGTCGTACAAAAACCTCCGTCACACTCAAATGAACACACACTCCAGCAGAGAAAGACACCAACAACAACACACACACACACACACACACACACACACACACACACACACACACACACACACACACACACACACACATTCTTGTACATCCATCTTTATGAAGACATTCATTGACACAACGCAATCTCTAGCCGCTTACCCTATACCCTTCACAACTAAGTGCCTAACCCGACCCCTGACCCTAAACCGACCCTTAACCTCATTATAACCTTATCCCTAAAACCAAGTCTTGACCCTCAAACAGGACTTTAAAGGCTCTCAGAGAGTGAGGACCGGCCAACATGTCCTCACTTTACTCTCTTTGTCCTCACTCCAATGGTCTAAAACTCAAACTGGTCCTCACAAAGATAGTTATACAAGTACACACACACACACACACACACACACACACACACACACACACACACACACACACACACACACACACACACACAGAGATATGAGACTCAACATCAGGATTATTGAACTGAAGTGACTTTCACAAAAACAGTCGTCTCATCGTCTCTAAATGTTTCTGAATGCATGAAAACTATTAAATCTAAATAAATAATATAATCTGAAAGACTCTGAGCTGATCTTTACACATCTTAACTGGGAGTTTCTAAATGATAATTTTGTCAATATCACATTTAATTAAAATAAAATGAAATGTTAGCATACATTACATGTGAAATTACTAATGTAAATCATTAAATAAAAAACAGAATATCACCAAATATGGCATATTTATAATAATAATAAAAAAAATTAATACATCAATTGGTGTGATCAATCCATAAAATAGAATTAAATGTGACAATAAATGAGATTTGAAATTAGGTTAAGCTTTTCAATAATACATTTTGTGATAAATTAAGAATATCTTTGCCAAATAAAAACCTTAAACCTTCTTTTAAAAACACACACATCATACAGTTTCATTAGATCATTTAAGAGCCACAAACTCTTCATCTTAAAAAAAAAAGATGAAAACATCTTTATGATGAAATATAAGCTTTATAGTAAAATCTTCAGCCAGATTTAGATGGTCATTCTCTATTGGATGACCTTTGACCTGTTATACAGTATCATGGATGATATAAATCTGCAGCTCAGGGATTAAATTCTCTCAGCATCAAAGTCTGAATGAAACTGATCATTAAAACAGTGTTTAGAGCGAGAAGATCGACCCAAAATAACATGAAGTAAATCATGAGTTTCTGTTTCTGAAAATGATCCACAGAAGTTTATTAGCAAAGACACTAAAAGACAAAACAGTGTTTCTTCTGTCTTCAGGGAAATGATGTGGAGTGTGTTTGCATATTGATCAGATCTTCAGTGTGTGAGAGTGTTTATAGTGCTGTGAGTTTAACACTTCATCACTGACACACACAACAATCTTCATCAACATGACCTTCATCATCATCTTCATCTGGACTCTCACAGCGTTTGCTCAAGGTTTGTGGAGCACAAGTTTGATATTAATTCATTTCTTCAAGTATATTGTCAAAGTTTTGAGTGTATTTTCTTCTTGTTGTGTTTCAGAGTGTAGAGGACAGATCACCGTCACTCAGAGTCCCTCAATAACAGCAGAACAACCAGGAGGAACTGTGAATATCAAATGTAAAACCAGCAGTGATTCACTTAATGGAGATCATATATTCTGGTACTCACAGAAACCTGGAGAAGCTCCTAAAATCCTGATTCGTCATGTGAAAATACTCTACTACGCAGGAACTCCATCTAGATTCAGTGGCAGTGGATCTAACAGTGATTTCACTCTGACCATCACTGGAGTCCAGACTGAAGATGCTGGACATTATTACTGTATGAGTGCACACTGGATCAACAATGGCTGGGTGTTCACACAGTGATAAAGAGTCGTACAAAAACCTCCATCAGTCAGAGTCACAGTGACTGAACTGAAACTGCAGCTGCTCAAACACTTTCACACACACACAGTCAAGTTATTCATAGATATTAAATGAAACATGCATTCATTGAGTTATTAACTTACTAAATACTTTATCTTATCTCTTTATCTTATTACATTTATCTAAGACTATATCTATAATTTGTCCGCATGTTCTTGTTTCATCATGAATCTGCTGGTGTGTTCATGCTCCACTGACTGAAGTTTACTTATAAAATGTGAGTTAAAGCCCTGATCTAATGAAAGACCTGAAACAAAAATAACACTAAATTGACATAAAGACATAAAGTTACAATTATATTTTAATATAGCTGCAAGCAGCAATTATCGGGGCCAAGCAGAATAAGATGACAAGACATGCCAACATTGCTGAAAGTGTCAGACCAACTGCAACAATGAGCAATTAAAGACATTTAAAGATGATTTTAGGCGAAATGGCTGAAAGATAATCAATTTTAAAGTAATTTAAGATATGATTTAATGGACTATCACTTTCGACCAATAGGTGGCGCAGTTACAAAACTGATGTGATGTGGTCAGAGTGAAGTGACAAAGACACATACAAAGTTTGGTGTCAATATGTCAAGGCATTGCAGAGATAAAGCCTGAATAGTCTTTTTGGCATCATGCCTCAACTTTGCTGCTGCGCTATACGAAAACAGTTTCATCTATCGACACGAAATCCATAACTTTTAGTCGGCACAGTCTGGAGATGATACGATTCGATTTTGGTGAAAATTGGACATACGGTCTAGGAGGAGATTGAATTAAAATCAAGATGGCGGACAGGAAGTTCGGCCAAATAAGGAAAACTTGGCATCTATGTTCTCGGCTTGACCCAAGGAATCTATTAAGGCCAGTGGCATTTCAATTCATTCGATTCACATGACGTCACTGTAGCTTTGCGCCGCCATCTTTGCGACCGCGGCGGTCTCAGTAATGCCTGCAATATGTTGTGCAGTTGGCTGCAACAACAGCCGAAAGAGGAACCCTGAACTGGTATTTTATTCTATACCAAAAGAAGAGAGAAGAGACAATCATTTATTTAAAAGACTTGAAGTCTCATGTTGGTTTGTGGTTAATTATATTTCCATTATACTCTCAGTGGCCAACATTATACAGACAGATATCGACAGATAATGTTTTGTCTCCATTTTATTGTTGGATCTGTTTAAATGCACTTTATCATGGTAAGTTAGTGGGATTTGGGGTTGTTTTGAATATAACTGTGTGTCTGTCTGTTAGTTAATACCTACCTAAATCTAATAAATATTTTTCTGAAGTTCATAAAGATATTGTCTTCGTCACATGCGCTTTAGATGTTATTTTGTGTAAGTAACGTTAGCTCTGCAGACGATGCATAATCTCAGCCTTGAAATGCATATTAAAGGACTAAGTTAGTTCTTCCAAAAATGATAATTCTGCCGTCATTTACTCACCTTCATGTGCAAATCCTTAAGTTTACTTTCTGTGGAAGACAAAGGGACATTTTTGAATATGTAGCCTAATGGATCTCTTCTTGTCGCTGTAATGAAAGTGAATGGGTAACGTTAGCCTACTGGGGGCTGTCACGCAAAAAATAATAATAATAAAAGACAAAAAAACATCACAAAAGTATCATAAAAGTGATCTAATACGACTCGTCCGTTATATTAATATCATTATTTATTCATATGATAGCTTTATGTGACGAACAAACTGCAATTTAAGTCGTTATATTATAATCACTGAGTTTACCTCTTGATAACTTTTAATCGCAGCCGAATCATTCAAACAGATTCGACTCGAAAGATTCTTTCATTTCGATATTTGTGTGTATTAAACCTTCTCTATAATTGTACATCTGTTCTTTCGGACAGATATGACAGTCTTTTATGATCTTCGGCTGATGTCTCTGGCTGTGCTGATGCTGGTGTCTCTCTGGACTCTGCCAGTGCTGCTGTTCGGATTAGATAGTTTCATTCATGCCAGCCGAACAGCAGCAGATTCATTCATGACATCGCCTGACATCGCCTCGACTCTCATGAACGCGTGCCATGAAGCTCTATGACTTAAGTATTTCTATATCATGAAAGGCCAATTGGGGCAAGCCTGGGGCAGATAATAATGGACTAAAGAAAACTGGGGATAAAAAATAAGGATCGGAGCCTAAAATAGAAATTTTCTCCAGGTATCTCTGTCTCTCTCTCTCATTCAAATGGGCAGTTTGGGCGGCCATACCGGGCGAGTCGGTCGCAAATATGGCGGCGTTCTATTTGTAGTGACGTAGGTGGCATCTATGAATAGCCAGATATATTCAAAAGTTATTAGCCTTTTTGGAAATTTTGTTATAACTTTTGACCACTATGTGGTGCTGGTTTGAAACTTCTCACGCTCCTTCAGGGCATCGTGCTGATGACCCAAAACAAGTTTCGTAACAATCCGTTCATGCGTTCTTGAAATACAGCATTTTAGCACAAAATTAAAAATGTCCGACAGCCAAAATGGCCGATATGGTAAAATTGGATATCATCATGGATATGTTGCCCTGAATCTAACGAGACCAACTTTATGATTTTTGGACAAACCGTTCAGAAGTTATAAGCAAAAATATAAATTTTTCATATCTCCGGACCAGTAGGTGGCGCTGCGCCGAAACCAAGCGGCAACCTCCCTGTCTCTCTCTTGAAACCAACACGGAAGTGAATTCAACGGCAATTCATCGACTGGCCGCTTGAGGCTGGGTGCAGAAGTGACTCAAATCTGCATCTCCCCCATGTTAAAATACCCAACTTTACAGCAGAAAAAAACACGTTTACAGCCTGGAGCAAAAAGTGGCTTTGGTCTATACATCTAATTTTGCCCTTCATGACGACTGTGAGGGGGGTGAATTTTTTTATAACTCATCCGTTTAAATTATATTAAACCTTAAATTTCTGTATAATTAAGAGTGTGTCCACTTTTGAGTGACAGGTGGATTCCCGCTGCTGTGGTCATTAGTCATCATTAGCCGTTTGTCTGCTGTTTGTTAGCCATCACGTTACCTCTAATTGTCTGACTGTAAAAATAAATAAATTCGGGAGTGACGCGCTACCAAGATGGCTACGGTCGGCCACGCCCACTTTAGGCTTCAAAAACGGTCTTCAGAAACCTACGGGTGATGTCACGGACACTACATCCATATTTTTTTACAGTCTATGGCCGAAACGCAGCATGTAGCCTCAGGTCATGCTTGTGATGACATGTACCAAGCTTGGTTTGAATACGATAAAGCGTTGCGGAGATACAGCCATACGTCTGTTTTCGCAAGCGCTATGTAAAATTTGTCGTGGGTTTAATGAAAACGGTTTGACGAATCAACTTGAATTCCATACCTTTTTGTTGGCAATCGAATTGTCTTGAGCCAAGGAATCAGAGGAAAAAATAATTTTGTTTCTAGCCCTTGTGGTTCAAAAGTTATTAGCATAAACATGAGTGCAAATTTGGACAGTTGGTGGCGCTAGAGGGGTTAGTTTTAAAGAGCATATTGCAGGTTAAAAAAAAATCTAAATTAATATATAACAGTGTATGAAAATACCATATGAAAAGATAATGCAGGATTTAAAATGGTTTAAAATGACATAAGGACACCAATTTAGTAGATAAAGTGAGCGTTTCTTTGACTGCTCGTAAAAAAACGCTTTTTTTCAACATCGCGTCATTTTACGTCACAAGAGGGAGATGTGTGCTGTGCTCTCCCGCTGCTCAGTGCAGAGTAGGTTGGTATTCAGTAAGAGCGGTCGTGAGTCAGTGTGTTTTCAGTAGTTTTCGTATTTCAATTTATCATCGTCATGGTAAATTATTGTGTTTGTGGAGCTTGCAAAAACTCCAGCCTGTCAGGACATCGAGTCCACCGGTTTCCTAACAAGAAAAAGGACGGCGCTATCTTTCGTGCCTGGGTGCGGTTTGTGCAGGTGAAGAGACGGGATTTCTCTTCCGCTTCGGCTTCGGAAAACGCGGTCGTGTGTAGCGTTCACTTCAGATCGGAGGATTATCGTCCCGGCGATATGATGGAGTTCAACATGGGATACCGAAGTAAGAACCGAGTGAGACTCAGAGCTGGTGCGGTTCCTTCAGTGCACGTAGCTTCGGGTTCTCCCGCTGGCGGGAAACATGATGGTCACGGATCCGTCAGAGATGCAGCTCGACGAAAACGTGAACTGTGCACCGTAAGTCTTTTTTTTTTTTACATTTACTAACAAACAAATCAGTCAACATAATGATTTAAATAATGAGAAGCAACGTGACGTGTATAAGTTGTTGTAAAGTACCGGAGCTAGCTTGTTAGGCATAATAACTAATGCTAGTTGCTAACACAGCTAATTTGTAATTTATTGTCATGTTTGTTTATAAGGATTTAGCAGAAATTGCAAGTAATGAAGTGGGAGATACATCTTCAGCCAGTGCTGCAGTGTTTGTTGCTGACCCAGAGCAAGAGCTTTTCTCTCCACTGGCCCCTCAATCATCTGTGCATCACTTTGGCTCACAGTGTGACCTCAGACCTTCACATCGTTCATTAGGTGGATTAATATTTTACATTAAATATAATTTTACATGAACTATCCAGTGTCTTCTTTTATTTGCTTCTAAGAAGAGTCAAGTTACGTTATAGTCTATCATTGCTCAAAGTAAAAAAATATATTTATGATGTATCATATACATGCTGTTACACAATTGTATAACTGGACCTATTTTTATTCTAGCTGTCCAGGCACAGCCCAAGATGGTCAGTGTGGGGACTCAGACAGAAAGGTTTGAGAAATCAACATCAACTCCACTGCCCAGTCCTGTGCATACCGATGATGAGTCATCCTCTGTTTTCATGGACAAACCTGGTGATATGTCTTGGATCCCAGAGGGGGACATGACAAGTGATTCATCTGATGAGGAACCACAGCAGGAATCTCACCCTGACCTCAAGTAAGACTTTTTTTTTTGTTATTTTTTTTTTTTTATATGATCAAATTGTGTCAAGTCAAAAATAATGTTTTTCTTTTTTTTTTCAGTGCTGCTGATAAGTTCATTGTGTGCCAAAGCCAGTTGATGTCTCTTTTTACCATTTGCCCAGCCTGTTGTGGGGAAACCCAAGGCAATGTTGAGAAGCAGGAGGGAACTTTTGTAAAAATAAAGCAAGTAAGAAACTATTTGTGTTTTCTGGTAGAAAATGATGTTGTAACATAACTTGTATAGTTTGTTTTAATTATTATACTTTTTTGTTTGTATGTTATAGTCATTTTCTGCCTTTCACATCTCTTAGGTCTGTGCAGCATGTGGGTATCAGCGTTTTTGGCAGAACCAGCCAATGCTGCATCGAAATATGCCAGCCTGCAACCTATTACTGAGTGGGGCCATCCACTTTTCAGGTTGCATGGCTACCCAGACCATCAGGATGTTGAAGCTGTTTGGGCTTCAGAGCATCAGTGCCAGCACCTTCTTTCGCCATCAGCGCTTGTACACGATTCCAACCATCGTGCAGGCATGGCAGAATGAGCAGGCAGGGATCATCAGAGATCTGAAAGAGATGAGGGGTGGACTCATCCTGTCTGGTGACTGCAGGTAGCACACTTCAGCTTATATCATTAAAATGGAAAACAAGTCTAAACTGGATAATATAGTTTAATGTATTAGTTTTTGTGCTTAACCATATGAATTAAACTGTTTTTGACATTCATAGGTCAGATTCTCCTGGCCATTGTGCAAAATATGGCACATACTCTTTGATTGAGGACAGAATCAACAAGGTTTTAGATCTTCAACTTGTCCAGGTAAGTTAATATTATCAAACACACATATCACCTGTTTAATGTTACACAGTGAGATGACAAAATATTTTTTACAGAGCTCCGAGGTCCCAAGTAGCAGCTGGTGTGAGTTAGAGGGCCTAAAGCGCAGCATGAGTTTTCTGACTCAGCAACATATGCAAGTGTCAGCCCTGATCACAGACAGAAATCGGCAGGTAAAGAAACGCACATGAATCTTGCCCCTGACTCTATTTACAGCTAAAATCAAATGTTCTTATAATCAATGTGTTTTTTCAAACATTTCAGGTTGCCAAGTGGGTGCGGGAGGAGTTGTGTCCCAAAGGAACAAGCCATTTCTTTGACATCTGGCATATTGGAAAAAGTATGTATCTTGATGAAGGTAGTTTTGTTTATATTGTCTATAATTACATTTTCCTTTTTAACATTTTGTGTTTCTGTTGTGAAACAGGTCTAGGGAAAGCATTAGATGCTGCTGCAAAGGAGAGGGAGTGTGAAGAACTGAAGCTGTGGAGGCCAGCTGTTATTAACCACCTCTACTGGACTGCCGCTTCCACTCCTAATGGAGATGCAGATGTGATGGAGGCCAAGTGGAAAAGCATGGTCAACCACGTTCAGGACATCCACGAACATGGCACTCCTACGTTTCCCTGCTGTGCACATCCACTTCTGGAGGGCGAAGCAAGAAACAAGGAATGGCTGGAACCAGGTACAAAATACTGTTTATTAGGGATGCGCCAAGCCGATACCTATGCTGAGTATCGGATTCGATACTGCCATTTTTGCCGGATCGGGTATCGTATAAGCGCTTTGTGCCGCACTGTATTGGAGCCTTTCATATCATAATACAGTGACTCAAAGAAATATTATTAATAGCCGTTCTTGTTCTGTACTATCTATCATATGTTTCTGCCTCATTAAACAGCTGTGCTATACATAAACATTTTTTATAGTAGGCTATAAAATAATTGTTTTTTATTAATGTATTTTACAACAATGCAAAGAGCAATGGGTAAAGTTTTACCAGATTAGGTGTTACACTTATTGTCTCTTAATTGTTTCCCACTAAATGTTTTTTTTTCTTCCCCTAAATGTTCAGATTTTTCTAGACTAAATTTTACTGCTGATTTATCCACTAATGTAGTTTATAATAGCATTTTTGTCACAGATTATGATAAATTATTTTTTGGATGTGTTGTTTTTCTTTATGAAGTTGTCTGTATTAAGTAGATTGTTTAACACACAAAATGGTGATTATCAGTTCAACACACAGTTATATAAATTCTACTTGATTTTTTGTTTTTAAAATGGAGCTGGTATCGGTCGATACTCTGAACTTTTGGTATCGGATCGATTCTGAAAAAAATCCCACCTCATTGTGATCGTACACAACTTAAAAACAAAATGTTTGTTTATGCAGGATCAACTGTAGCAGTTAAACTGGAGAGTAGCTACTAGAACAGCGCTGGTAAAGGATGTTCGGCAGTTGTCCCCACAGCATCAGACTTTTTCACTGGAGGCATTTCACTCCCTTATCCTGCACTTTGCACCAAAGCACACTGGGTTCTCCTTTCTTGGGATGTACAGCAGGTAAGTGTGTGATGTGAAAGAATGAGTACTTTCTGAAACTAATGCAGTCTAACACAGCAGCCCAAATTTCATTAAATGTGCAGTAAGCAATGCTTTTTTTTCTTCAGTTTTTTTACTTCTGGGTTTATTTACATATGCACAACTTGTAATGGGTAAAATGACTTTTTTTTTTCTACAGACTTCTCTTGGCAGCCCTGCATTTCAACCACAATGGCAGCAGAGAAGTTGCTCGAACCAGTGATGGTGAGGCGTGTTATGCGGTTCGCTACCCAAGGTTCCGCAAAGGTGGCTGGGTAGTCCGTCCTGTTAAGGAAAAGCCATCATATGGTGGGCAGTTTCAGTCAGTTCTTAAATATTAAGCAAGTCAGACCACGAGTTAGCAATGAATGTGATCTACACTTTTGCTTCCTTCTCCCAGCATATGCATCAGCCCTCATGGAGTCTCTGAGAGAGGAATACTCCAGGTCACCACAGGCTCTACGAGAACGCAGCACAGTTTTGTCTTCCACTACACCTGCTCCCCTTTCCAGATCCCTCCAGAGGATCAACAAGGATGAGGCTGTTGGCGTGTATCTATCACAGCATTCACGATTTAACACGTTAACAAAATCTTAGTGTGATACCCGAAAGATTAAATTGTATATATGATAATAAAAAGTTTTATACGACAATTTGTGATTGTTTGTTTATTTTCTATTGACTGTCAACAAAATTGGGCCATTCAAACCCTTTATAGAGTCCTCCTTCCTCTGGAAACTGTCTTCTAATGGCTGACACAACACATGCAGGTAAGGGCTTCCTGATGTGCCTGCCCAGAATGCCATAGGCCCAGCGGACAACCTGTCGGTATGCAGTGTAGCGGTATTGCCTTGAGACATGGAAGAAATATCAATATTGATAGTCTTATACCAATGGCATCAAATAGTGTGATATAGGTAGTCATGCCCTAAATAGAGCAACTTGTAACAAAAAAAAAATTTTACTCCGATTGTTTAAATATAATAAAATCTTTAATTTTTAATTCTTTAATTTTCTGTTATAACCCAGGTGCAAAATATGTAATAAAATTTACTTGAGTATGTTTTTAGTATAATACAAACATACTCAAGTATAGTTTTTATACATTTAAATGTGCTCTAAGCGATCCCGGTTGGCGTAACCTCTTGTTGATGTTTGAATTATTACAAAGACCCTTTAAAGTATATCTTTATAATAAAGAATTATTAACTAGACCCTCCTCATCCGCGCAATAACCCCCAAACCCCACCCCACATCATTCTTGTCGGTTATTGGCTGGAACAGTTTTGTTTTGTGCTGCGAGTTAGCTCTGTTTGTTGCTGTTCGTTTTAGCTGCGTTTGTGGAGACTAGGCTGTCTGAAGAGACCACGTTTCTTTACAGTGTGTTCAGGGGACAGGCAGCTAGCGGATGGTGAGGAGATACCGATGTTTCAAACCACAACTCAATTTGTCTCCTCTGACCGTTGTTCTGTCTAACATTAATCCTGGCCTGTCCCTGCTCTCTTGGCAGCCTAGCAGGCTCATAATTGTATGGCTGTGGTCCGTCATACGAGTAAGTATGAACAATTTCCTCAGCGTCTGAAACGTCATTGCGATCCATTTTTTCCCTGTTGTTTGAATCGACCGTTCTCCCTCTTGCTACGTCACGCCCGTCACGCCCATTTTCAGATGCGGAAGTAACATTTTCTCACAAAAACGACTCCAGAAGCCACTGTAGCGTATTTTTTTTTAAAAAATGTAAGAAAATCTAGTTCCTACATTATTTTTCTATACATTGACTCGTTGGGTCTTCTAACCTGCAATATGCTCTTTAAGACACCAAATTTGATATGGTGACAGATTGGACTGTCCTCTATCAGTGTGTCAAATTTCATAACTTTCCCGCATGCGGTTCTATGGGCTGGAAGAAGGAAGAAGAATAATAATAAGAACGGGAACAGATACAATAGGTGCCTCCGCACCTTCGGTGCTTGGCCCCTAATTTATTGACTGAACTGTAATAAAATCATATCTGAATGATAAAGCACACACACAGTCTTGTATGAAAGGCAGAAAGCAGAGCAGATGCAGATGTTCAGATACGGTTCACAGTCGATACTTGATTATTAAATTATTTAAAAAGGAAATATTGTCACAGGTCGGGGTGGGCCAAACCAGACTGCCCCCACCCCTAACCCACTATCACCCAGAGGAGCGTATCAAAGGAGGAGGCAGGAGTAAAAGGAATAACAACTTTATTTTGTATTAAAAAGCAATTAAGAAGTCCTAGTCTAAAATTCCTTATCCTCTCCTTCCCAGGGACCCAGAGCAGCACCGCCGCGGGTGTGAAACGGCGAGACTCCCAATGGGAGAACGTTGGACAGGGGGGTATCACGGGTGAGTAGGGAGGACGGAGATCACTTCCTCCACAGACTGGCGTCGGACTCACAGTGGGAGAGCGTTGGACAGGTGAGTATCACAGGTGAGTAGAGAGAACGGAGATCACTTCCTTCACAGACTGGCGTCAGACTCACAGTGGGAGAGCGTTGGACAGGTGAATATCACAGGTGAGTATCACAGGTGAGTAGAGAGAACGAAAACCACTTCCTTCACAGACTGGCGTCGGACTCCAGTAGGAGAGCGTTGGACAGGTGAGTATCACAGGTGAGTGGAGAAACAGAGATCACTTCCTTCACAGACTGGCGTCAGACTCACAGTGGAAGAGCGTTAGACAGGTGAATATCACAGGTGAGTATCACAGGTGAGTAGAGAGAACGGAGATCACTTCCTTCACAGACTGGCGTCAGACTCACAGTGGGAGAGCGTTGGACAGGCGAGTATCACAGGTGAGTAAAGAGAACGGAGATCGCTTCCTTCACAGACTGGCGTCAGACTCACAGTGGGAGAGCGTTGGACAGGTGAGTATCACAGGTGAGTGGAGGGATCAAGGCTCGGCTGCAACAGACTCCAAGTCGCACGCGGAACGGGGCTTCGCTAGGACAGACAGAATCAACTTCAACAGCCGTGTACAGTTCTCACGCGTGTTGCCGGGGACAGATAACTTCACACCATGCAGGTAGGCTTAAGGTTGCAGCAGACTCACAGTCGCAGGCTGAACGGGGCTTCTCTAGGACAGACAGAATCAACTTCAACAGCAGTGTACAGTTCTCACGCGTGTTGCAGGGGAACAGATAACTTCACACCATGCAGGTAGGCTTAAGGTTGCAGCAGACTCACAGTCGCAGGCTGAACGGGGCTTCTCTAGGACAGACAGAATCAACTTCAACAGCAGTGTACAGTTCTCACGTGTGTTGCAGGGGAACAGATAACTTCACACCATGCAGGTAGGCTTACGGTTGCAGCAGACTCACAGTCGCCGGCTGAACGGGGCTTCTCTAGGACAGACAGAATCAACTTCAACAGCAGTGTATAGTTCTCACGTGTGTTGCAGGGGACAGATAACTTCACACCATGCAGGTAGGCTTAGGGCTGCAGCAGACTCACAGTCGCGGGCTGAACGGGGCTTCTCTAGGACAGACAGAATCAACTTCAACAGCAGTGTACAGTTCTCACGTGTGTTGCAGGGGACAGATAACTTCACACCATGCAGGTAGGCTTACGGTTGCAGCAGACTCACAGTCGCCGGCTGAACGGGGCTTCTCTAGGACAGACAGAATCAACTTCAACAGCAGTGTACAGTTCTCACGGTAAATAGTAGACCCCCAGGGCACATGGGCGGTTGCACAGCAATAAAAGATATTCTTCCACACACACACACTGCAATCCAACTCTAAGCATGCAATCGTGAGGGGAAACGTCAATTTAAACACGGCAACTTCACTCTTCTAGTGCGCATAAGGCCAGCACTCACCCACAGATCCTGGTCTACCAGACTGATGATCGCCAGGGGCGGACAGAACACTCGAGAGATTTGTCTTCACGGTCACAACGGACCTCTCTCTGCTGGACTCCAATCGGGGAGAGGAGATGAGGAAATCAACAGGAATCAATATTTCACTCGGTGAAGGGTGTACACATGCTCCAAACACTTCAATCCAATACCCAATTTAGTGTAAAACACATGCAGTTATGAGATTCAGTCTGATAACTACTCATCTCTCTCTTCCCCAGCTCAGTCAGCGAATTTCATTCCTCTTGACCGTCCCCGAGTCCTCTCAAATAACACTCCTTTTCCTTCAAGACAACCCCTCAACTGCAGTTCCATAAACAAATCCCCACGGGAGAGAAGCCACCAACAATCAGGGGGAAGAACAATCCAGATCAACGGGGCAGAAGAACAGCGCAACACCACACAGCACAACCCAGCCTTCTCTTCCTTGTGTGTTTTTATCCTGTCAAGAAGCGGGAGTGGTCTCAATCAAACACTCAGCGTGAAGTCCTTACACCTGTCACCAATCTGCCGTTTAGTTGTCATGACGACAAACACTCATACAGGTCCGGGGACGGCGTTGCGCTGAAGACGTCCCAACGGGAACAATTCTCCAGAGGGGAATTGTTCCGGGGCTGTTTGTCACCCCGTGACATACCCCCCCGCCAAACCGTTCTAGTCCCGAGAACGGTCTCCCAACACCCAGTCTCCGTACCTGGCTGGAGGCTGGCCCCGATTCTCCCGCTGAGAACGTCGAAGTGGAGAGCGGGGGGCTTCAGGTCGTGGTCCTGGGCCTAGGCCCCTTGGGATCACTGCCCATCCCACCAGTGGGGGCGTCCACGTCGTCTCGGCCTGTGGGTTCTCTACCACTGGCTTAGAATAATTTGGGCAGGGGCGGATCAGGTTGCGATGTAAAACTCGTTCCGGGCCCGTCTTCCCTTCAGGCCGTAAGGCATATACAGGTTGGTCCGGATGGGGCTGTCGCTGAACGACGTATGGCTGAGCCTCCCATCGGTCGCTCAATTTTCCCTTCCCCTGTCGGCGATTATCCCGCAGCAGCACCCTCTCCCCGGGCAGTAGCGGGGCTTCTCGGGCAGTCCGATCGTATAGTCTCTTGTTCTTTAGCGCTGCCTGATTAATCCGGCCGGCGACCTGTTCGTAAGCGGACTGGAGGCGTTGATGGTGACTTGCTACCCAATCGGACAGACTACCTCCCTCTTCTCTCCCAGTGGTTCCCAAGAGCATATCCATTGGGAGCCTTACATGTCGGCCGAACATCAGGTAGGTAGGGGCATAACCGGTGGTACTGTGTATGCTGTTATTGTATGCCTGCATCACTGCTGGGAGCCTATCTGCCCAACGGCCCTGCTGTTCTTCCTCCAAAGTTCCCAACAAGCCCAATAGGGTCTGATTAAACCTCTCACACCCTCCGTTCCCTTGAGGGTGATACGGGGTCGTATGGGTCTTCTTACATCCGTACAGTTGGCATAGTTCACGGATCACCTTCGACTCAAAGTTGGCCCCTTGGTCTGAATGGAGGATTTCCGGGCATCCGAAGGGCTGAATCACATACCTCCAGAGAGCGTTGGCAGTCGTAAGGGCAGTTTGATCCACAGTAGGGATGGCCCAAGCATACTTAGTGAACAGATCGGTGACAACAAGAATATTTTGGATCTGATCCACCGGTCGTCCCAGAGTGAGAAAGTCCATTGCCACCATATGCAGAGGTGCCTTGGCCTGAATCGGGGCCAACGGTGCCCGTGCTTCCCTCCTGGACTTGAACAAGGTGCAACGGGGGCATCCCTGGAGGTAAGTCCTGATGGTGCCCTCCATCCCAGGCCAGTAAAAATGTCGCCTCAGCAAAGCCAATGTCCTCTCCTGCCCCTGATGTCCCATCCTAGCATGATACGCCTCCAACAAAGCCTGCCTTCGGCCTTCGGGGACCACGATCTGGCAGACCTCCTCTCCTTGGCCTGGGTCCTGAAGCGCCCTGCAGAGCACCCCATCCCTCAAATAGAGTCTCTCCCTCTGTCCCAGCAGGCCTCGCACACTCCGAGTCTGAGTTCGACGTTCTGCCCCCTCAGGCCAGATCCTCTGCTCTACCCATGTCCGCACCCGCAGCACATCTCCATCTTCGCCCTGCCACAGCCTCCAGCGTTGTGGTTCCCATCCCCAACAGGGAGGGGGATCCTCAGGTGTCTGCCCCGGTGCTTCAACAACTCCCACCATCAGCCCCTCGTCGGACCCTGATCCTGGGGTCGGTATATGGCCGGCCGATCTCTCACCCGGTAGCCTGGATAGCACGTCAGCGTTGGTGTGCTCTCTACCTGGCCGATACTGAATCTGGTAATCAAAGTTGGCCAGTTGTGCCACCCAGCGTTGCTCTACGGCCCCCAGTTTAGCTGTTTGTAGGTGTACCAGCGGGTTATTGTCTGTGACCACCTGTACCTTAGCCCCCCACAGGTAGTCTTTAAACTTTTCGCCCATCGCCCACTTCATGGCCAGTAGCTCGAGTTTAAAGGAGCTGTAATTCGAGTCGTTCTTCTCGGCAGGATGTAAACTTCGGCTCGCATAGGCAATCACCTTCTCCTCCCCCTGTTGCTTCTGGGCCAAGACAGCTCCCAACCCTAGCTGGCTAGCATCGGTGTACAGGATGAAGGGCTGGTTAAAATCGGCGTATGCCAATATCGGGGCCTGTAGAAGCTCCTGTTTAAGCTGTTGGAATGCGGCTTCACAGGTTGGGTCCCATCGAATGGGAGGGGATCCTCGGCCCCGTGCTCGACCCATACCTCCCAACAGCTGGTTAATGGGCTTGGCGATTTTGGAGAAGTTCTTGATGAATCGCCTATAGTAGCCCACAAAGCCCAGAAATGACCGAACTTGGCGCACCGTTTGGGGAGCTGTCCACTCTTGCACTGCCCTCACTTTTTCTGGGTCAACGGAGATCCCTGCCGCACTGACCACGTGTCCCAAAAACTTAACCTCTTTCCTGAAGAGCTGGCATTTGTCGGGCTGTAGCTTTAGTCCATAGCGTTCTAGGGAGCGGAAGACTCGCCCAAGATGCTCCAGGTGGGACTCGAAATCGGGAGAGTAAGTGATGATGTCGTCCAGATAGACAAGGGTGGTATCCATCACTTGGCTGCCCAAGCAGCGCTGCATCAGCCGCTGGAATGTAGCGGGGGCGTTGCAGAGGCCGAACGGCATCCGGTCCCACTCATAGAGACCGAAAGGGGTGGTAAATGCCGTCTTCTCCCGGTCCCGCTCGTCCATCTGCACCTGCCAATAGCCGCTGGCCAAGTCGAGGGTGGAGTACCAGGCAGCTTGAGTAAGGCTCGTCAAAGAATCTTCCACTCGGGGCAGCGGGAAAGCATCCCTCTTAGTTACCTGGTTCAACCGACGGTAATCTACACAAAACCTCCAAGACCCTGTCTTCTTGCGGACTAACACTATCGGTGCAGCCCAAGGGCTGCTGCTCTCACGAATAATCCCTCTGTCGAGCATTCCTCGCAACAGAGTGCGGATCTCAGTGTATAGGGTCGGGGGTACAGGTCGGTAGCGCTCTCGGCTCGGCGCGGCATCCCCGGTTGGAATCTGGTGTTTTACTACATCAGTGCGACCATAGTCTTCCTCGTGAGTAGAAAACAGGTGCTGCCACTTCCTCAAGAATTCACGAAGTTGTCCCACTTGCTCTTCCCGCAGTCCGTCGCCTCGTAACGACTCTCCCCTCAAGTGAGCCGGCAGTCCTCCGGTCTCCTCCACTCCGGGACCAGCCCGGGCTAAGGCCACTTCGACCACCGTGGGACCCACCCGCTGGAAGTTAACTTCATCGTGCTCACAAACCTGCTGCGGCTTTACTGAGGTCACCCGGGCCAAGCATTGACGATGATACAGGTGAATAAGGAAGGGACTCGTGTTCCTAACTCTCACCGAGACTCGGCCTCCCTGAACAGTTGCCAGCCCTCGGGCCACCTCCACCTTGGGACCCTCTTCATGGGGTTCCACCATAACCCACTCTTGCGGAGTATAACGTCGAGGGGGCAGTCTGGCCCAGATTACAGCCTCACTTTGAGCGGGGATCGACAGGGCGTAGCGACAGGCCACTCTTCCTGTACTCTCTCGATCGTGCTGTTGTTCGGCCAGACATATCCGGCGGCAATCGGCCCTGATGCGATCCCACTCCCGACTCTCTGGGGTTACGGTTGCTCGCGCCGGTCCACTCCGGAATAGCTCCTCCCAGCACTCCGAGATAACATTCATCCCGATCAAGGCCCGATGGGACCCCAAACACGGGTCTCGGACAACTACTACCCCCTTCTGAGGCACTACAACTCCATGGATCTTCAGATCAGTCACGAGGTATCCCACATACGGTATGTCTAGCCCGTTGGCCCCACGTAGCGTCAACCAGGGAGCCTCGGCAGGAGACCTACCATTGGTGCCAAACAGCTCATGGGCCAGACTTTCGGCAAATAAGGTCACTTGGGAGCCAGTGTCCAAAAGACAGCGTATTTCTTGACCATTAACTTGGGCCACCACCACTGGACAACGGCCTATCAAATGATTCCGAGAGGATGCAGAAGAAGAGGGGTCTGATAAGGGGGTCCCGACCACTTGACCCACAGTGGCCGGAGACTCTAAAAACCCCCTTGTGATGCTCGTCTAGCGGAACACTGGCGAAAGTAGTGCCCGGGCTCTCCACAGCCGTTACAGATGGGCCGCCCCTGTTCGTCCCACTGGAATCGGGAGCCCACTAGCCGGGGAGGACGGCGTTCCGAAGGGCGATTCCCATCAGAATAAGCCCGCTCTCGGGAATGAAAGGATGGCGGTGGGCGCTCTCGACGGAGCTCTTCTATGACGGACTTGGACAACTCGGACATTTGTTCCCGAACATCCCGCTTCAATTCCTCCCGAAGGGCCTGCTTCCAATCGGGTGCCGGAGGGGCCGGGAGGGGGTCAACAACGTTGGCAGCTAGACAACTGGGAGCTTCCACATGCTCCGCCTGGTCGCGCTCGAGGGCCAGGGCTTCTCGTCTCAGCTCTTCAAAAGTTAAGTCTGGTTCTCTCCGAAGCTGCACCCGCAAGCTCTGGCGTACGGGACCCTCTCGCAGCCCCAACAAGAATTGATCTCGCAGTAACACCTCCTCGCCCCCCAGGCCATGGTCCTGTCTCCCCGTGAGTCGAGAATACTGCTCCCGCAGCTGCAAGGCGAAGGCCCGCACAGATTGCCGAGGACCTTGGCGAGAATTGAAGAACTTCGTCCTCAGGACAGCTACCGGGGTAGTGTCTCCATACTGCCCTGTGAGAAAGTCGAAAATGGCCTGGATCGTCGCTCGGTTGGCCTCCGGTGCTGCCTGAACTTCTCTTCTCGCCTCCCCTTCCAGGGAATTCAAAACAAACTGGACCTTCTGTAGGGCACTCAACCCTTGGAGCCCGGCCAGATATTCCACCTGGGTCTTCCACAGGGACAAACTTACTTCAGACCCCGGACCTCCATACCTCGGGGCCCATGGAGCACCCATGAAAATCGGCATGACAGGTGGCCGATTCCCAGGCTCTTCCCCCTCCGCCATCTCAACCTCTGACCGCTCAACTCAAGGTGAACCCTGCCGACTACGCCAAATGTCTGTCACAGGTCGGGGTGGGCCAAACCAGACTGCCCCCACCCCTAACCCACTATCACCCAGAGGAGCGTATCAAAGGAGGAGGCAGGAGGCAGGAGTAAAAGGAATAACAACTTTATTTTGTATTAAAAAGCAATTAAGAAGTCCTAGTCTAAAATTCCTTATCCTCTCCTTCCCAGGGACCCAGAGCAGCACCGCCGCGGGTGTGAAACGGCGAGACTCCCAATGGGAGAACGTTGGACAGGGGGTATCACGGGTGAGTAGGGAGGACGGAGATCACTTCCTCCACAGACTGGCGTCGGACTCACAGTGGGAGAGCGTTGGACAGGTGAGTATCACAGGTGAGTAGAGAGAACGGAGATCACTTCCTTCACAGACTGGCGTCAGACTCACAGTGGGAGAGCGTTGGACAGGTGAATATCACAGGTGAGTATCACAGGTGAGTAGAGAGAACGAAAACCACTTCCTTCACAGACTGGCGTCGGACTCCAGTAGGAGAGCGTTGGACAGGTGAGTATCACAGGTGAGTGGAGAAACGGAGATCACTTCCTTCACAGACTGGCGTCAGACTCACAGTGGAAGAGCGTTAGACAGGTGAATATCACAGGTGAGTATCACAGGTGAGTAGAGAGAACGGAGATCACTTCCTTCACAGACTGGCGTCAGACTCACAGTGGGAGAGCGTTGGACAGGCGAGTATCACAGGTGAGTAAAGAGAACGGAGATCGCTTCCTTCACAGACTGGCGTCAGACTCACAGTGGGAGAGCGTTGGACAGGTGAGTATCACAGGTGAGTGGAGGGATCAAGGCTCGGCTGCAACAGACTCCAAGTCGCACGCGGAACGGGGCTTGGCTAGGACAGACAGAATCAACTTCAACAGCCGTGTACAGTTCTCACGCGTGTTGCCGGGGACAGATAACTTCACACCATGCAGGTAGGCTTAAGGTTGCAGCAGACTCACAGTCGCAGGCTGAACGGGGCTTCTCTAGGACAGACAGAATCAACTTCAACAGCAGTGTACAGTTCTCACGCGTGTTGCAGGGGAACAGATAACTTCACACCATGCAGGTAGGCTTAAGGTTGCAGCAGACTCACAGTCGCAGGCTGAACAGGGCTTCTCTAGGACAGACAGAATCAACTTCAACAGCAGTGTACAGTTCTCACGTGTGTTGCAGGGGAACAGATAACTTCACACCATGCAGGTAGGCTTACGGTTGCAGCAGACTCACAGTCGCCGGCTGAACGGGGCTTCTCTAGGACAGACAGAATCAACTTCAACAGCAGTGTATAGTTCTCACGTGTGTTGCAGGGGACAGATAACTTCACACCATGCAGGTAGGCTTACGGTTGCAGCAGACTCACAGTCGCCGGCTGAACGGGGCTTCTCTAGGACAGACAGAATCAACTTCAACAGCAGTGTACAGTTCTCACGGTAAATAGTAGACCCCCAGGGCACATGGGCGGTTGCACAGCAATAAAAGATATTCTTCCACACACACACACTGCAATCCAACTCTAAGCATGCAATCGTGAGGGGAAACGTCAATTTAAACACGGCAACTTCACTCTTCTAGTGCGCATAAGGCCAGCACTCACCCACAGATCCTGGTCTACCAGACTGATGATCGCCAGGGGCGGACAGAACACTCGAGAGATTTGTCTTCACGGTCACAACGGACCTCACTCTGCTGGACTCCAATCGGGGAGAGGAGATGAGGAAATCAACAGGAATCAATATTTCACTCGGTGAAGGGTGTACACATGCTCCAAACACTTCAATCCAATACCCAATTTAGTGTAAAACACATGCAGTTATGAGATTCAGTCTGAGAACTACTCATCTCTCTCTTCCCCAGCTCAGTCAGCGAATTTCATTCCTCTTGACCGTCCCCGAGTCCTCTCAAATAACACTCCTTTTCCTTCAAGACAACCCCTCAACTGCAGTTCCATAAACAAATCCCCACGGGAGAGAAGCCACCAACAATCAGGGGGAAGAACAATCCAGATCAACGGGGCAGAAGAACAGCGCAACACCACACAGCACAACCCAGCCTTCTCTTCCTTGTGTGTTTTTATCCTGTCAAGAAGCGGGAGTGGTCTCAATCAAACACTCAGCGTGAAGTCCTTACACCTGTCACCAATCTGCCGTTTAGTTGTCATGACGACAAACACTCATACAGGTCCGGGGACGGTGTTGCGCTGAAGACGTCCCAACGGGAACAATTCTCCAGAGGGGAATTGTTCCGGGGCTGTTTGTCACCCCGTGACAATATCATTGAGTTTCAAAATGCCAGAAAAACTCAATCAAGTTCCACTTTCAGTCGATGCAGAAACATAAACACTGTTGTCTGTAAATGTGTCATCTTTGATATTTTCTGCAGTCGCAATATCCAGCTTTATTGAACAAAAAATATAAATTATACAATTTATTGTTTTAACAAGTTGAAAACGAAGACAAAAACTAATTTCAGGTCATCAAGTGTTAGTTTTACAAACAAGAATCGACTGAAAATGACAAATAAGAGTCTAAAAGAAACAGCATTAGAAATAGAAGAACTACTGTATGTTTCTCTGTAATGTTTGTACTTGATTCACTTTATCAGCTTTAACTTTCAAAAAGTTGTTTTCACAAAGCCTGCGATCACTAAAGCCCATCCATCCATCCATCTTCTACCGCTTATCCGGGATCACTAAAGCGATGAAAGTTAAACTGAAGTTATATTATAGATCTGAAGTGTCATTTTCATGATCAACTTCACTGAAACTCGCTTTGTTAAAAGCATCAAAGATCAGATGTGAATAAACACAAGAACGTATCAGACAGAGCTGATCATTAAGAGGAAATACTATTAAGGATATAAATGCCAGTTTGGAAATATTGCTGTTCATTTAACAATAGATTAGAAAAAAATCAATTAATACCAAAATAAAAAGTGGACCCAAAATACCAGCCAAATGTTATTTTCTTTCAATATATTTTTAACCCTTTAGAATTGAATTATCTTTGAGGAAGAAAAGAGCTGAAAACTCGTCACATCAAGTAAATGTCAGAAATGATTGTTTCTAGTTCAGTGGATGAAAGAAAAGATCCTTTGACACTGAAAATCATCTTTACAGTTTTGACAAACATTCAATGTGTAATTGCACAAATATAAATATATATAAAAATATGCTAAAAGTGCATCCTTTCTAAAGTATTTAACAGTCAGCTGTTGTATTAATAATCTTAATATGTGATGATTTACTACTCGTGTGTGTGATGATCCTCATGTCTGTTCATAAACTGCAGGAATGGATTTGGTTTTTGGGGATTAACAGCGACGTTTCACTCCAACTACAGTAAAAAAAATATTCTCAAAGTCTCACAGCAGATATTCAGATTTGGTATTGTAGATGAATTGAGAATTAAATTGAATTATATAATTTTTAACATTTTGTAGAAGGTCAAATACTATGAAAAAGATTTTTTTCACTTCAGTGATTGTGTTTTGTGTCTGTTAATGAGTGACTGTCTTCAGGGAAATGATGTGGAGTGTGTTTGCATATTGATCAGATCTTCAGTGTGTGAGAGTGTTTATAGTGCTGTGAGTTTAACACTTCATCACTGACACACACAACAATCTTCATCAACATGACCTTCATCATCATCTTCATCTGGACTCTCACAGCGTTTGCTCAAGGTTTGTGGAGCACAAGTTTGATATTAATTCATTTCTTCAAGTATATTGTCAAAGTTTTGAGTGTATTTTCTTCTTGTTGTGTTTCAGAGTGTAGAGGACAGATCACCGTCACTCAGAGTCCCTCAATAACAGCAGAACAACCAGGAGGAACTGTGAATATCAAATGTAAAACCAGCAGAGATGTGCACAGATGGAGTGATGGGGATGAAGGTTTATTCTGGTACTCACAGAAACCTGGAGAAGCTCCTAAACCCCTGATTCGTTTTGTAAAAACCCTCCAGTCAGGAACTCCATCTAGATTCAGTGGCAGTGGATCTAACAGTGATTTCACTCTGACCATCAGTGGAGTCCAGACTGAAGATGCTGGACATTAGTACTGTCAGAGTTTCCATTGCAGAGCAAATTCTTATGGTTGTTTGGGTGATTATGTGTTCACACAGTGATAAAGAGTCGTACAAAAACCTCCGTCAGTCAGAGTCACAGTGACTGAACTGAAACTGCAGCTGCTCACACACACTCTCTCTCTCTCTCTCTCACACACACACACACACACACACACACACACACTCAACAGAAACACAAATATCAACTTAATATCAAATTTTCAGCACTTCATTAATATTACTGAAGATAATAAGAAATTATTTTGATCATATTTTTTCAGATAATTGTTCTCATATGGTTGTTCATGTATTTTTATAAAGCATGATTATTTTTTCTTCCTAATCATACACTCATACTGTAAAGTGAATCATAAAGATGTTGTTGCTTGAATAGATTATTAATCATCTTCCATAAAGCCGCTGTTTAGATCATCATGTCCAAGAGTCACAGATGAACTGATTCAGAGCAAAATGAGCAGTGAAAGAGAGAAACCGTATTTAACATGATCAGACGCTCCACCGTCCCACAATCAGTCTGTCTGTGACCATTCACTGTTTTCTGGACGCATTAATTATGAATCCAGCGATGCGTCTGAGTCTCACATGAGCAGAAGACAGATCTCTCACAGCAACACTTCAGTCTCGAGTCAAACACACTTAAAACATTCATAAAGATGTTATTGCTCAACACTGAAATAAAGCGCTTCATTGTGTGGAAACTTCACTGTTATTTTTACAAGATAAAATACTGCAGTTTTACTGAGATCAGTGTTTCTGTTAGTTGTTAGTTAGTTAAAGTTAGTTGTTGCTAACTTCAAACCCACATGCTAAAACAGTTAGCTATGTTACGGCTGTTTGCGGTGAGGATAGTTTTAACAGTTCATTAAAAATATTACAACCAAACCCTTATGATGATTCCAGTTATCAATCACATTCCCTGTTAAGACAAAATCATGTGAGTTTTTTGTTGCGCATTGAGGGATTTATGAATATGTTTCCATTATAGTTTATGTGCATGTCTTCTTATCGGATAAAAACATCATCACCTCAGTTGAGCACATTGAGCACACCTGGGAAGACTAATAAACAAGAAAAACTACAAAGGACTACAAAAAACATGGCACAGGACAGGAATTGACAAAAAGTACACACAAGACAGGAATTCCCCCACTTCAGGAGCGGATTCCAGACGCTCTTCAGGACACAGTCGGTGGAGTGGAGGCGGTGAGGGGGGGATAGAGGGCCAGGCCCGTGCAGGGGAATGGGAACAGGACCTGGCAATGGCGAGCCTGGGCCGAAGAGCGTGAACGGCGCCGGTTGTGACATAGTCATTTTCCTCACATATACAGATAGACTGAAGCATATCTCCATCGATTATGCAGCTGACACTCGGACCCTGAAGTAAGGCACGTCGTGACCTTCCAGGTCGCAGATTTGGGTTGCTGGGCGCCAGCATGTCCAGAACAACAACTCAGTCAATCTCCAATAATGCCAGTGGTTCCTTATCCTGTAACCAAGAAGACTTACACACACACCGACACACAGATTTCCCAAGGTTGGATTTGGCCAGACTTTAACTATAAACAGGAGAGTCCTCTCAATACATCAAGATACGTTCTTTAGATACGAACACTTTAGTCTAACTGGAAAGTAAGGCTTTAACAAAGAAATGGTCCCTTAAACTATTGGCTTCAGTGACCGCTATATGTTTTAACACGTTGAAGACCTTTCTCAAAAACAACACATGTCCCTATTTCATTTCTGGAAGCCGGGCTAAATGAGCCAGCACTGTTACTGCATTCAGATATCAAATACAGACATTAAAGAAAATGAAAAAAAAAAAAAAAAAAACATTTCAGTGATCACACTGGTAACTTCTATAACAAAGTGAAATCTCCAGAGAAGTCATTCAACTCATTTGATATTTAGAAGGAAAAATATTGATTAATACCTTGATTATAATCACTCATTACATATACATTGAAGCAGCAGTGGATTCCAATACACCCCCTTCACACACACACACACACACACACACACAAAACTGACTTATAACTGAAAACTGCCACCATATGTTTTTGAGCTTTTCCAAGTAGCTTTATCTTTCCCTCGAAGTTTATCAAGATAATACAGTTTTTCTCGATTGCTTAAACACATTTCTTGAAACTATGCCTCGTATTCTCAAAACTATAAACACAAATCCATAACATCTCACCCAATTCCCCAAACATCCTATTTTCAGGTCAAAATGAAGCTCTACACTCAAAACCATTCACTCTTGCTGAAAAACCAAACTTTGCCCTCAGACAGGACACACAAGCCCTCAAAATCACACACACTACAACATAGTCTAAGACACTGGTGCAATAAATTCAAAACAACATTTCCAAAACTGGTCAGTTATGTTGCTTGTGGTTCCCCCCCTCACAAACCTTTTCACATGATGAACACAAAAGACACAACCAGTGGATACATTGGCACATTTTTATTCATACACAGAAAACACACACACACAAATATTTATTTTCCTATTTTACTCTTTTTGGTTTTTTTTTTACTCTTTTTTTTTTTACTCTCTCCTCTAATTTTTTTTTATATTTACTTACAGTAAGATGTGTGTGACCAACATATGACAGTAAAAGAGCACACACAAACCATATTCTAATATGGAATTCGAATTGTATTGGAGTGGTAAAGAGTGTTGGTCGTGACAGGAGGTTCTCCACTCAAGGATACAATATGATGAACAAGTCTAAGAATGTTCCACATATGGTTGAAATACCATCATTTGCCTAGAAAGATAACATTCTGGGAGTCAAGACTATAAAGGAGAAAGGATGCCCTCCCTTCACTGTCACACTCTGCAGCCACTCTGTGTGACTGTACGACTGCTGGCCTTTTCTTGCAAGAAAATAAACCTCATCAAAGACTATTGGAAATGTTTGTCTCTTATTCAGTGATAGAATTTTGTTTGCCACCACACCTCCCTGAAGTTTCTCGAGGCGACGGTAAAGCGACTCAAATTTGGCCTTACTCGTAGCCCAGCCTCCCTCATAGTCATACCATTGACAAAGACATGGGCAACTAGAGTGGCTTTTAATTTCATCTGAGACTGCTTGTCTTCTTGTCCTTGCCCTTCCTCCTCCTCATTCTTATCCCTCTTCCTTCATGTCTTTCTGGATCCATTGTTCCAAAACGCAATAATCTGATTTGGGCCCTTTTATATATCTATTGAAGGTTCTGATTGATGTGTGTTAAATTTTGACTCTTAGTGTTTCCACCTGGGTAATTGTGTGCTAACTGAGCTGAAGCTGTGCTGACTTGAGTGAACAATTTTGAATGCTAGTGCTTTCTAAATGACAACATGGTCTAAGCAATGAGAAAAGAAGGGATTTGTGTGTAGAGTTTTGCAGTGACAGTTCAACAAATCTGACTCATGTGTCAAAGCAGGGAATAGTGTTTATAGTTTAGTGAAATGGGTGTGCTTTTTGATAAATGGCGTTATGGTTTTGAAATTTTAGTTCAAAAGCCTGGTTATAGTGTTTAAGCAATCGAGAAAAACTGTAATAAAGATATTACTCATCATAACTGTTCTATCACAACTACTGACTCTATCACTCATCTCAATGCATTGTTAATGATTAAAGCTATTTTAATTCATTCTGATGACCTATGACCTCTGGAATGACCTTTGACCTGTAATGAAGTTCGCAGTGACATACTAGTGTACAACTCTGTCATTTGAATCATCAGAAAGCCTGAAGCTTCAGACACATGAATAAATGTTTATGAAAAATCTCCTAAACACTGTTATGATTTATGAGCATCATGTGTTGGAATCCTCACACAGATTTACATAGAGATGATTTGCATCGCAGCACTGCGTGTGCGTGTGTGTGTGTGTGTGTGTGTGTGTGTGTGTGTGTGTGTGTGTGTGTGTGTGTGTGTGTGTGTGTGTGCGTGCGTGTGTGTGTGTGTGTGTGCTTCAGGAGGATTTATAACTCTGAGTTTGAACACTGAGAATCTAATCCATCAGCAACCATGAGCTTCATCATCTTCATCTTCATCTGGATGTTCTCCAGCTGTTTCACAGGTGAGGAAATATGAAGTTAAACTGCACTATTTTAACTGATTAACAGTGCTTGAAATATTATCCAAATATGTAATTCTGAATGTTTATTTATTCTTCTTGATGTAGAATCAGTCGCTGAACCGACAGTCACTCAGACGCCTGCAGTGAAATCTGTTCAACTAAGAGACACATTTACTATATCCTGTAAAACCAGTCCTGAAGTCTATCAGGGTTGGGGTTATCAGCCTCTATCCTGGTACTTACAGAAACCTGGAGAAGCTCCTAAACTCCTGATTTATAAAGCAAACACCCTCCAGTCAGGAACTCCATCTAGATTCAGTGGCAGTGGATCTAACAGTGATTTCACTCTGACCATCAGTGGAGTCCAGACTGAAGATGCTGGACATTATTACTGTCAGAGTTATCACAGTGGTGGTGTGTTCACACAGTGATAAAGAGTCGTACAAAAACCTCCGTCAGTCAAAGTCACAGTGACTGAACTGAAACTGCAGCTGCTCAAACACACTCACACACACACACACACACACACACACACACACACACACACACACACACACACACACACACACACACACACACACACACACACACACACACACACACACGTTTTCAAATACACATATCTAAACATTCTTCTATAAATGTTTTCTCTCTCATAAACTTTCTCCAGTCAGCAGATTAAACACATCTGAAACCAGACCAAATGGACCTGATGGACTCATTTCTGTATCTAATAATTTACCTTGATAAATGAATTAATTTCCATGACTTTTCCAGTCATCTGCCATTTAAAAAAAATAGCCTATATTTTACTCACATAAAGCAAATTCCAACCAACAAAATATTTCGTGCAGAGCTTATGTCTTTGATTTACATTTATGAACTTTTACCTTCTGCTCCTGATGGATTGTCTCTTGCTGCCCCCTGTTGGTCACTGGTCTCATGTGCACCACGTATTCACAATACATGTGAATAGACATGTTTCAACTTTATGCAGAAGATATGAAAATCATACATGACTGGAACAAGCATATGAGAGTGAGTAAATTATGAAAGGTTTTCATTATTATGTGAAATATCCTTTAAGACTCTTCAGAGCCTCCTCTAGTTATAGACCTTAGAGAAACAAGTCCACAGCCATCTTTAGAGTTTTGTCTTTGAATGTCCGTTTTTGCGATAGCTCTGTACATTTCTATAGCATCGCTGTCTAAGAGTATTTAGATGAAGTGGATTAACCTATTGTAGAGTTAACTAAAGTTATCATGAGCACAGTAATGTTTGAAGTGGATGTCATAATAACATGTCAGTAGACCGGGAAGATTTTAAAACGAGTGGTTCATTCATAAATGCTTAAGATCTTCCCTTCATGCTGTGGAAATACAAACCAGAAGACATTTATTTTTAGACAGGAATGAAAGCGAGGCTGTGAGGGATATAAGTACAGTGAGTTTAATGGATCGCACTGTTGTTTAACATACCGATTGTTCAGATGAGGAAACTTCTTTTTTTTAAAAAGGCAGTAGATTAAAAACTCCTTCATATGACCTTTATACAATGCGTGCCATCCAAAATCACATACTTCCCTATCTACTAAATAGTAGGCAAAAAAACAACAAAAAAAACAGCATGTGACAAAAGAAGTACTCATAAGAGAGTAGGCAAAAAGCACCCGGATGACCTACTACTTCGTCACATGATAATGACAACATGGCAAATGTATGTCTGGATTATATTCACACTACACACACTATATGGAATGTACTTTTTTAGCAGTCGTGAAGTAATTACTTGTTCAAAATAAGCACCTACTAAAGAGATTTCAGACACAGACCAAGTCTATCCCTCGTTTATAACAGCCTCGTTTTCATCTGCGTTAAATTCAATATGGCGTCTAACCTGACAAAGGTCTTTTTATTTAGGATCGTACCGTTAACTCTATTGTTGAACCGTTCAGTGGCCCTGTTAGCCTGAGGGTAATAAACACTGTCTTTATGTTCTTTATTCCCTGTGTTTTCACAAAATCAGCAAAGGTTTCCTTCTCGAGAAATTTCAGAAGTTACTGATGAAGCAAACCAACTTCTGGCCATTTGCTGAAATCTGTGTTATTGCAATCTAACAGTCAGTATCTCCCTTCTCGAAAGGTTGAAATGGGCCAAGTCCCAATATGGCGCTGAGATCTTGCACTGATTTGAGAGCTGATTCTGCGCAGTCGTGAGAGTGAGAGTGAAAGTCCCGTCCACACTCCCGCAGAATCGGTTCGTCCAGTTCACTGTAGAACAACTTATATCGGTGTGAAATAAACAGTTATGGACATGTAGAAATTAAAGTTGAAGCTCCAATTTCCTCCCAAAAATCCTCCAAAAATGACTACTTCGTTAAGAGAAGCTGTCAATCACAGCTGTCAATCATGGCGTCACATTCACGTTTTTATAGCATCAAATAACTAACTAAGACCAAACTTATTTAAAAAAACGAACACTAAAACTTTTATCAGGGTGATAAAACTACCTAAAATGACAGAAAATCTTTAGAAAAAAATTAGTTTGAAGTGTAATTTGATTGTTTAGTTTCCCTCGCGTCCCATTATAGACTACATGGAGAGGGCAGGGTTTATGAGCGATACTGGGACCAGCCACCTGGGGGCGATAGAGACGCTTAATTTGGCCTAACTTTTCAGCACTTGTGCGGCGCACTTGTTCGCACCAGCCCCTGATGTCCCTCATGTGCCAGAAGGATGAGGCGTTCCCGCAGTGCAATATGAACAATCAAACGATAATCTGAAAAATCAATGAAGATTCAACAACCAGTTCATGTCTAACAGGAAAATATGGATATAAGTCACTGAGGATAGACCTTTACAGTTTAGGCCAACCTGACTGAATTGTCTGGCATAACTGTGACAGTTCTGGACAGTTCTCGCATTCAGCTTCATGAGTTTACACTCATGCTTCATCAAAAGTAGTGCCTTGATCTGGCAGAGTATAAAACAGGCGCTGGCCTTCCGTCCCCAAGCAAAGCAGCGAGACCCCTCGTCTGCGTATCTCCGGCCACGCATCTCTGTCATTATGAAAGACTTTCTGCCACGTCTCAAATGGATTCGGTGTCTCACACTGACAGTAAGAAACAGGGCTTTGCTCGGCACTGAAGCGCTCATCCTCATCCACAACTTGTGGTGTTTTCTCCCTTTTAACAGAACACACTCCATGCGGGGTACAATCATAGACTGTAAAAAAAGATGGACGACGCAACTTCACTCTCTTCCATTGTAGAAAAGTGAAGCCGCCAATGTCCCAATATGGCGCTGTCACAGTAACAGAAGGAGAAGACTCAGATCTAACATAAAACAACAGTGTCTTAAACAGGAGGTAAACAGGTGAGCATGGGATTCAGAGTAGCAGGTTTGCACTTAGCTTTAACATTCACAGTTCTCTGTTGGTTATAGAGCTGATGGTGTGTGTGCAGAAGTAATGACAGAGATGAAGAAGGACTGAGGACAGGGAAGTTTCCAAGGTGAGTATTCAAGTAAGTCTTTCCATAGGTATAGATGAGACCAGACGAAGGTGCTAGTGTGAAGTAACTGTTTGTATGAGTCCTAATGAGCATGTGCAGGTGATTATAATTGGTGTGATAATGATCTAGTGGGCGGAGCTGACGGGTCTGGTGCTGTGGATGATCTGAGACTGTGACAGGCCCTAATGATGGGACTGAGTCTGCGCAGAAGTGAGAGTGAAGTGGAGCCGCGGTATCAAGGTCCAGTTTACTGCAGAACAACTCATGTCAGTGTGAAATAAATCATGGAAATGTAGAAATTAAAGTTAAAGCTCCAATCTCCTCCCGAACAAAGTCAGTTGGTGCCTCAGTGACTACTTTACTCAGAGAAGCCGTCAATCTCAGCTGTCAATCATGTCGTCACACGCCCGCTTTTATAGCATTAAATAGCTACTTAAAAACTGAATTTACATCAGCGTAACAAAAACTACCTGAAACAACAGAAACCATCTTTGAAATAAGTGTAAATTGATTGTTTAGTTTGTTACACATCCCATTCGATTACATGGAGAGGACGGGGTTAATGAGCTGTACTGGGACCAGCCACCTGGGGGCGATCAAGACGTTTGGCTTCAATTTTCAGGACTTGTGTGCAACTAACACTGAGGATGCGTCTGAAATTGCCAAACTTTTTTGAATTAGTAATTACTTCACAACCGCTAAAAAAGTGCATCCTATAGTATTAATGAGTGTAGTATGAATGTAATCTGTTCGTACTATATTGGCCATGTTGTCATTATCATGTGATCTACCAGTGTCGGTGCGTCGCTTCACTGTAGTCGGTCAATCTGGGGACTTGTACTGTAAATTCGGACATACTTCTTTTGTCACATTCTGCTTTTCACCCATATATAGCAGTGAAGCTTGTAATTTCTGATTCAGCTTAAACCTTTATTATTTTTCTTCGCATTATTCAACACAGTTTCTCACTAGAGCCTGAAGTGCTGCAGTTCCACATTATTACATCTGTTATAGTGAGCAATTACTATGAATTGAACACCAAGTATTGTATACTTCTCAACACAACAGATCTGTGCTGTGACGGACGGGTTTGACTCAAATATGCTCTGAATCAGAGAAAACTGAATGTGTAAACTGATATGAAATCAAACAAACCATATATTGTTTGTTTTGTACAATACACTATATGATAAAGTCAATGTAAGAAAGATGTTTTTGAGCCTTTTTCAAGTAGGCCTAGCTATCATCTCAAGCTTACAATGAATTTATTACTCATAACTCATTTTAGCAGAAGTGAAACTGTTCCAGTTCAGAGCGTTGAACCAGTAAAAGAGTGAAACTGTGAGTTTGAGGTGAAAATCTCATTTGCATTGTCAGGTTTGGTGATTGTGATGGTCTCAGAATAGAGCAGCTCGTCTCCAGTGACCATGTTCAAACCCCAAGAGCTTCATTTCACATTTACTGCTGAATGCAGCTGTTCTCAACTATTACAATCAATCAAAAGCCGCTGAAACTTTAGTGCAGGACTTTGAAGGAACGACACACTGATCAATGATGCAGTCCAACACAAATGTGCGCTTGCGTTCAGATGAAGCTTTATTGAATGAACAGCAATGGCAGCACATTGACAGACTGCTTCAGTATTGAGCTGTAAATCACGTGACGCTCAGATACGCTGGTCTTCACTGGAGAAACATCAGCACTCGGAGCTCTTGAGGAACGAGGCCTCGTGAGCAGCTCCGGCATGTGTTCCTCTGCAGACGAAGTGCTTTGTGTCTTCCCAGCGTGCTTTGCTGAGGCTCAGGACGCTGCTGCGACTGTAGAGACCGTCCCGCTCGCTCTCTGCGCTGGTCTGAACCCCCTCGGTGACCTCTGACCCGTCCAGCGTCCAGCTCACCGTCGCCCCCTGTGGAGAGTAAGAGCTGAGCAGGCAGAGCAGAGCGGAGGAGTCTCCAGAGACCAGCAGAGAAGAGGGAGACAGCAGAGACACGGAGGGAGACACGGAGGGACCCGCTGAACACACACACACACACACACACACACACACACACACACACACACACACAGTTAGATGTCAGACATGGTCATGTTGTAGAAATTACAATCATTTTATCTTTACAGAAATTCCACAAAACTGCTTTCATTCTTAAAACACAAAAATCCTGAATTCAGTTTAAAAATATTCTCAGTTAAATCAATATTCACTAGTATTAAAAAATGTATCATGTAATTCTAAATATAAATCAGTTCTGTAAAGCAGACATGATATACAGCGAATCTCACAGTAATTAGATATTTTCTGAATAATCATTTCATTATTAATTGTATTTTGAAAAATCTTCTGACTCTCACAATCATAATTATCAGCAAATTTCTGTTCAAATGATGAATTTTTCAAATATTTATATTTGTCTGATGACGACGCCTAAAAAATATAATTATTTTATCCGTATAATCAAACTTTTGTGTCATGCATTTCAAAAAGTATTAGCAGTTAAATTTGCCAAGAATTATGAACACAATCATGTACTTTAAAAAAAACTTAATATGACAGAAAATATAACAATATTACAAACTATTCAATATAATATTACAATAATATTGCAATCAACATATTAAAAAACAACGAATGTTAGCAATTATAATATATGAAATTACTCATGTAAAAAGACAATTTTAAAACAATATGAAATATCATTTGCAATAAAAAAAAAAGATAAACCTGATGAAATCTCAGGGAATAAAATTGTTTTTTGTAAAATAACAGAAAGAATTTAAAGAAATTGTGAAACAATCAAATTCGCCATGAAATATTGCAGTTAATATTTTTAAACTCTTTTTTTTTTATTTTGTTGCCAAATGCTTGCTAAAATAACCTAAAAACAAAACAAATAAAATAAAATAAATAATTTTTAGAGAATTGAAGAGACTTACTGATCGTCAGTTTAGTTCCTCCGCCAAAAGTGTACCACAGTGTTTCATTCTAGTGAAAGAGTCGTACAAAAACCTCCGTCACACTCAAACGAACACACACACACACACACACACACACACACACACACACACACACACACACACTGATGTGAGACTCAACTGATCTTTTCAACATCAACCATGATTGATCAAAAAAGAGACACAAAATCTTCAGTCCAAAGAATTAATCTTAAAAATAAATACTTGATATTGAATGAAGGCTGAAATCCTTTGTTTTTATAATCAGTCCCGAAATACATTCATCACATTTACAAACACATGTGATATAAACTCTGCTAATTCTATTGACCTGCTTTATATTGAAATCTTCAGCCAGATTTAGATGGTCATTCTCTATTGGATGACCTTTGACCTGTTATACAGTATCATGGATGATATAAATCTGCAGCTCAGGTATTAAATTCTCTCAGCATCAAAGTCTGAATGAAACTGATCATTAAAACAGTGTTTAGAGCGAGAAGATCGACCCAAAATAACATGAAGTAAATCATGAGTTTCTGTTTCTGAAAATGATACACAGAAGTTTATTAGCAAAGACACTAAAAGACAAAACAGTGTTTCTTCTGTCTTCAGGGAAATGATGTGGAGTGTGTTTGCATATTGATCAGATCTTCAGTGTGTGAGAGTGTTTATAGTGCTGTGAGTTTAACACTTCATCACTGACACACACAACAATCTTCATCAACATGACCTTCATCATCATCTTCATCTGGACTCTCACAGCGTTTGCTCAAGGTTTGTGGAGCACAAGTTTGATATTAATTCATTTCTTCAAGTATATTGTCAATGTTTTGAGTGTATTTTCTTCTTGTTGTGTTTCAGAGTGTAGAGGACAGATCACCGTCACTCAGAGTCCCTCAATAACAGCAGAACAACCAGGAGGAACTGTGAATATCAAATGTAAAATCAGCAGAGATGTGCACAGATGGAGTGATGGGGATGAAGGTTTATTCTGGTACTTACAGAAACCTGGAGAAGCTCCTAAACTCCTGATTTATTATGTAAAAACCCTCCAGTCAGGAACTCCATCTAGATTCAGTGGCAGTGGATCTAACAGTGATTTCACTCTGACCATCAGTGGAGTCCAGACTGAAGATGCTGGACATTATTACTGTAAGAGTTTACATTGCAGAGCAAATTCTGATGGTTATTGTGAGAGTGATGACACATTCACACAGTGATAAAGAGTCAAACAAAAACCTCCGTCAGTCAGAGTCACAGTGACTGAACTGAAACTGCAGCTGCTCAAAGGAGGATCTGAAATAACATCGTCACACTTGCATCTGAAATAAAACCATCTAAATTAAACTCTTTATTAGATTATAGAGGTCAGAAATAAAAGCATACGTTGAGAGAAACAACTAGACAAAGTCCACCAGTGTCCCTGCCCTTACAGAACAAAAATATATGGGAATATACTGCAAAACATAATGCGATATATTACATAATACATTTCCATATATGGGAAACTAGTGCTTATATTTTTCAATATACTGCAATATATGCACTGACAATGGCTATATATTATTAAATATAAAATATTATTAATTATTGTGTACATATATAGCACATACATGTTCCCATATGTATGTTCACACACACACACACACACACACACACACACACACACACACACACACACACAGACACAGACACACACACATATATATATATATATATATATATATATATATATATATATATATATATATATACAGTATATACACACACACACAAATTCACGGATGAGTTACAACAGATTTCTAGTTCAGTATTACTGAATATAAAATTACATACATTATGGTACATACATATTTTTCAATATATGAAAAGCGGCAAGTCCTTATGTATTATTCAATATATTGTAATATATTAACACAATATTATTCTGTATATTTTCAAATATACTGTTAAACCATTTAATATATTGATCAGTCATACTGTATATGGGAAATATATTTTCTTTTCATAAGGGTGAGTCTCAGTGGTATTTGTTTTAAATTTCCTCATATTCATACTGAATAAAAATATGGTGGAAACTGACCGACTGACTGATCTCAGCACAGCTTTGAGATTTTGTGCTCGTAAGGTGATGATACACAGGGCAACTTTTTGAGCAATGTTGCTGTCAACGGGCAACCAAATGAGACACAGGGCCCACGACCGATCTAAATTATTCAGATAGGAATTTATTGCCCATTTTCAATGGGAAAGTGCCCAAGCAACAATCACTCGGCAAGATTGCCCAGCAACATTGCTCAAAAAGTTGCCCTGCATGTGTATCATCACCTTTATAGATCAGTGATATGACTGAGATCTATATCAGCCGATCGATCGCCATATTGGTTCTGTCAAACACAGTCCAGAGCAAGTTAACTCTCGACTGCATCTGAAGCCTTTTAATAAAGTTTCCTATGAGACTCCTATGAGCTTCCTATAAAGAGAACTATGAATATAATAGTTCTCATGAAACTATTATAGCCAGCGCTGCTCTTAGACCTCAACTCTCATTCTGATGATTCCAGCAGTTCATCCGCTCAAAGAAGAGGATCACTGACAGATAATGAAGATAATCACTGACCTCTACTGGCTCATTCCCTTCATAACAACCTTATTCACATGAAGATCTATATCTGCAGTAGACATCAGCTGGCAGCATTTAGTTGATCATTAATAAGATAATTCTGCATATGGATATTGCTTATTGAGTTCTACATATAAACACAAAGCAGCGCATTCTCACCTCTGAAAGGTTTTCCTCAGTGGGTTTTACAGCAATATGCTGCAAACTGGTATTTCTTACCATATTATTTTAACACGCTGAAGACCTTTCTCAAACACAACACATGTCCCTATTTCATTTCTGGAAGCTGGGCTAAATGAGCCAGCACTGTTACTGCATTCAGATATCAAATACAGACATTAAAGAAAATGGAAAAAAACATTTCAGTGATCACACTGTAACTTCTATAACAAAGTAAAATCTCCAGATAAGTCATTCAACTCATTTGATATTTAAAAGGAAAAATATTGATTAATACCTTGATTATAATCACTCATTACATATACATTGAAGCAGCAGTGGATTCCAATACACCCCCTTCACACACACACACACACACACACACACACACACACACACACACACACACACACACACACAAACTCAAAACTGGCTTATGATTGAAAACTGCCACCATGTTTTTGAGCTTTTTCAAGTAGCTTTATATTTCCCTCAAAGTTTATCAAGATAATAATAAAGATATTACTCATCATAACTGTTCTATCAAAACTACTGACTCTATCACTCATCTCAATGCATTGTTAATGATTAAAACAATTTTACAGTATTTCACAATTGCTAAGACACATTTCTTGAAACCTTTACCCATATTCTCAAAACTTTAAACACAAAACCCAGTCTTTAAACTACATTCACAAAACCCCTGACTCTTCTGGCAAAATCAAACACTTGCCTCAAAACCATTTGATCTGTGCTCAAAATCAAACAATGCTTTCAAAACATAAACACAGCCAGTCAATATATAACCACTCATCAGCATTCATTAGACACTACATCAAAAAAATTGAGAACACAGCGTCCAGGGCATGTAGTTACAGAGAAAAAAATGTTTATTGCATATAGAAAATAATTTTGCCATAAATAAAAGTAAATAATTCACAACTCAGTACAGCAAATATATTGCATACTGTAAGTACTGCAAGTAATACAGTATTGAATGTCTGCACTTTCAGTATAAAAATAAAGTAAGCCCAAAGAACAAAGACAACTCTAAATGAAAAGCGTATTACACAAAATATTGTGCAATTGCAAAATCAAAGTCAATGAGAGACTCTTGCTAATGGGAGAACAAAGGAGTCCTTCCACCCTCATTTGGTAGTCTTGCAATTCTACAAAAGGGAAAATGCTCTTACAAATGTATGCATACAGTAACAATAGTAATGGACATCACATTCATATGTAAAATGTATTGTAAATCTTTTTTTCTTTTTTCTCCAGTCCCCTGACAAACTGATGTACTGTATCAAATGTATACAGTAAACTTTCAGTCGCACAAATTAGAAAAACAATACATTTACCTGTTCTCTTCTCTGAATGTCCTGATTACGGTGGCCACAGAGAATCTGCTCAAATTGGGTTTACTCTTTGTCCTGCTTCCCTCATTGTCATTCCATGAACAAGAACATGGTCTATCACAGTTGCCCGAATTTGATCTGAAATTACTATTCTTGGTCTTGCTCTTCGTTGTCCTTGTACTCTTCCTCCTCATCCACCACCTCTTACACGAACTCTTCCTCCTCTGCCTCTCACACTGTTTCCATCCATTGTTGGAATCAACATTCAACGTACCTGGGCCCCCTGTATACTCTGAACTGACTTATATTCTAGACAACTGATTTGATCACATCATTAGAAACAAGTGTGAACAATTTTGAGTTGTGTGTAAACGATGACAACTGTGTTGTAGTTGTATTTTACTTTTGCCACATGTATTTACCATTTTGCAACACAGTGCAAAATGTGTTTTAGTGAGTGAGAATGTGTTTAGAGTTTTGCAAAAAGAGTGGATGAGATTTGCAAACAGTGTCTTAACTACCTGAACTTGTTTAAGGTTTTGCCTACAGAGTGACTGATTCAACAAATGGGTTTAGGCCACTGAGCATTGGGTTCAGAGAATGGGGTTTAGTGTTTTAGCAATTGTGAAATACTGTAATACATTCTGATGACCTATGACCTCTGGAATGACCTTTGCCCTGTAATGAAGTTCACAGGGACATACTAGTGTAGCAACTCTGTCATTTGAATCATCAGAAAGCCTGAAGCTTCAGACACATGAATAAATGTTTATGAAAAATCTCCTAAACACTGTTATGATTTATGAGCATCATGTGTTGGAATCCTTACACAGATTTACATAGAGATGATTTGCATCGCAGCACATCGTGTGTGTGTGTGTGTGTGTGTGTGTGTGTGTGTGTGCTTCAGGAGGATTTATAACTCTGAGTTTGAACACTGAGAATCTAAACCAACAGCAACCATGAGCTTCATCATCTTCATCTTCATCTGGATGTTCTCCAGCTGTTTCACAGGTGAGGAAATATGAAGTTAATCTGCACTATTTTAACTGATTAACAGTGCTTGAAATATTAACCAAATATGTAATTCTGAATGTTTATTTATTCTTCTTGATGTAGAATCAGTCGGTGAACCGACAGTCACTCAGACGCCTGCAGTGAAATCTGTTCAACTAAGAGACACATTTACTATATCCTGCAAAACCAGTCCTGAAGTCTATCAGGGTTGGGTTAATCAGCCTCTATCCTGGTACTTACAGAAACCTGGAGAAGCTCCTAAACTCCTGATTTATTTGGCAAACACCCTCCAGTCAGGAACTCCATCTAGATTCAGTGGCAGTGGATCTAAAAGTGATTTCACTCTGACCATCAGTGGAGTCCAGACTGAAGATGCTGGACATTATTACTGTATGAGTGTACACTGCAGAACAGATTCTGGTAATAATTGTGCGGGTGATCATACATTCACACAGTGATAAAGAGTCGTACAAAAACCTCCGTCAGTCAGAGTCACAGTGACTGAACTGAAACTGCAGCTGCTCACACACACTTACACACACACACACACACACACACACACACACACACACACACACACACACACACATAAATCTTTTCTCTCTCATAAACTTTCACCAGTCAGCAGAGCAAACACATCTGAAACCAGACCAAATGGACCTGATGGACTCATTTCTGTTTCTAATAATTTACCTTTGGCCACATTATGATTTCCATATTTTGCGTATGATCAAAGATTTGTTTTTGTTTTTAAAATCTTCTCATTACTTTCACAGTATATATCACAGATCAGACAAACAGAGATTGAGAAAGCTCAAGTGAAGAATCTAATCAAGTAATTCTGGAAGTAATTAAATCCATGATGTCTTTAAAGGCTTATTTTACAGTTTTTCTCGATTGTTTACACACATTTTCTGGTACTTGAGACACAATGACCACAACATGTAACTCATTCACCAACCCCCTGAGCCAATTCTGCTAAACTACAAGCACAATTCCTGCTTTACACTCAAATTGCAGTTCTAAAACACACTTTTTTCAAAACACTACACACAATTCTCTGCTTTTGGCACAATTTTCATGCAGAAAATCTCTTGTTTTCACAAGCAACACACTGCCATTCAGATATGCACACTGACTCTTCACATGGGCAAACACCCGTCACACAGTTTTACAATTAGCAATCAGAGCTTTAGCATAAAAGAGCAACAGGTCAGCTCTTCAATGGGGCAATGGATGCCAACATTGGATTTTTTTTTATTACTGTAACTGTATACAGTCAATTCTTCTGTTGTTTTATATGTAGACCACTGTATGTCCTACTTTGTGTTGGTTGGGATGTACACTGTGTACATTGTTTTGTTGGGAAAAATAAAATATATTCGTTACCGTGTATTTGTGTGTTCTGAGTATAAAAACAATATTCTCAGATATTTTACAACACACTTATGTATGTACTGTCTGTAGTAAGTGTAACACTGAACAAAAAAAGGCCTAAATCATTATGATGAATGGAGAAGAAGTGTTCCCTTTCAAGGGAACTCGCGTTGCGTCGAGTTTGACGCTATGGGAACGCTTTGCGTGATGACGTCTTGAAGCACATGTAAAATCAGTCCAATGGTGTAGCGGGACGTCAGAGGCGGGTGACGTCACGTACCAGGAAGCTATAAAAGCCGGCCTGAAGCAGGAAACAACAGCTTTCTGAGTCTTCAGTAGCGCTCTGTGTTGAAATCTGTCTGTCTTATTTGGTGTTGTCTGATATATATATATTATTCAGTATGGCGAGCAAGCAGCAGTTTAGAGTGTGTGTCCATCCCTGCCCGCGTTATTTAACGGGAGGTGACACACACACTCTTTGTGTTGTTTGTTTGGGAGAGGAGCATGCCCAGTCAGCACTCGAGGGTGGTGACTGTGAGCATTGCTGTGCGCTTCCTTTGCGTACGCTCCGATCCCGCTTGGCTCGGTTCAATCCCGACCACGTTCCCCAGGGCTTTGGTCCCGCCGCTGCCGAGGCACGGCGTCGATCTCAGACCTGGGGTTCGCAGATGGATCTGTCAGTGGATGTTGAGACGGGCTCTGCCTTATCTCAGCATCCTTCTGATAGATCCAGTGCCTCTCATCAGGGTGTGGAAGCACGCGCTGCGGTTTCTTCCCCCCCGGTGGAGGCACCAGTACTGCAATTGTCCAGCTCTGAGGAGCTGGACGTTGTTAGTATTGAAGCTGAGTCTGAGGATTCGCCACCTCAGTCTCACGCTTTTGAGGAATTGCTCGATGTTGTCACTAGAGCAGTTCACAGATTATCTATTGAGTGGCCAGAGGATAGGCAGGACGTTCGTTCGAAAAGCAAGCTCGACGAACGCTTCCTGCCATCTCGTACACAGCCTCAGCGAAGAAGCCTTCCGTTTTTTCCCGATCTCCACACCGAGGTGTCGAGATCGTGGGGAAAACCGGTTTCATACAGAGTGTATGCACCACAAACATCCCACTATTCTTCCATTCATAAATATAAAGAATATGGTTATGGGGAGATGCCGAAGGTGGAGGAGACGCTTGCGAGCTATCTCTCTCCAGCAACGGCATCTTCCCTGAAAGCTCCTTCACTTCCCTCTAAGCCAGTAAAATACACATCATCTCTGGTTCATAAATCGTATGCAGCCGCTGGTCAAGCTGCAGCGTGTCTGCATACGATGTCTATTATGCAAGCCTATCAGGCAGAATTATTGGGGGATTTAGAGGAGGGCGGGGGAATTGGTCCTGACACAGTGGCTGAACTTCGCAGAGCCACAGATCTGTCTCTCAGGGCCACCAAGGAGACCGCTAAATCAATCGGGCGGTCTATGGCAGCCCTGGTGGCCACTGAGAGGCATCTGTGGCTCAATCTGAGCGATATAAAAGAGAAAGAAAAGCACGTTCTCTTAGATGCTCCGGTTTCCACTGTTGGTTTATTTGGTGATGCAGTAAACAGTGCGGTAGCTAAATCTCAGGAAGCTGCTAAACAGGCAGCTGCATTGCAGAAACTTCTCCCCCGCCGTTCATTCTATGAGGCTGCTGAGCGGGAGCAGCCTCACTCCTCTAAAAAGAGCGCTGAACACCGTGCCACTCAAAAACAGAGTGTGTCCTCTCGTGCTCCCCCACAAAAATCTCGGGGACACGGAGGGCGCGCTCAAACCCAGCAGTCTTCGAGGGGTAGAACGGATCTGCGGACCGTTATTACCGCCAAGAAGGCTGCTGGGAAGAAATCCTGACGTCCGAGGGCTCAGGATTAATGAGGGTAGTCCCCCCCGAAGCAGAGCGGTTAACACCTCTTTTTACGGTGCCCGTCTCTCTTCGGTACCCTCAGGGGACCGTTCTGCCAACCCTGCCGCCTCAGGTGTTACAGGGCGCAGCGGTCTCCGGCGAGCACATATCTCAAGGACCACCCGGAAACGTAGTGGCCTCGGGATGCCCGCCCCCTCCGAGGAGGGTGTTAGAGCAGTCTGTTCGGTCGCTCCCTGCCGGTGCGCCGTTACAGGGCGTCGAATTGACTGCTCAACAACAACAAAATCCAGAAACCAGTCTCGAGAGGCTGGTACCTCTAGTAGAATCTTTGACAGCGTGGAAGCTACTGTCAAATGTTTCTCGTTGGGTCCTGCAGACCGTGGAAAAAGGGTATCTGATTCAGTTCGGGAAACGCCCACCTCGGTTTATGGGGGTTCTGCCCACTGTGGTGGCCCCCGAGCAGGTTCTGGTTATGGAACAGGAAGTAAACACTCTGTTAGAGAAAGGGGCCATAGAATATGTACCTCCCTCCGACAGGGAAACCGGGTTTTACAGCCGGTACTTCATAGTTCCAAAAAAGGACGGGGGATTGCGTCCCATTTTGGATCTTCGAGTTCTGAACGAGTCAGTCATGCAGCTCAAGTTCAAAATGTTGACATTGAGACAGATCGTGCCACAGATCAGGTCCGAGGACTGGTTTGTCACGATAGATCTCAAGGACGCATATTTCCATATTTCCATCCGTCCTTGTCATTGGAAGTTCCTGAGGTTTGCTTTCGGGGGCAAAGCATACCAATATCGTGTTCTTCCATTCGGCCTAGCTTTATCACCCCGCACTTTCACGAAATGCATGGATGCAGCTCTGGCGCCTCTGCGCCTTCAGGGGATTCGCATCTTGAACTACATCAACGATTGGTTGATTTTAGCTCAGTCGCATCAGTTGGCGGTTCAACATCGAGATGTTGTTCTCGCCCACATGAAAGAGCTGGGGTTACGGCTGAACGCCAAGAAGAGTGTGCTTTCTCCACTCCAGAGAACCACTTTCCTAGGCGTGGTTTGGGACTCAGTGTCGATGCAGGCGCGCCTGTCACCGCCACGTATAGAGTCCATCCTTGCAGCTGTGAAAAGTGTAAAGCTAGGCCAGCTACTCACTGTCAAACAGTTCCAGAGACTGTTGGGTCTCATGGCAGCAGCTTCCAACGTGATACCTTTTGGACTGCTGCACATGAGGCCCCTGCAGTGGTGGCTCAGGACCAGGGGGTTTTCCCCGAGGGGCAACCCATTTCGCACAATCAAGGTCACGCGGCGATGCCTACGTGCCTTGGTTATGTGGAAGAAACCTTGGTTCCTGTCCCAGGGCCCAGTGTTGGGAGCTTCTTGTCGTCGCAGACTGCTAACGACGGATGCTTCCCTCACGGTTTGGGGAGCGATCCTGGAGGGTCGCTCAGCTCAAGGTCTGTGGGAAGACCATCATCGTTCCTGGCATATCAATCGCCTAGAGATGTTAGCTGTCTTCCGGGCTCTGAGGAGCTTTGTCACAGACCTCAGGGGACACCATGTGTTAGTGCATACGGACAACACGTCGGTAGTCGCCTATATCAACCACCAAGGGGGTTTGCGCTCGCGCCCATTATCAAATCTGGCACGCCATATCCTCTTGTGGTCCCAGGGGAAGTTGCTGTCACTCAGAGCAGCCTACATCCCCGGGGTTCAGAATATAGGAGCAGACACTCTGTCGAGGCAGGGGCCGAGGCCCGGGGAATGGAGGCTCCACCCCGAGGTGGTGGAGCTGATATGGAGGGAGTACGGCCAAGCACAAGTGGATCTGTTTGCGTCTCGAGAGACGTCTCACTGTCCACTTTGGTTCTCCCTCACGCATCCAGCTCCTCTCGGACTGGATGCTATGGTACAGGCGTGGCCGAGGCTTCGTCTGTACGCCTTTCCCCCAGTTGCTCTGCTCCCGGGAGTTCTGGAGAGGGTTCGCAGGGACCGGGTTTGCCTGCTTCTTATAGCCCCGCGCTGGCCGGGCAGAGTATGGTTTCCCGACCTTGTGTCCCTCCTCGACGGGCCTCCTCTGGAGCTACCTGTCAGGAGGGACCTTCTGTCCCAAGCAGGGGGTTCAATACTTCACCCCCGCCCAGAACTGTGGAACCTGTGGGCTTGGCCTCTGAGGGGGCCCAGCTCATAGAGTCAGGTCTCTCAACTGAGGTTGTTGAGACCATTCTACAGTCCAGAGCTCCCTCCACGAGGAAACTTTATGCCCTGAAGTGGAGAGTATTCACTTCTTGGTGTAGTGACCGTCGGCTGGACCCAGTCCACTGCCCAATTGGTACAGTGCTGGAGTTCCTGCAGGACCGGTTCACTGCAGGTCTGACCCCGTCCACTTTAAAGGTCTATGTGGCGGCCATAGGTGCTTACCACATTCCTTTGGGTGGAATGTCTGTGGGGAAGGACCCTCTGGTATCTCGTTTCCTTCGTGGCACTTGGAGGCTGAGGCCTGCAGTCCGCTCTAGGGTGCCGCCTTGGGACTTGTCCATTGCTCTACAAGGCCTGTCCCTGGCCCCCTTTGAGCCCATTGAGGAGGTTTCGGAAAAGTTTCTGACTTTGAAAGCTATTTTCCTTCTTGCCATTTCTTCTCTTAAGAGAATTGGGGATATTCAAGCATTGTCGGTTGCTCCTTCCTGCTTAGAGTTTGCTCCGGGTATGGTGAAAGCTTTTCTCCATCCCAGACCGGGTTATGTCCCCAAGGTCCCCACTAATGTGGCCAGACCTATTATTCTGCAGGCCTTCTGTCCTCCTCCCTTCCAGAATGCGGACCAGGAGGCTAATAATTTGCTTTGCCCAGTTCGGGCGTTAGACGCCTACGTCCACAGAGCTGCCCTGTGGCGCAGAAGTGATCAGTTGTTTGTTTGCTTTGGCTCCCCTAACAAGGGAGGGCCGGTGTCTAAGCAAAGAATGAGCAAGTGGGTGGTCGAGGCTATCTCACTTGCTTATGAGGCGGCTGGGCAGCCTTCTCCTTTGGCTGTCCGGTCGCACTCTACAAGGAGTATGGCGGCCTCTAAGGCCCTTATTTCAGGAGTTTCTCTACAGGATGTCTGTGATGCGGCAGGCTGGTCCTCACCGCACACTTTCGTCAGGTTCTACTCTCTGGATCTAGACTCTGCTCCAGGGTCTCATGTTTTGTCATCCTAGTGCTGCTCTTCATGATTTCACACAGGACAGACATTTGTAGCTATGGAGGCGTTGGTATAGACGTTCCCATAGCGTCAAACTCGACGCAACGCGAGTTCCCTTGAAAGGGAACGCTCCGGTTACGACTGTAACCTCGGTTCCCTGAAGAGGGAACGAGCGTTGCGTCACCTTGCCATATCTCCTTCATGCCTGTCAGCACGACTTCAGACTTTACTAAGCTGTTGTTTCCTGCTTCAGGCCGGCTTTTATAGCTTCCTGGTACGTGACGTCACCCGCCTCTGACGTCCCGCTACACCATTGGACTGATTTTACATGTGCTTCAAGACGTCATCACGCAAAGCGTTCCCATAGCGTCAAACTCGACGCAACGCTCGTTCCCTCTTCAGGGAACCGAGGTTACAGTCGTAACCGGAGCGTTTTCCATTCATCATAGTGTTTTACATTGAGCACATCAGTGTTCAACTGGTTCTTATAAATGTCTGTTCATATGATGGTTTGTGTGTGTCATTTGAAAACAAAATACCATTTTGAGAAGAAATAACATTGTTTTGAATGTAAAGTTTCATTTTGCAGGAGAATTGAGGGGTTTTGCCCATTGTGTGTGTGTTTTTGGATTTGTGTGTAGAGTTCTGAGAATATGAGGCATGCTTTCAGAAAATGTGTGTAAATAATCGAGAAAAACTGTAATAAGATTACAAATGAGGTTGTGTAAAAACAACGTTGGATACTTTCTGGTTTATACTTCAGTCAGTTCTCTACATCGTATGATCAATGAATTTCCATGACTTTTCCAGTCATCTGCCATTTAAAAAAAAATAGCCTATATTTTACTCACATAAAGCAAATTCTAACCAACAAAATAAATTTGAGCAGAGCTTATGTCTTTGATTTTCATTTATGAACTTTTACCTTCTGCTCCTGATGGATTGTCTCTTGCTGCCCCCTGGTGGTCATCGGTCTCATGTGCACCACGTATTCACAATGCATGTGAACAGACATTTATCAACTTTATGCAGAAGAAATGAAAATCATACATGTCTGGAACATGCATATGAGAGTGAGTAAATTATGACAGGTTTTCATTATTATGTGAAATATCCTTTAAGACTCTTCAGAGCCTCCTCTAGTTATAGACCTTAGAGCAGGGATGGGCAACTTCGGTCCTGGAGGGCCACTGTCCTACAGAGTTTAGCTTCAACCCTAATCAAACACACCTGAACAAGCTAATCAAGGTCCTCAGGATTACTAGACAATTACAGGCAGGTGATTTTTTCAGGGTTGGAGCTAAAATCTGTAGGACAGTGGCCTTCCAGGACCGAAGTTGCCCATCCCTGCCTTAGAGAAACAAGTCCACAGCCATCTTTAGAGTTTTGTCTTTGAATGTCCATTTTTGCGTTAGCTCTGTACATTTCTATGGCATCGCTGTTTAAGAGTATTTAGCTGAAGTGGATTTACTTATTGTAGAGTTAACTAAAGTTATCATGAGCACAGTAATGTTTGAAGTGGATGTCATAATAACATGTCAGTAGACCGGGAAGATTTTAAAACGAGCGGCTCATTCATAAATGCTTAAGATCTTCCCTTCATGCTGTGGAAATACAAACCAGAAGACATTTATTTTTAGACAGGAATGAAAACGAGGCTGTGAGGGATATAAGTACAGTGAGTTTAATGGATCGCACTGTTTAACATTGTTCAGATGTGGAAACTTCTTTTCGAAAAAAGGCAGTAGATAAAAAAAACTCCTTCATATGACCTTTATAGAATGCGTGCCATCCAAAATCACATACTTCCTATTCGCCTTATTTTCGAACGCGGAAGTATGGGTCCAATTTCCGTTTTTTGTGCGGCACTTCCGTTTCCTCACTTCCCTGGGCTAACTAACCATAGATAGGCTATATACGTGTATATATCTATGTAACTAACAAAATCGATCGCGAAGGATTATGCAGAGTTGACAGAATGTTACACATGCCGTAGCAGATGAATACAACAAAGAACTAAAGCCCCGCCTCACCCAGTTCAGGTACCGGACCTGGTTGAAACACTCATGCATCTAGCTGGCAGAGTGCCAAAACTTCGCCGGTGCCTTCAGCCCCGCCCTAAACACGGTCGAGCCAACGCTGGACTAATGTATCTATGGAGGTATTTTGTCATGTCAAATGTATTAATAATGCCATCAGAATGCAACCAAAGCACAGGATAGCAATAAGTATATGGCTATAAATAATTGTAAATCATACAAAATAAATGCCATGATCACTAGATTTTATAGGTGTTACTATAATGATTTTGTTAATGGTGATCAGCAACCAAATATTGATAATGTGGAAGTTACTGCCTTTTGCTTTGGCATGACTTCTCACTTTTTGCTGACAATACAAAGGCAGAGTACAGTAACTTTAAAATAGTGGTCAAAAGTCAAGTTTGAGCTCAAGATTTTTTTATGTATATAATTTTCATTACTAAAACATCTATTTGCCAGATCAGGTCTTGTGTTCACGAAATGAAAAGAACAAACATAGGGTCGCTTCGGTGGTTTCTTCAAATTTAAAGCTTTTAACCACAGGCGAAGGGATTCTCATTCTTCGGCGGGGGGTAAAGGTCGTAGGGCACCTCGCAATTACATTCAGCTCTCGTACGCGTTCAATGATTAAAACACTCCTGCTCCAAGTAAATCTTTCTTTTGTACCAGTTATTATGACAACCTCTAACTGCACAAACAATCCCAGTCTTACTTGAAGCCATAACGATGAGTTAGTTGTTACAAAGACTTGTTTGATTAACCGCTACGGTGAAAAGTGAGTTAGCTCGCCAGTGACCGGAAGTGCCTGACCGGAAGTCTCGCACAAAAAAACGTCAACTGGCTGCGTCCGTATTTCCGTTAAAAATAAGGCAATATAGCAGGCAAAAAACAGCATGTGACAAAAGAAGTACTCATAAGAGAGTAGGCAAAAAGTATCCGGATGACCTACTACTTCGTCACATGATAATGACAACATGACGAATGTATGTCTGGACTATATTCATACTACACACACACACATATAGAATGTACTTTTTTAGCAGTCGTGAAGTAATTACTTGTTCAAAATAAGCACCTACTCAAGAGATTTCAGACACAGACCAAGTCTATCCCTCGTTTATAACAGCCTCGTTTTCATCTGCGTTAAATTCAATATGGCGTCTAACCTGACAAAGGTCTTTTTATTTAGGGTCGTACCTTTAACTCTATTGGCCATTTGCTGAAATAGTCAATCAGTGTTATTGCAATCTAACAGTCAGTATCTCCCTTCTCGAGAGGTTGAAATGGGCCATTTCGTGAACCCCACTGGCTGCACTGGAGCTGTGAATGTTTTGGCTGATTTATCACTGGCCTGGCCGGTCACACATGCAGAGAGAATTGTGTGAACAAGATCGTCCGTTCGTGGCCAGCAATACAACTCCCTCAGAAACTGTTCGGTTCGCACCCATAGACTGTAAATAAAGATGGACGACGCATCTTCACTCTCCTCTATTGTAGAAATGTGAAGTCCCAATATGGCGCTGACATCTCGCTGTGATTTGAGAGCTGATTCTGCGCAGTCGTGAGAGTGAGAGTCCCGTCCACACTCCCGCAGAATCTGTTAGTCCAGTTCACAGCAGAACAACTTATATCAGTGTGAAATAAACAGATATGGACATGTAGAAATTAAAGTTGAATTAAAGCCAATTTTCTCCCGAAAATCCCCCAAAAGTGACTACTTCGTTAAGAAAAGCTGTCAATCACAGCTGTCAATCATGGCGTCACATTCCCGTTTTTATAGCATCAAATAACTAACTAAGACCAAACTTATTTAAAAAAACTAACACTTAAACTTACATCAGCGTGATAAAAACTACCTAAAATGACAGAAACATCTTTGTAAAAACATTAGTTTGAAGTGTAATTTGATTGTTTAGTTTCCCTCGCGTCCCATTATAGACTACATGGAGAGGGTGGGGTTTATGAGCGATACTGGGACCAGCCACCTGGGGGCGACTGAGGCGCTTTGGCCTAACTTTTCAGCACTTGTGCGGCGCACTTGTTCACACCAGGGGGGCAGGGTTTTCTATTATTTTGAAAGTACCCCCGGGCGCCGCCATTGGCTAGCGGACCCCCACCTGCTGTTAGCATCCCATTGACTCCCATTCATTTTGGCGTCACTTTGACAGCGAATAACTTCACATCTGAGACGTTTAATGACTCCATTTGTCCATTATTTATTTCAAAAGCAACACGAAAATGTATAAAAGGCTTCATTACCTTGTAGCTTCCGTTATGGCCCCGGAGAAGCAATTTTTGTAAAAAATAGGCTAACGATTGCGTCATAACCACGCGACTCTCTGTCACGCAGTAGAGAATTACTGTATGGACAGGAAGAGAAGCTCACGCGCAATCGCGGGGACGTGGAGGCAAAGTGACAAAATAATTAATCAGAATACCTACTAAAAGTTTCTCCTGCTCCAAGCTCATGGACACCTCCTACTCACACTCTCCATCTCTGCAAGTTTCGGAAGGGAATGATTTAGATTTCTCTTGGTACAGCTGCTAGAAGACAGACGGGTTGCTCACGTCACATCTACGTCGTCAAGCTCAGTTTGAGTCTGCGCAGTACGCTGGACCCCCAGGAAGTAAGAGCTTCTATTTGACTTCACTTGTCTCCGTTGAATCCAATGGGGTCGCTGTGTCCAGTTTATATACTGTCTATGGTTCGCACCAGCCCCTGATGTCCCTCATGTGCCAGAAGGATGAGGCGTTCCCGCAGTGCAATATGAACAATCAAACGATTCCCTCTGAAAATCAGTGGAGATTCAACAACCAGTTCATGTCTAACAGGAAAATATGGATGTAAGTCACTGCGGATAGACCTTTACAGTTTAGGCCAACCTGACTGAATTGTCTGGCATAACTGTGACAGTTCTGGACAGCAATTACTATGAGCTGAACAGCAAGTACTGTATACTTCTCAACACAACAGATCTGTACTGTGACGGACGGGTTTGACTCAAATATGCTCTGAATCAGAGAAAACTGAATGTGTAAACTGATATGAAATCAAACAAACCATATATCGTTTGTTTTGTACAATACACTATATGATAAAGTCAATGTAACAAAGATGTTTTTGAGCCTTTTTCAAGTAGGCCTAGCTATCATCTCAAGCTTATAATGAATTTATTACTCATAACTCATTTTAGCAGAAGTGAAACTGCTCCAGTTCAGAGCATTGAACCAATAAAAGAGTGAAACTGTGAGTTTGAGGTGAAAATCTCATTTGCATTGTCAGGTTTAGTGATTGTGATGGTCTCAGAATAGAGCAGCTCGTCTCCAGTGACCATGTTCAAACCCCAAGAGCTTCATTTCACATTTACTGCTGAATGCAGCTGTTCTCAACTATTACAATCAATCAAAAGCCGCTGAAACTTTAGTGCAGGACTTTGAAGGAACGACACACTGATCAATGATGCAGTCGAATAGCCTACATTGTACATTTATGTAATTAAAAAAAAAAAAAAAGTATGCAAAGTGAACTGTACACTGAAACTGATTATTTGATTATAAAACGTGTCGACTGAAGCACTAATGCAGATCATGTGTAGCTACAGTAGTCTATTATTCTGTCTATTATTCAGGTATATTTTACCTTTTGTCCATGTCACCAACTGAAATGAATGCCATCACAAAATAAATCATTAAATAAATCCCAATACTTAAATTATGCTAACTACTCGCGATGAGCGTTGTGACGTATTTCCGATGTGAATTAATGCTTCCCGTTATGTTTACGTTTCCATATTCCACTTTAAATCAGTTTTTGCAAAAAGATTATAAAAATCTGTCCTTTAAAAAAACGACGGTAATATTTGGAACTAAACATCTTACAAACCTAACCAATAGTCTTGATGAAATACCATCCAGAGTAAAGTCGAGTTGTGACATTTTAAAACGTACAATTTCAAAATAGAAAAAAGTAAATAAATGCTACACAAAATATGATTTTTTTTTTTTTGTATTATTGTGAGATATTTTTTGGGTTAACACTTTATTTTGATGGTCCATGTCAAATACATGTCAACTTACTATCATTAGTAGACTGTAAGGTCAGAATAAGTTGACATGTAGTTGCAAAGTTACTTATAGTTAGTAGAATGGGGAGCATCAAAATAAAGTGTTAGCAGATATTAAACAGACAGTTTATTAATTCTCTAATTACTGCTAGCTAACATTTAGTTGCAAAGTTACTTATAGTTAGTAGAATTTCTAAAGTGGACTATCGAAATAAAGTGTTGCCTTTTTTAATCCCAGAGTCTCCGAAGCTGGCATTGATGTGAGAATAAGGAGAAAATGGAGAGTACAGGCAGCAAAGGGAGCTCATGAGATCCGACTTGAAGAGCCAATGAGAGCGGAGACAACTTAAAAATCAGGACAGGGCAAATGAAAGATGCAACCTGGTTCAGGAAGAACTGGGGATGAAGAAAAAAAAAGAAAAAAGAAAGAAAAAAATATTGACTAAATGATGCATTTTTAAAACCAAATTTGTGAATCTGAAAAATGCAGGATTAAAAAAGACTATCATGAAAAAGGAGTGTATATAATAATGTAAAATAAAAATGGGATGATATGAAATCTAGAGAAGCTACCATATTGCTTTCCAATTTACATTTTCATTGCATGTATTGCTATGCATTTAGAAAGCGCTACAAAAGAAGAACAAAAGCAATTCATCAGAGAGCCAACAATAATCGTAATATACTGTACAATGCCAGGTTTATTAGACAATTGAATGTTTGTTTCTAAAGCAAAAGTTAAAGCTCAATATCATATGATTTCCAGCAACCAAAGAGCAGTCTGAACTGTAAAACTATTACATATAGCAAATTGTATTTATTATATACATTTTAAATCCACAATTTGTACACCCTGACCCCTGATGTTGTGTTCTCGTTCACCTCATTCCTCTTTCTTGAGTATTAAACAAGAGGACTGTATTCCCAGCCAGAAGCCTGGCAGAGTTTTCTCCTTTATGGGATTCTTAAACCTGTGAATAAGTTTCACTTCTTTCTTCTTTGACTCTTCGTCTGTCTCCACGGTGTAGAAGCAGAGCAGGCCTGCGGGCTGATCCACATAGACACCTATAGTGCAGCACTGATGAGTGTCCTCCACCCTGCTGTAGATTCCTTTATGCCAGGCGTCATAGCAGGACCCGGCCCAACCCAGACCCCACGACTCCTCGTTCTCCCCGAGGCCACAGGTCCCGTCGCCCGCCCTCCTCCCTGCACCCTCGTACGTCGCCCCTATAACCACCCAGCCGGAGTACAGCACCTCCCAATAACAGCGCGATGCCCAGATAGGCTCCTTACACAGCACCTGCACATACACACACACACACACAGTGTGTTTTATTTACAGTGTGGAATGCGTTTTATTATTCTGGAAATAGTGCATGAGAGAGACAAAGATATCAGAATTATGTGAAGTGTGTTTATGTGAGTTGTATTGTGGCCCATTCATGATTTTGAAAACGCTTTCAAAGTATATGGTTTCCCAATATGTGTTTTTCATTTTATTATTTATCATATAACTGATGTAAAATTATGAAATAGTTTTATGAAAGGTGGCAATTTTGGAGTTGACTTTGTAATCTCACTTAGCAGAAAAACCTTCATAAAAGTAACAAAAATATATATATATTAGTAGTAGTAGTATCATGTGCTTGTTATTAGTACACTTTTATGGTTATTGCTCACTATGTTCATTATTAGATCATTAGATTGAAACAAAAATTTAATAATTGATTGATTTTAGAAGCAACTGTCAACAGAAATGTTTTGGACATTTTAAGATTTACCATTTTGATGACTACATATATATTTTACAGTATTGTCAAATAAATAAGTCCAATCAGATGAAGTGTGTGTGTGTGTGTGTGTAATTCACCTGAGGGTTGTAGTCAAATCTCTGTTGTCTGTCCAGGCAAGGACACACCTCATCTGTCAAGCGGGACACTTTAGCCCCGCCCTCTGTGATCCACAGCACTTTATTGGCAGTTCGTTCGTCCAATGAAATATTGAGCCAGTCTAGGATGAAAGAAAAAGTTCAGCTACGCCAATTAAGTTCAGTCCAGTGTTATTTTACAATCATTGATATATATATTATAATTTTTGTTTATATTTTTAAGTTTTATTTTTATTATTTTCTGTTTTCATTTTAATTTTAGTTAAAGTAGTAGCCTAACTTTGTTGTGTTTTTGAAAAAAAAAAAATGTTTTTTTGTATGTGTAACATTTTTTTATTTAGTTTTAGTTTGTAGTTTTAGTTATTTTGGAGAAAAAAAAATAATTGTTTCCTTGGCAACTAGCAGATATAAAATAAGTTTAAGGTGTTTTTTTAAATATTTTATTTAATTTCAGTATGTTTTTAGTTTTAGTTAATGATAATAACCCTGGTTCAGACTGGAAAGGAGCAGGGGTGCGCTTCCCAAAAGCATCGTTGGCCAACTATGATCTCAATTTCTATTGAACTCTATTGGTAACGATGGAACTTGCAACCATAGTTGGCTTTGGGAAACGCACCCCTGTTCAGTACTGGTTTATTTGATTCTTGTTCTGTGTGCGAGACTCACATTTAAGCAGCTCCTCTCTGGACGTCGGCTCTGGGATGTTCGGCTCATAAACTGGAAGCTTTTCTGAAGAGGGAGAATGTGAGAAATATATCAGCGCAGACATCTAGTGCCAGATTTACTAAACAGGGCAAATTAGCGTGAGAGCGCAATACCAAAACAGCGCAGATGGGAGGAAAGTTCTTCGCTTGATCTACTGAAGACACGCACATATCATTTCCATAATGACCAACGCAATCTACCAAGTCTGGTTAAAGACATGCTTCTTTAGGGCGGTAAATAATGCTGCAAACACCAGTAAATTGACTAGTGCAAACCTTAGTAAATCACCTTGCATGATTCATTTAAATATCCTCCTCCCATACATTTAGCTTCTGAAAGGGAAACTCCAAATGTATATGCAATAAGATCAGCTGCAAAAATAACCCTGTCAACACATATTAAAGCAACACTATGGAACTTTTCCTCTGCGGTCCCCCTACAGGTTGGAAGCGGAATTGTCCATTACCGCTGTCGTAAATCATTTAGCCTACTGTCGTACGCACGCCCACTGTTTATCCAGCACCGGCTTTGGAATGAACAATGTCCACAAGGTAGAGTATGATGCATGATTTTATGAAAGTATGATGAAGAAAAACAAAATAATGACTATTGTAACGCTTGCCGTAAAGCAAGTCAAATTTGTAGTTTTCTTATGTCTCATTAGAACTACAGAAACGCGACCCGATCTGGCATAGTGTGGTTGTAGCAGATAAAAGACCGCAAAGCGGAGGCATAAGTGCCTTTCACCCTGTAACGACTTGATGAACCACTGAAATGATTTTGGAAACATTATTTTAATGTAAAAAATGTTACATAGTGTTGCTTTAAGCGCTAACAACTTCACTGCGTTCCTGTTAATCCTGATAGTAGTTTTTTAACACCAAAAGAGCTGTTAGTAAATCTGGCCCTTATAGACTTCGGCATTATAGGGTACAAAGGGGCTAAAGGCGCACCGGGGTAAAAAGCGCCATTGCTTTTATTCTCCTCTAAACCACTAGATGGCACAAAAACCTCTGCTTTTCAAGATGCACGTGGAAATTTGTCTGATTCTTGATGCGGACGCAGGCAGCAGTCAAATTCATTCAGTGCTAAATTGATAATAAAAGGTAATTAAAGAAATAGTTTTTTTAATAATGGAAGAATATGTAAAAGGATGGTATTTGGGGTAAACAGTGCTCCTTCTGTCAGGGCGAAAGACACAATAAATAGCATTATAATAAACAGCTGACTGACTTTTTAATTTGTTGATATGACATGGTTAGATTCAGATGTAAATATCATTTATTAAGTTGGGTGTCCACCTTAGAGATAATACCCATATTTATAATGAAACCATCATAAAAAAATATGATATTAATCATATCATACAATAAAATATCATGTTGTTTGTTACTACTGTAATGCTATATTAAATTATTATTGGATCTCATTCAATGCTTTCAGAATATTTACTTTTTTTATATATAATTTTGTTTCTGTATTTTTAAAATAAACATATTTTAATGATATTTATTGAACAAAAATGTTAATTTTGAATTTTATTTATCAAAATAAACTGAAAATAGTACAAACTTTGCTTAAGTGCAAGTATTAACTTAGACATTATTAAAAACATATTATTTTAGCTAAAGTATTTGTATCAATACTTTGTCCTTTTGCCCTGTGGGGTAAAAGGCCCATCTCTTATACAATTTTTAAACAAATAAACCACTTTTATGATTTAGTTTAACACAAAATCTGTTGCTCCATCAATGTTCCATAAAAACATACATATTTTTTTTCTGAATTCATACATTATGGGAGTAGTGAAAAGCCCACTTTTCTTAAGGTGTGCCTTTGGCCCCATTGTATTCATGATAATGATCATATTTATTCATGCAGACAGGGTTTAGATAGATGTTTAGTCCATCATACCAACAGGAGTATTTCTGGCTTTGATTTTCATTCCTGGAAGAAAGAAAAAAGACACTGAAAAGAGTTTGATCAGTAAAGTGCTAATAGATGAACCTTTGAAGAGGACAAATGTCGATTTATCCTGTCAAGTTAATGTAGTGTGTGTGTGTGTTTGTCTGTTCTCAGTCTCTGTGACATTCAGATTCGTCTCTGGTAACAGCATCAAACCCGCGGCATGTACTGTGTGCATGAATGTGTGTGAGTGTGTGTGAGTGTTTAACCCACTGACCCAATAGCCCAGTTTAAAATCATTCAACACTTGTTCAGACTTCTGAGAATGTGCCAATACAGTCCAGCGACACACCGAAACAAACACTGATGATGTGCTTCTTTATCATTTCATCATTATCATTATCAATCATTCATCACTAATTTATATAAAAAAAAAATGTTGCACTACTTTTTGCATTAAAATTATGGACAGATACGCGACATTCATGGATTTTATGTAATGAATAAGTGTGACTTAATGGCCTCATGTACAGCTTTAAACCATTTATTATTTAGACTTATTGCAGTTAAGCCAACTAAGTTTAGAGCAGCATTATTTCAGTATCATTGATATTGTTTTTGTTATTATTTAGAATTTTTACGTTTTAATTTTAGTTTAAAACACTAAAACAATCTGTGCATTAGAAACATTGTGAGATTTGTTCCTGGGTTAGTTCTGAATTATGATAGTAATGCTTTACCTGTCTTCCTGGTTTGAGGCGTCATGATTCTTTGGCTTGAAGGCATTTTGATGATTGAGTTTGAGTTTGTCAGTAATGTGTCTAGATATTGACCGTGTGTGTAAGGCACAGCGGCTCTTTTATAGTCGACATATATTGGGCACAAGGCCATTAGAAACCGTGAGGAGGGCGTTTCCAATGTCAAACTTTGTCCAAGTAAAGGCAGCACGTCAGAAACACAAACTGAAGAGGGGGAAAGGATCACAAACCAGGTCAAATTACACACACACACACACACACACACATACTCTCTCTCACACACACACACACACACACACACACACACACACACACACACACACACACACACACACACTCACTCTCTCTCTCACACACACACACACACACACACACTCTCTCTCACACACACACACACTTTACCTGCCGATCTAAAGGGATGTTTGCTGCAAATCTTTAAATAAAAAATTATATAATTATTAATATGCTAAATAGTAGATTCTCAAACATAATCCTAAAAGTTAGTTCTACGTAAAAAAAATAAAAAAATTAAAACCTTTTTTGTGTATTTTTTTACATTTATATATATATTTTTTATATTTTATTATTTATTATAATTCCATTGAGTATTAAATCAAACTTTTGACAACTTTCTGGAACAATTTACAGCATTTGACCCTATAGATTTTAGCAACAGATTCATAGATACATTTGTTTGTTTTTATGGTGGCGACTCCATTATATTCAGTGGTTTTTATTCTGAGCAAACAATATTATCTCTCAGCTAAAGGTTTCTGTATTTCTAGGTTTTCATTATTTCATGATTAGCTCGTCATGGGAAGGTTGACTGTTCCCCATTTGTGGACATGTGAATGGCACTAATGACAAAGTGACTTTGAGAAGGTAACACAGAGTAAAGAAAACAAAGGTGTGTGTGTGTGTGTGTGTGTGTGTGTGTGTGTGTGTGTGTGTGTGTGTGTGTGTGTGTGTGTGTGTGTGTGTGTGTGTGTTTGCGTGTGTGTGTGTGTGTGTGTGTGTGTGTGTGTGTGTGTGTGTGTGCGTGTGTGTGTGTGTGTGTGTGTGTGAGTGTGTAACCCACTGACCCAATAGCCCAGTTTAAAATCATTCAGCACTTGTTCAGACTTCTGAGAATGCGCCAATACAGTCCAGCAACACACCGAAACAAACACTGATTATGTGCTTCTTGATAATTCACATTCATCACTAATTTATATTAAAAAAAATGTTGCACTACTTTTTGCATTAAAATTATTGACAGATATGCTTAATTACACAACATTTATGGATTTTACGTAATGAATAAGTGTGACATAATGGCCTCATGTACAGCTTTAAACCGTTTATTATTTAGACTTATTGCAGTTAAGCCAACTAAGTTCAGAGCAGCATTATTTCAGAATTTAATTTTTACGTTTTAATTTTAGTTTAAAACACTAAAACAGTCTGTGCATTAGAAACATTGTGAGATTTGTTCCTGGGTTAGTTCTGAATTATGATAGTAATGCTTTACCTGTCTTCCTGGTTTGAGGCGTCATGATTCTTTGGCTTGAAGGCATTTTGATGATTGAGTTTGAGTTTGTCAGTAATGTGTCTAGATATTGACCGTGTGTGTAAGGCACAGCGGCTCTTTTATAGTCGACATATATTGGGCACAAGGCCATTAGAAACCGTGAGGAGGGCGTTTCCAAT